>JARVGW010000427.1:17979887-18009302 GCA_031762495.1 Anablepsoides rubrolineatus | reverse complement strand
ATGGTTCCCATGTTGTATCAAAACTGTGCCCCCCCCCCCCCCCCACACACACACACACACTCACTCTTATACAATTGTCCTCAGAGTACGCTGATGATGGAGGCTCAAAGCATTTTGTTATATTTTTGATTTTTCCTGACTCTACAATCAGACTCCACAGGTTTAAAAGATTAAAGTTTTTTATTGTTTGTTCTTTAACTGATTAAGAAGCTTTGTGACTCCAGGAATGCCAGAAGAAACTGGACCATAAACTGTCTCTGGATGCGTACCTACTGAAGCCTGTTCAGAGGATCACAAAATACCAGCTCATGCTAAAGGTGCACACGGCCACACACAAACATTTCATCATTAACTCACTTCACTTGGTTTATTTGCTCTGAAACATCTGATTAATTTTTAATGAGTTTGTGGTTATTTAAATATTTAACTGGAATAGTATGTAGGGGATTGTTAAAAAACATTTTGGAGTCTAGAAATGATTCTTAAACTGAGTTCATAAAATGTTTGTGAAACCTTTGTTGTGCCAACAAAGTTACATGTTGAAACACAATGATAATCAATATTTGTTCATCTTTAAAGCTTTCTAACCCCACCCCCACCTTTTTTTTTCTTGTCAATCAGGAAATGTTGAAGTGTAGTAAGGGGGAGGGGATGGTGGAGTTGGAAGAGGCTTTAGCCACCATGTTGGACATCATTAAGTCCGTCAACGACTCCATGCACCAGATAGCCATCACTGGCTTTGAGGTGAGTTTTAAAAAGTTCATTTATTTATGTAACTTTTGTTTTCAAGTGAAGAAAACACAATTTGAGAACTGAATAAATTTTGGATCCAGTTAAACTCTGTTTTTTCTCTAATTGCTTAAGTTTAATTAATCCAAATACACAGACGTTTGGTTAATTACCTTTAGACAAAATGTGAGAGGCTGTTTTTAACAAGTGTGTGAATGTGTGTGTGACTGAAGTGTATTGTAATGTACTGCAATATATTGTAATGAAAGTTATACTAAATTTAAAATGAAACTGTGGAGCAGTGGTTAGAGTTGTCGCCTCACAGGAACGCTGACACTTCATGGAAAAGTGGATGATTATCACATTTTAACATTCTGCTCATGCTTGACCCATTTGATGCAGAAACATATTTTATTTAGTGATAGAATACTAACAAATTATCTGTGTCATTATGGATTTGAGTTGAATCCTCTCACAGGGAGTTCTGCACAGACATACTGCAGCTGTAGACTGCTGTGAGTTTAATACCTTTTGGCTGCTGTAAAAGTCTGACGTCATGGTTTTTAATGTTCACAGGGAAACCTGAGTGAACTGGGGAAGCTGCTGATGCAGGGATCCTTTAACGTATGGACCGACCACAAAAAGGGCCACAGCAAGGTACATCCACACGTTACAGCTTTACTTTGACTCTGTTATCAGGTAATGAATGTCACAATGCCTCAGTGTCTTTTTAACATATGTTAACATATAAAATGAATAATGCTTTTACACATTTATAGTGTTTGTTACAATTTTTATTTCAAATATGTGACACATCATATCAAACTTAAGATTAAGTCAAATTTGGTCAAAATGGCATCAGAACATATTCAGATTTCTGCTTTTGAAGCTACATTTTGATACCTGGATCTATGTACTTGATATCATGGGCATTTCCAGAGATATGTCTTCCTAATCTGGATAACCCATTTCCATTTAGTCTGAATTGTATTTTTAGTTTTTCTAGTGAGGATTTTTGATGACATTTTCCAAGAAGAAACCTCTAACAGTATTTGGATTTTAAGATTTACCAACTGGAAAAAAACTTTGTTAGCTCGCAGGGAAAATGACAAAAATTAAAGTCAATTTTTTGTATGAAATTTTTTTTCAGATATTTCATATAAAGGATATGTAGATATGGTATTTATTTATTATATTTTGACTATTTATTGCAAATGTTTTAACAAGTACACTATAGCTGCATATTTTTCCAGATGCCACTTTGGTTCAGTAGGTTACATTCATATTTTAATACTTCAAGTATTTAAAGATGCTTTAGTTACAGTAAAAGTGCAATGCAGAGATATTCAGATGGATTATGGTTAAGCAAATGCATTTTGGTAGAGGACGTATCGCAATAATTACATTTTATTCTCACCAGGGTGGTGCTTTATAAGTAAAAAGACATGACTGTACAAAGATTGCTGCCAGTAGATTTGGGTTAGATTCACCTTAATCCAGCTCTGAACACAGAAAACAAATCATTGTTTTTTATCAGGATGAGCAAAATAACTTACATCAGAAGGAAGAGTATCAGCTTGAACTTATTTTCAGCATGGGAGGCTAAGCTAGTGTAGGCCATGATCAAAACAAGCTTTTTATGCTGTACACCTTCAGTACAGACCCAACATGACACAGACACAACATGCATCAACATTTACTTTTTCAGCTCACGTTTGTCTTTACTGTAACCAGACCCAGGTAGTATTACCCCCTAAGTAGAATTTTATTCTGGTGCCCATTTTAATGAAGCCGAAAAGGCCTCCAGTACGTGGAATAACAAATAATGTTTCGTTTCAGGTGAAGGACCTGGCGAGGTTTAAGCCCATGCAGAGGCACCTGTTTCTTTATGACAAAATGTTGCTGTTCTGTAAGAAACGAGAGGAGAACGCAGAGGGACACGAGAAGACGCCGACCTACAGCTTTAAACACTTACTGAAGGTCAGAAACTGCAGCTGGTGTGTGGAAGTGGGATTGACCCACTTCACTTTGTTCTGGTTTGATATTTCAGATTTGGGTTCTGATAATCTTCAAAACAGTGGTGTCAAACTCATTTTCACTGAGGGCCAAATGAGCGTTGTGGTGGCCCGCAAAGGACCAGTTTTAATTCAGTTTGATGTTTTGAGTTCAACTTTGAGTAAACGTGAAACGTCTTATTGCTACGGCTGAGCATCACTTACAAATAATAACTGAGCTCTACATGGTATTTCCTGCACATAAACAGTGTTTTACCCCAGCCTCTTATAAACACTGAAAAATACTATGTGTACAACTGACTAAATGTGAAATAAATAATACAGGAATATTATTAAAAGTAAGATATAGTAGCTGCCATCTTGAATTTTGAGCTCTCCCACTTTCTGACATCGAGTAGGAAATTCCCACTCCCCAGTACAACTGGGCGGCAACAAACATAGCCGACGGAAATTCAATGAAGGGAGATTTTACATGGTGAATTTTGCCAGCTGTCGGCTGTTTTTAAACTCTGTGCACCTCCACCTAAAGATGGGACACCATCATTTCACGGGTAAAATAATTGACACAGTTTTTTGTCAATGGTGGCTTTAAAGCAGCACACTCTCATTTAGGAAATTTTTACATTTTTGAAGCTCACATGTGCCACAAAACAGGCTGTGGTGGGCCACATGTGGCCTGTGGGCCTTGAGTTTGGCAAGTGATCAACAGTATATCCCACTGTGACATGATGGACTCCACATTGTGCCTAATCCAAAAACCCAAAAACATGTACAATAGGTTGCCTTTAGACCCAGGCCTCCCTTGAAAAAGAAATCTGCGATCTCAATGGGATTTGCCTGGTTAAACAATTGTAACAACTGTAAAAATGATCCCAGTAAGGAGGAGGAAGATTCACTTTGTTCTGCTTTTATAATTCAGTTTTGTGTCCTGATGATTGTTATAATAACGATAGACTCCACACTGCAACAAAACATTGAACTACATTTCTTTTATTTATTTACAGGCCAAAGTGATAAGTTTTATTTAATGTTAAACAGATTTTAAAGAAAGCCTCACAAATTAGTATAATATGATTAGTTTTGGTCAGGGGCATCTTCACATTGTTCCAGCTGTTTCTGCATCTCAGTTTCTCATTGTCTACTCAGATGAGCTCTGTGGGGATCACAGAGAACGTCAAAGGAGACATCAAAAAGTTCGAGGTGTGGTACAATGGCAGAGAAGAAGTGTACATCATTCAGGTACGTTGTTGTCCTCACACAATATCAAGACGTGCACACACACACACACACACACACTAAGATGCTCAGATGTATGTTTCTTACAGGCAGTAAGATTAGTTTTCAGCATCTTTTTCTGACCTTTATTAAAGTTCCTGCTCAGACACTCATTCAGAATTAAAACACACACACAAAGCTCTACTGTTTTTGTTTTAATTAGCAGAGGTGCAGTGACATGCCAAAGCTGCCACTTCATGCAGCATCTGAAATGTTTCTGTCACATCTCATGGCTCAGCTGACAACACTCAGCCAGTAATGAGCGTTGAGCTGATCTGAGCTCATATCTTAGTAATGACCAGAATCTAGTTCAGGACATTCAGAGTACGGCCGTCTCTACGCTGTGTGAGAAGTGAACACGTCTCGTCTCGTGACACGTTCTCTTCGTCACAGACGGTTTATGCTCCACGAGAAACTGCAGTGCAGAACCCCTGGAAAGACCCTCCACCCCCGGGGACTTTTCTGTCTCTGTACAGATTCTTGCTTTTCTTTACCGGTACCAGACATTTTTATTATTATTATTTATTTTAACAGACTTGTTAAACTTTTGGGTGTTGATTTAACACCCCCTAGTGTTACTGTAACACTTTCTGTGTAAACTGACACTCAGTGTTGGTGTTAATTGACAGTGTTGATTTCCTCAGTGTTGTATCAACACTGGACAGTGTTAAATAAGCTCCTCCCACAGTTAAGTCTTATATAACACTTAACAGTGTTGTTATATAACATCATGCAGTGTTGAAAAAGGTATTATTAAAAGCCCCGCCCTCTCCCCCTCATGTCAGACAGAGCAGTATTTTCTCAGCAAGGAATTCTGGGTAATCTTGTAGAAATAATGTGTTTACATTTTTATGACTATTAAAGACGTTCATGAGCGTAAAAATGAGTTGTTCTGGTTAGTTTTCTTGTTCAGTTTGATCAAGTTGTTCAAGTTTAAGTTTGTGTGATTGGCCAAAATTTGACACCATGAGTGAGAGGTACTTCCTGGTGTGTGAAGTGTGGCTCAATTATAATTTTCTACTAATTACTGAGCAGTGTTAATGCAACACTACACAGAGTTTGATATAAACTCTGAATGTTTAATTTACATTCTCAATTTTATGGTGTATTGTATTGATACCTTGTGATGTCTGTTAACCTTTTTAACACCATAAATTCCTTTGTGAATAATAATGCACTAGTGTTACTTTTAACACTATATTTTAACACTGTTGAAATGTTAATGTGACACCCAGTATTGTTGAATATTAAACACATGCTGGTGGTAAAATGGGTGTTAAAATTTAACACTTTCACAAATGTTATATGCAAGTGTGGACACATATAGACACTTTGTTGGTGTTAAATTAACACTGTGGGTGTTATATTAACACTGGCATTTTTGCTGATGAACATATTTTCCTAACCCAGTCGTCACCTACAGCTGGTTTCTACTGACCTAATCCTGCTGGATTAAAACTTCCTCTCTGCACCAAAAGCATATAGAACTGCTTCAACTATTTATTATGACCAGAGACCTGCTTTTAACTGCCTGTTACTGAATCTGAGTCAGCAGAGTTTCATCATGATTTTGTGTTGTTACAGAAACTGAGCTTTAAACTGTTGTAATAGATCAGATGGAACTGATGGTGCTCTCATTACTAGTGCCGTGTTACACATTTTAATGGAACTGGAACCAAATCACTTTTTAATCATCGAGTGTGGTTCTGTAGAACAGAGACTTCAGTTTTTCCTCAGACCTCCTCTGGATGGCAGCGTTGCACCGTCCAAACACTCACACACTCTTATTTCAGTACCTCCTGTATGTGTGTGTGTGTCTACATAATGTATGTGTGTTCTTCCTCAGGCTCCCTCCATGGATGTGAAAAATCTGTGGGTGTCAGAGATCCGTAAAGTTCTCACCGGTCAGCTGGAAGCATGCAGGGGTGAGTGTGGACAACACGTTTCTCTGCGCGGAGCTTGCATCATGTCTTTGTTTCAACATTTTTTATTTGCTTTAGATGTTTTTGTTTTTCACAGTTTTGTCTGATTTTCCACATTTCTTTCCTCAATGTTTCGCAGTCTTTCTCTAAATCTACTGAATTTACAAGTCAATCATTTATTCATCATTCATTGTTGATTCTTGTTAGTGGGATTCTTTGCAGTATCAGTAAACACTTTGACATGAGCAAACACCAAGTTCATTTTTAAAGAGAAAAACACTCTTTTGGCTAATTCTTTTGTTTATGCACAAACTTTGCACAAACTTCAAGTGTTACTTGTTCAAAAACTTTACTTAAATTTCCAGCCTTAACTGTTAGAGTCAACTCTGTTTTTTCAGTTTGCAAAATTTTCCATGAACCATTGAACAAATCATATCTCTATTATCTATTATATTTTAAATTTATTTTAATAAAATCATTGGATGTACATCTACAGCTGATGAACTTTGGAAGTCAGCCCAATTTAAGATGACCCTCACAGCCCACTGACCTTAGAAAACCCAAAAATGGCCCTAACTCAGTCAGTTTTACAGATATTGAGTTAGATATGTGATGAGAGTGGCTGGGAGTTGTTGACTTTACATACTTGTCATTTCTCAACAAACGATAATACAACTTTGGCATGAAAGACTGAAATGCATTCCTTTAATGCTAGATTTTATCTAATTTGTCAGTCTGAAATCTGTGATGACTTACAATATTTTTTTTTATTAGCTGCCAGGTCTTGTCCACACTAGAAAGTTGTTTTTTTCCTAAAACATTTCATTTTTATTCCTAAAAAATAAGCTCATTAACAGATCGCCATTTCTAGAAATGTTTTCATCCAGAATCACAGAAAACAACTCAAAACACTGTAGCAAATATAAGAGGAAATACATCAGAAACAGAAAAACAAGATGTGAACCAAATGCATAAATCTTACACGTCAGGTAGGAACCACCTGTGTCATACAGACTGTATCTGTGGAGTGAACTGTAAACACAACAAGAAGAAAAAAACGAGGATGGAAATTACAAGAGCTGTTATCTTTTCTGGGACTCATAGAGCTGGTGCTTATCTCCACTGTCCAAGATCCAGCTCCACCCTGGACAGGACACATAAAGGCAAACGAGACAAACAACCATTTATCCTCTCACTATCACCTATAGGGACAGTTTACGGGTTCTGCATGGTCCATTCGATGCTGCAAGATCGGCTCTCACTGACGTAGCTGCTTGATGAACATTGCGTCATTTTGTTTGCGGAGCAGCATCACCTGCCCCCTTTGTGAGACGAGTCCCAGCAGATCAGATGGAGCGCACGGAGGCCTTAAAATGATAACTTTTATGAAATCCTGAAAAGCTTTTCATGTGGATGTGGTCTTGGATTAATCCAGAGATGTGACTCATCCAGAATTCTAAGTAGAAGAATGTTTCTTTTTTTAATCAGTGAGAAATTTTCATTTGGAGACACATTAATATAATCATATGACTTCAGGCATTTTTTTTTTCTATTCAGACACCATTTAATTTGTAATTTCAACTCTTTCATTTGTGAATGGCAAAAAACAAACAAGTAGATTGTGCAAACATAAAATCTGTTGCTGTAAAACAAAAGCAGGCTGGGAGAAAAGAGAATAAAACCCTTCTGTCACTCCAGAACCAGCACCGGCCGTCCACAGTTCGACTTGGTGGTCCGCACTGACAGGAAAGACACACTCTGTGAGCTGCATGCCCAGCTGACAGTTTGTGTGTGTGTGTGTGTGTGTGAGCAGACTGACTAATAGCACAGCAGCCTTGTCATGAAGTCTGAGCAGAGGCTGCAGGAGGTTCTGATGGCCCGCTGCAGTGAGCCCGTGTGTGATTAACACCTCTGACTCAGTGTCGGAGCAGACATGGAGAGAAGGGCCTGAAATTGGTCTGGGAAAAGGAGAGGGAGGAGATTGAAAGTGATGGGGAGAGAAGAAAGGGGAATGATGTGCGCAGACAGACAAAGAGACAGACAGACAGACGGAGGACGGGTGGAGATGCTTAGAAGTCAAGGCTCCAAGGGAACGATATGAAAGCAGAGAGGGACAGCTGGGAGAAGAGTTGAGGGTAGAGAGGAGTGAAGGTTGTCTTCTCTTCTCAGAGTCAGAACACAGGAAAACAAGATGTATGAAAATATTACCTTTAAATCTGTTGACAATTTGAGTTTAAAATAATATATGTATATATACATATTTAATATATGGTCTAATGTACTGTGCAGCATTAATCAGTTTGTTCTTTTGAACCTCTGCTTCACAGATTAAAAATATATATTAAGATTATATATATATATATATATATATATTTATATTAGGGGTGTAACTAAAAGTTTTGGTTTGGAAATTTTAGACAGCTCAAAAAGCTGAAACCTGTAGACAAGTAAGTAGAAATCATGAAGTTTAAACTGTGATTCATGTAAAAGATCCTGAAACTTGAGTTCACTCATGTAAAGTCCACTTTTTGGGACACGTTTAAACTTTGAATGTTTCTAATGTGAAGTATGCCCGAGTCAGAGAGCTCAAATAACAGCATGGGGTTTCTCCTGTGTGCCAAAATCTTATTAATCTTTTTTTTCCACACAGTTTTCTTAATTTAGCATATGTTCTGTGACTCCACTAAATGTCATTGTACACTATTCCTGTTCAAGCTGCATGTTTCCTTGTAAAGCTGTTGTCAAAGCTGAACAAAATGCAAAACAAACACTTTGAACCAAATAAAAATAAAGCTGTTTTAACATCAGCACTCAGTGTAGTAGCTCAGGGTCCTTCACAGCTCATACTCTGAGCGCTAACACATCCTGTAAGACCTTGCGTGGCTTTATTTTCAAGGTTTGACCAGAAACTTAAAATAGATTAAAGGGAATAAAACTTAATACCCTGTTGTAAATCTTTTGCTGCAAAAATCTCATCAAGCCTGTGACCCTCTGATATATTCAAAGTGTTTCATTCTTCCTCTGTACTGCTTTTCAAGGCTTTCGGTCTCTTTTAGTTGATGTTTGTTTTAAGGGGTCAGTCTCCTCTTTAGCAGGTAAATTGTAGCTTTATAGGCTTTAAATCTTGAGCCGGACTGGGTCAATCCAAAACCTTCCTCTTCTTGCTTTTGATGGACTCCTTTGTTGTTTTAGCACAGGATTTTGTATCACTATGTTGCTGCAATTTAATCAAATCTTTTTTTAAATTAGTAGACAAGATGTTTCTATAGAATGAAGAATATTCTTAAGCCTTTCCATCACTTTGGTAAAGATTTATCTTTGTCTCACCAGTCCATAAAACTACACAGCAAAAATGCCTGCACTGCACTGTTAAGTGTTATATAAGACTTAACTGTGGGAGGAGCTTATTTAACACTGTCCAGTGTTTATACAACACTGAAGAAATCAACACTGTGAATTAACACCAATACTGAGTGTCAGTTTACACAGAAAGTGTTACAGTAACATTAGGGGATGTTAAATCAACACCCAAAAGTTTAACACTGAAGTTTTAACACTCCTGTTTTTTCTGTGTACCTAAATTTGTTTATACAGAATTATACTGACTGTTTATGCCTGTCACTGCAGCCTTCTCCGAGGATGACAACTTTCATGCATTTTTTAGGACTTTTGGGGATAACGATTGGGGATGCAAAACAATCGCACAAAATTAAAATTTCACTTTCCTTTTGCTCACAGGGGGCTGAGTCATGCTTGCAATTACAGCATTGTAGGAGGAGGATAAATGGACACGAAGGCCTCCACCTCTGTTTAATGGTGGACGGTTTTTCTTCACAATAATGGCTTCCTTTACGCCTCTCTCAAACCAACGTTCCTCTCTATCAAGGATGACAACATCTTCATCCCTGAAAGAGTGACCGCTGGCCTGTAGATGAGTGTAAACTGTAGCGTCCTGGCCTGATGATGTTGCTCGTCTGTGCTGGCTCATTCTTTTAAGCAGTGGCTGTTTTGTTTCCCTGATGTATAACTGATCACAGTCCTCCTGACACTTAACAGCATATACTATGTTCCTCTGCTTTTGCTGGGGAACTGGATCTTTGGGGTGAACTAATCTTTGTCGTAACGTGTTTTGGGGTTTGAAAGCCACTGGGACGTCATGTTTAGAGAATAAACGTCTCAGTTTCTCTGAAACTACTGCCACATATGGAATGACAACTGGGTTTGGTCAAACCCCAAAACCCCAAAACAAGAAGTCTCTTGGAGGAGAGACGAAACGTTCCACTAAATAAGAACCCGTCCAGTGGACCTACTTATTTTTTTCTGTTAGGGCACTAGTTTACAATTTTATTATTATTTTTTTTGTTATTAATTTTTTTTCTGGTCTTGGTCTCTCAGTCTTGGTCTTGACGTGATCCAGCCCCTACAAGTTCTAGTCTTGACTTGGCCTCGATACACTCTGGTCTTGGTCTTTGTCTAGTTACTGAGTGGTTTCTTTCTTCTCCAGGATGTTCCAAATGGTTGGAAAGGCTGTGGTGAATGTTTTATTATAACTCTTATTTCCCTTCTTCTCCCAGCTTCAATATTATTTGTTTTTCACACATAGACAGCTCTCAGTTGTCATGATGGTTTCACCTCTATAGACTACAAATTCCATTTGCACAGGCAAAGCCCAAACCTGAACATGAGAGGAGACCTTCAGCACTGCATATTGTTCTCATAATTAATGTAATAGGACACACCTGGGAAACAAAAAAAACACCTGTTCCAGTATTTTTGCTCACTTAAAAATAAGGTGTTCTTTTGTGTCTGATCCAGATGTAAACACCTTGGGGAAAGATGCTTTAAAGTTGCTCTGTTGTCTCATATTCATCTCTTGATGTCAAACCAAAACATTTTCAGTCTAGAGCTGAAGGCCTCAATGCTCTGATAGGCACGTTTCTTGAAGCTTTTTAAAGAAGATTTTTTGGCATCACAACAGCTTTATGTCACCACTGTTGCCTCACAAAACTTTTGGAAATCAAGACCTATTCCTTTCTGTATGGAGTTTGCATGGATTTTCTCCTGGTTTTCTCTCACAGTCCAAAAACATGCATGTTAGTCTGCTTTCAGACCCAGTGATCCCAATGATCTCAATGGGATATACCTGGTTAAATAAAGATTCATACAATAAAATTAAAATGTATGCTAACACTAATTTAGAGCAAGAAAACATTTAGTCCTAAAGAATTGTTACCCATAGAGAAGCAATAATTCTTCAAAATCAGTTAGACTTTTTAATCCAGTTTGTGTCTTTGGACCACAAAGGTGCTTCACTGAATCAGTAGGATTTGCCATAAAGTGCACAGGACGTCAGAGGTGTCAAGAGAACCACTCGATCGTAAATACTGTCAGAATTTTACACCAAAACACGCTTTGCAGCAGATAAAATTGTTTCTCAGTTTCTCTGCACTGCTCGTTTTATTAACCTTATTATTTTAACTGACATTTCGCCGAGGAGTTTTCAGACATTACACAGCTTCTGTCAGCATGTTGCAACTTTTATTTGTTGCAGGTAGTAAATTTTTGTGTCCCACCCAAGAATTTATTTTTTCAGTGCAGCAGTTTCAAAGACTTGGACCAAAGCAAACGCCAGAGAACAGTTGGTGCAAATAGGTTAAATAACGCGAATAACAAGAGAAATTGCATTTTATGTGAAGATGCAGTATAAGAGCTGAGTGCTGAATGACTTTACTGAAACTGAGTTGTCAAAGTTAAAACAAGCAGACCAGAGGCTAAAAGCAGCAGAACCATAGCTTAAAGGTAAAAACAGCAAAACAGTAGCTAAAATTAGCAGAATATATGCTGAAATTACCAACAAAAGCTAAGCTTAGTAAATCAGATGTTAAAGAAAAAAATAGCAAAACAGAAGTGTAAAAGAGCAAAACTGTAGTTAAAAGCAAAAAGAGCAAAATAGTTGCTAAAAGCAAGCATAAGAAGAAAAATAAAGCAAGTATACTGAAGCAGATTTAACAGAGAAAATTCATTTTTAAAAGAAATGAGCAGATTTATGTATTTTTAAGGATAATTAAAAAGTCAGAGCACACTTTTTCCAATTGAGCTAAATGTTTTGATAAATACAGTAGATGTGAGTATGGCTATAGGAGGGAGTGTGAAGACCTGGGCCTAACCTTTGGTAAACACTTGTGTTTTCTCCAGTTTTGCTGCCCCATGAGCCATTTATTTTTTGTGACTAAATCTTAAGTTTTTACTGAATACTTCCATATTCCTGGGTCTGAGGCTCTTTTAAATGGCACCTCATGCCATATAAAATGACAGAAAGCATTGATTAAGACTCAGTCATGGTTGACAACTAATCTTAAACGATCAGTTTTGGGGACAAAAGAGATCTTGATCAGGTTATTTGGGGTTAAAATCCAGTTCATGTCAGTCAAAGAGGCTCCGTCTTTAGGGATGTATTGTGTGATGAATATAGGAGAAGGAAGAGGAAATGTTCTCTTTCTGCCCTGGGCTCATTTAGCAGGGATCTAGCATGTACTGGCAGCAATTTGTGTGACTTTGGCTTAACTATATTTATCCAAAATTCAATAGTTTTTGCACACAGACTGCAGTTCTTTGTTACGTTTATGGTGACTACTAGAGCGTTAGGCACAACAAAGACTACGTAGAATTATAAAAAAAATAAGATGGTCCACAAAATCTTGCAGCTTTATTTAAAAAAATAAAAGCAGAGATTTTTTGGTTCAGGGCCTTATGATGGCCACCTTCTGTCCACCTCTGTGTGATTTCTAAATGAACTGAGGCAGTGAGGGGTGTCGAAGCAAACCCAGCACTCATGTGCTGTAAAGCAAGGTAGTAACAGAGCCGTAACGATTGATGTAAAAAAATGAGCTGTATTTGTGGCTCAATAGTGTGATGAAGTGATAACATCTGGTCTGTGCAACTTGGTCGCAGGATTAAACAACAAATTTATTACAAACAAAGAATTGTTGGTGACGCACATAACTTTGTATTTATTAAAAAAAATTAGACAACTACAAATGAAATTGCTAAACAGAGTTGATTCGTCATGTTTTGTAAAGGATACATCACACATCTGTGATTTATGAAAGCCCATAGGAAGCATAAAGAAGAGAGCCTACATCATGTAAATTTCACATACTGAAAAATTGGAGCTGGCTTCACAGAAACTCTCCACCTTAATGATCTAGTTTAAAAGTGTAAGATTATTTATTTCTTCATCGTTTTAGTCCTCAAATATCAGCCTGAATTAACCCACACAAGCTGCAAACGTGGAGAAAGTTTTCCGAATGAGCTGCACAATAAATCTTCTTGTTTCAAACGGCCGTTGGTTGCTGCACTCGGTTCAGGTCGTCAGCTCACACTGCCTGCACACACCTCACAATAATCAACCTTTATGAATAAAACATTGCTTCGTCCATGATGGCAGATCCATTCGTTTTGCTGAGTACAATGTTTGGAGTATGTTGAATGGTTCCATGCGGAGTCTGCATTTCTGTGACAAGCTCATTGGTTGCTTGGAATAGGAGATAATAAGCCAGATCACTCACAGAAGTGGGGATTTCTATTTTGTGAACAATGCATTTTGGCGGGGGCTCGCGTTTATTTTATTAGATTCTTCTTCAGAGGCGACTTCTCGCAGAGCCGAATCCTGCGGGGAGGTGTTGGTTGTGTTGTTAAAGCTCGTTGAAATGTGGGTTTAACAGCTGAAGCTTCGTGTTCTCATTGAGTCGTTCCACGACTGCTATCAGGCCAATGAAAGGAGCACAGCAGTTTGATATGACAACATAGAAATGACTGAATGACAGAATACCAAACATGGATGAGAGTCACAGTTTCCTGTTGTGAAAGCACTGTGTAGGTCAGACACTTAAAGCATTAAACTCAATCTTCCTGTTTGCAGCTCCTCAGTAAAGTGCTGGTCTGTAGATATTTTTGCATCATGTCCTGTGGAGTTTGTTTCCTCTATCTTAAATACAATAACTTTAAGAGGGACAATACTTCTGTTTTTTAGCTGTGTTGCCAATTTAGCCATTTTGTTGCTGTTTAGCAAAACTCTTTCACAAAAACCTTGAAACATTGATTTTTTTAAAAGTACATTTGTTTTTTTCCTGAGTCTGTCGTCTTGTGTTACATTATAAAATCTGTCTCTGACTTCTTTTATTCAGCAATGATTGCACCCTCTGTTTTCAAATCTATATTGTAGAATGCCGACTTGTTTTTCTTTGTCACCTCATTTAAACTGACTGATAAAAAGTAATATTTATATGAAGTGGTTTTAAAACAATGTCTGTTTGAAAAGGAACAATTGTCGATTTTTTTTTCTGTATAGATTAGTCACCAGAGACTCGGCTTCATGTTTCATGATGAAATTTAAGAAACGTATTTGTTCCATGTTAGGACTGATAGACAGTGGTGGACCAGCAAGCCCTTCTCTGCAGGGCTAAATGTTCAGTGATCAGAATCAGTCGATTTTTTAAATTGCATTTTGTTTGGTTGTACAACTTTTAAACATAGGTGTTTATTTGAGAGCTTTTATCCAATCATATAAAAGTGTTGCTATGGTCAATAGCAATAGTTGTGTAGTTTATGAAATTCTTCATGACGTTGCTGCTCCATCTTTAAGAAAGTTTGTCTCTTTGAGCTCAGATAACATGACTAGAGTCACAAGGGAGACCTCTAGAGGTGAGTGCAGCATTCCACACAAGGTTCAAGGTCAAGGTCAGAAAATGTTTACAGGGTATTTGCTTGTCCGGAATATAATTTCTGATCTGCTCAAAATAATTTATAATATATCCCAATATGTCCCACCATTTGTATTTTATTTTATTTTATTTTATTTTTCTACTACACCACTTCTAAGGTCAAGGTAAAGGTTAAACAAGGTCTTTTTTGGTAATCCTGGTTTTAGAGGTTTCTCAGCTCCAACATGCCTGATTTGTATGAATGAAGATATGCCGGCTTCTGCAGAACTTGAAGAGGTAATTGAGACACAGAATCAGGTGTGTTGGAGCAGGGAAACATAAACCATGCAGTGGCTAGGAATGCATATCGTGGGCCATATTGGTACACATTGTTTACTTTCTTTCTTTTTTTTGTTGTGAAATAGTTTCTTGTTGGGCTTATAATCTGTACTCTAGTTAAAATCTTCAATTTTGTTTCTGAACCTTCTTGTTCTGTGTGCCTGAGTTTGGATGTTCTTTTACACATTTCGGCATGAAAAGACAGCAACTTTAAGCTCCTTTCAGAGATGACTTCATGTACAGGTTAACTGTTCATGCAAAATAAGCAAGAGATCATTTCTAAATTTGTTCTCAGATTTAGATACAAATATGACCGTTTCCCCCCCTTTACACCAAGGAGACTGGTCAGATACCAACAAACAGCCAGAATATCACAACATGATAAATGCTAACGAGTAGATAAAAAGTATCAAAGTCATACTTTTAAATAAAATTGGGTTTGGCTGAAAAACTTAAAAGTGGTTCTAATAATTAGCACCTAATCTGGAAGTAAAGATGTTAATTATTTGAATTCTTTAAAAAATGAAGTTTAAGATGTATCAAAAACAATGACAAATATTTTATTTTATCAGCGTCTTTCAAAACTATAGATTGTGATGTGGTTCACACAGAATAAAAGAAAACAGGGGAATGTAAAAATGATATTAGACACAGGTAGTTATATTTTAAAATGCCTACAGACATGTTAGTTCTCTTAAAGCAATAAATATCAAGTGTCTTTCATAATAGAAAAATTCAATATCTTCTAAATTTTAGGTAATTGAAGGGCTTCTGTTTGCAGCAATGAACAAATGTTTGCTTTACAAAATTTACAATTCCATTTTTTTAATGGAATTATGTTTTTTTGTTTTAATGAAAAAAGTATTTTCTTCCAAATAGATTTAACCACTTTTTCTGCTACAGGCTCAGTCAGATTGAAACATGGCTTCTGATTACATTTACAAAAAACACTTTAATAACTTGTTTAATAATTTATGTCATAAATACACAATCATGATTAGACTGAAAGGTTTATACCCAGCTAACATTTTTATCCAAGTAGCAGCATTTAATCAAACCTGAGAAACCCAGATGAAAATCCTTTTATTATTACCTTCAGTGTGAGAGACAAAAAAAACCCACTTTCTCTCTGTTTCTGTTTACAGAAGCCAGTCAGAACAACATCTGCAAGGTGCCCATGAGGTGAGTGACTGAGAACAAAAAAATGCAATAAATCTTTTCACTACAAACAAACAGGGAAACATCTTTCATAACAAGCATGTTCCTGAAATAATGTTTGTTTTTTTAAAGAGCAGATACTGGATTAAATTAAATGTGCTTTTTGAGCTGTCAGTGATGTTGTTTGTCCTTACAGGAATGTTCACAAGAATGTGTTGAGACAGTCCGACTCATCGAGTCCAGAGTCAGGCTTCAGGAGGACTAACCCCAGTCCTAACACGAGGCAGAGGAAAGGTAGGAGAGCTCATGAACTGACAGTAATATTCAGAAAAAAACTTTTTTTTTAAATCTAACATGTTGCATGTCAGTGTTGTTTTATAGTCACAAGTAAAACTCCCTGCGATCAACCATCAAACTCTACTTTTAATGATTTTATTCTGTTATCCCTCAATTGTTTCTGCAGTAATTATCTAATATTCATCATACAAATTTGGGCTGAGCTGTTTTTAGTTTTAGTTCTATAAGAATTACTAAAGATGAACAGTGAGGAGAAAAAGGCTATTTGGTTAAAAATGTGAAAAACGGATGTTTGTAAGGGAAAGAGCATTGTGGTCAGTGTTGTTCTTTATTGGAGTTGCATTTAAAATATATTTAATTTGACATATCCTAAATATTGTTTTTAATTATTTACTTTTCCACGTCTACTAATAATTACTTATTGTGTACACAATTCACACTGAATGATTAGAGTTAAGGTCAGTAACGACTGGATAAAGTTACAAATGATTGGTTAGCATTGTTAGGATTATAAATGGTTGGTTAGCATTGTTAGGATTATAAATGGTTGGTTAGCATTGTTAGGATTATAAATGGTTGGTTAGCATTAGCTATGGTCAGAAATGGTTAGGCTAGGTTTGAAAATGATTGGTCATGGTTGGATTTTGATTATAATCTGTTAGCTTTAGCAATTAGCTGTTAAATTTAGTAATGGCTGTAAGGGTTTTAATCGTGGATCAGGTTTAGGAATTTTCAGGTAAATAGTTGGTGTGAGAACTGATTGGCTAAGGTTGGAGTTATTGTTAGTAATGGTTAGTTAGTGTTAGGAACAGTTGGTTAAGGTTAAGAATGTTTTACTTTCATTTATTTATTTAAAAGGATACTCCACAACTTTAAAATAATTTTAATGTGCCTGAGTTAGTTAGCACAGTGGCTAATTTCTTGGTTTGGGTTAGATTTTATAGATGAATGGTTAGGATTAGGAATGATTATTTAAGAATATGTATGTAGATAGTGTTATATACCTATGCTCTAATCTCAAAACAGTGTCTGGGGGGGCTTTGAGAGTTCAAATCAACATTTTTAAAAGCTGGTATCTTTTAATGTAAAGACAAGTAATAATAAACAACATGCCCATCCTAAAGCTCATATTCTGATAGCTGTATTCTGTTATCTCTCTGTTCAGTGAGAATGGGACCTTCTTTGGAATAACCTGTAAGACTTTTTCATGGCTCTCCAGTGCGGTTTGTGTGAAAAGAAGCTACAGACAGAAGCAGAGGATGAAACTTAAAAGAGCTGCAGGCTGGCAGAAGGAGATGTAAGCTGAATGAGGAAGATAGGCGGGGAGAGAACAAAGACAATAGAGGGTGGTGACAGTAGATGGAAGAAAGCAGGAATTGATTCAGCCAGTTAGTTTTTACAAAGGGTTTGGGAAGAGGTTTAATACAAAAAACAACAGCAGCTGTCTACTTTTGTTACCCTTTCCTGCAGTAGGAGCACCTGGGACTGCACGAGGAGTTTGTGTGTTGAAAGGAAGAAGGGACTGAAAGTGAGAGCAGGTGCAGAATGGAGAAAACACACAAACAGAGACGCACAACATCAACCCTTAAAGCTTATGGCTAATTTTACTGGGTGAAAAGCAGTGTGCTCTGCAACACTTTCTCTTCTTTTCATGCTGTATCTCTGATATCAGCTCCTCCTCCTCCAGTAAACTTGAACTCATCGTTCACCTTCATGGTGTGCACTCAGACGTTGGATTTATTTTACGTTCCAACCATGTGAAGCATTTTGTCTGCATTGTGCTGAAAACAGGGGCTGTCGTTGGTTCACAACAGTTTTCTGGGTTTGCATGTTCTCCCTATGCTTGTGTGGGTTTTATATCCAGGTGCCACAGTTTTCTCCCACAGTCCAGACTCCTGCAGGTTAATTGGTGATTCTAAATTGGTCATAATGCAAGTGTGAACGGTTGCCCAATCAGCTTCTTGGAGATGGGCTCCATCTCCCCGTGACCCTCACAGGATCAGGCAGGTGCAGAAAATGGATAGAGAATAAAAACTGTGTCTCAGCGTGAAAACCACATTGTACAACTTTGCAGCTTTTACTGTAAAACTTAAGTTTTTTGCATTTGCAAGACATTGCAGCTGTTCCACGTTAAGCCGGCGTGGCTCGTGTCACAGTGTCAAATTTTTTCTTGATTGAAATTTTTCGAAGATTTTGCATTGTCTATGTCAGTGATTCCCAACCCTTTTAGAATTGTGTACCCCTGAATCATTTTGTCATACCACTAGTACCCCTTCAGTCAAATGTAATGATGATTCTCCAAAACTATAATGCACTACAACTAATTATTAGATGAAAATTATTTAATTAACCCCCTAGAACATTTATTTCTCAGGCATTTTATTCAACTCAAATTAAACATAAAGATAAAAACTTGCCTTGAAAGTGAATAAGTAAATAAATAAATAAACCAGGTAATGGCAGGTACAGAAATAACAGCATCCAAAATACATTGTATTGTCTAAACAAGTCAGAAACTCACCCAAATGAGCAAATTCCATGAGATTCCATGTTTTATACTGGATTCCATTTTGTGTTAATTCTGTGATTCCGACTGCAATTTCCACATTGTGGGAATCATAGGGCCCTACATATCTCAGTCCTATTTTTTTTTTTTTTTTACACACCTGGGAAATTTCTTTATGTACCCCCTGTAATATGCTCATGTACCGATGGTTGGGAATCATTGGTCTATGTTAAAGTTCAAATACAGTAAAAACATTTCCTTTTAAACATACATTTTTGTTAGATCTCTTAGTGTTTATCAGGGTTAAATTACGTAACTTATATCAGCATATATCAAACTAGCTCTGTTAGCAGATTTTAAAGAGAGAAAGTTTGTTCCCAATTTTTTAAACATATTTAAAAATCCCATGACAAGACTGCGCACAGAAACTGAGAAGCACCGCAACATTTTAGAGACTCTCCCATGGCTGCTGTTCACTAACAACCTATTGAGATACTACAGCTGAAATCAAATAAGAAGCCCAGATAATGACCAGGGTCACCAGCAGTCACCATGCAAGGGGTGGAATACACCCTGGACAGACTCCTAGTCTATCACAGGGACACATGGAGACAAATCAGAGAAACAACCATTCACTCTCTCACTCACACCTAGGGACAAATTAGAGTTACAAATGAATCTAACGTCATGTTTTTGGTCTGGTTCTGTTGTCATACCACTCAGGAAGAAGACAGGTTCTGTGTTTCAGAGATGAATGTGGTTTAGTGTGAAACGTGTCAATCTCCAAACTACAACAAAAGACTTTGTGAAGTTTGTGCTTTGTGTTAGCAATGTTATAAAAACCCTTTTGATTAGAATTCTGAGTTCACAATTGTCAAAGATCTAATAGTTTGAAACTCATCGGCTCCTTTTGCTCCTTTTCTTTTTATACGCTCTAACTTCTGCTCCACCTTGCTTTGCCACTCAGTTGATGCTTCAGCCAGCCGCTCAGTCCACTCGGCTGCTAATGCTAAGAGGCCTTTCACCTTACAAGGCCTTTCCAAGAGGAGGTCTCTTCCTGCAGGTAACTCCGAAAGTGCTTTTTATTCAGTCTTCACCAACATCATCATCATCATTATCACCAGCATCTCAGCCGAAAAGATCCTCCTTTCAATCTGCTCTTTTATAATCATACCATCTTGTAAACAGCATTTTGTTTCTGTTCCTTTCGCTGCAGCTGATTCACTCAGTGTTAATGACAGATATTTGTGTTCAACTCCTAGCAAAATGTATGGAACCAGTAATCTTAAGTGGTGTGTTTGACGCTGTTGAGTTCTGTAGGGGAAAAAATCACAAGCTTGCATAGTTTGGCTTTGTGAAATATACCTCTACAAATCGCTGTTTATGTGCTATTTTTATTTGTATAAAGTAATAGTTAAAAAGAATATGTGTTTTTTCTAAGCATAACTGTGTGTACATTGCTTTACCTTTTTTGACTAGAAGTTTTTGAAACATGAACTGGAAACCCTAAATAGAAGATCAGATTTGCTGGAGGAAGCCTCGTTGTGAATTTCATTTTTAAATTCAAATCATAAGTTGAAGGATGTAGTTCAGCATCATGAGGACATTTATAGATATAGATACAAAAACATAAATCAACCTACAAATGATCTGACAGAGAAAACCCAAGAAAATTAAATTGGTGAGAGCAAAGAGGTAAATACCACTAGAATGAGCCCTGTCTATCCCATCCACTGTTAGCATTTGTGACAACATGGAGGAGTAAAAATGGTGACCAAACAGCTGACATAGCAACTATTTGATTAACAGCAAGCCCAACTGGATAGTTCTATGGTTGAGACAAATGATACAAAAACTTTGGACAGGGTATAGAGCCAGGACTTGCTGTTAGACAGCTAGTGATGGACAGATGAGTAGACTTGTGGCTGGACAAACTCAGAGTAAACAATACACAAAATGTCACCTTCCTGCACTCAACCTGTCCTGACATTTTCAAGAGTATTAGGAGTTTTGGAAGAAGACTTGGCTTTGGATGCTGAAGCCTTTCAGCCACACTAAGGATTACTGCTCAACAGTGAAAAGCACCTTCATGTGTTTTTTACAGTGAAGTCACAGGGGACAGGCTTGTCAGCTGATAGAAAACTCTATATTCTGAATGAAAGCTGTTCCACGGTCGTGTTGCAGTTGTGTTGCATCATGTGCTGACGCTGATGACAACATATTACACAGTGACAGCCATCGATGAGAATCCTTGTACTCTGTCCTGATTTTACCACAACAGAACACTTTAATGTCACTTAGCCTTCATGGAGAAACACAAATCTGAGGCAGTTCTCAATTATTATTTATTTCTTTGCACCATCACAATGGCATGTCATTGTCTTTCCAAGTACAACCATAAGGCTTTCCTTTGTTATCTCCTGTGGCCCAAAGCAAAAAGAGTGATGATGTTTTTGTCAGTGTCTCCCATGAACCAACAGACTTTAACAAGACTCTCAGAAAGGAATTATTTGACATACATGAAAACTTAATCAGAATTGAGAGTAAACCCAGTTCAAGATTGCCACCACAGCTAATCAGCCATTAGCCATCATAAAAATGGCCTTAACTCAATTAATTTATATATACTGAGCAATGGTGTGTTAGCTGAGTGTCATCTTTAACATACCTTGAGCACTAACAGATCTAGTGAGATCTCACAATATTGCACATAGGCTGCTGTCATGTAATATTGGTGTTATTTTTTCGTATCTTACATTTGTCTAAACAAAGAGTCTGCAACCTGCGGCCCTTTGGTCCTTCTGCAGTGACTCTTTAAAGCTTTCACAACAACTAACATTAGATTAAATTTATTTATTTTTTGGGGGTGTGCTGTTATATTCACAACAGAAAAGTCTAACTTTAGCAGTTTTTATATGTTTTATGTTGGTTTGCCATCATGTGATCAATAATACAAAGAGTCAAACATTGATTAGATCATAGAAGCCTGTTTCAATAATCCAACTTCCAGCCTTAAATTAGGATTTTTCTCCTGAATCCATCAGGGTTACTTTAAAATACCTTTAAGACTAGACTAGATAATAAAAAATAATTAGAAAAAATATATACCTGCATAATTCAGTTTTAGTTTTTGTTAGATTTTGGTATGAACTAAATACAGTATTTTTCTTGTTTATGGTCTTTTATTTTGTCCAAAAGTGTAAAGATAATAATAAACGTTAAAATTCAATATATATTTTTAGTTTCATAATGTTTTCCCCACAGGCTGGAAAGGTCCCCATCAACAAACTCAAAGTGGCCCATGGGCCACAAGTTGATAATTACAGTTGTATCATGTTTTGCGGCTCCAGCTATATTTTATTAGTGAAACAAGGAGCAGAAATCACTCTTTTGATTGTAAAAGTTGCAGACACCTAAACTCTTGCATGAAAGGTGACAGTATGTGAAGCTTTTCTTCACACAATGGGAGCCTTTCAGTTTCCTTATGTCATATTTTCACATTTAATCATGTTTTGTTGTTGTGAAATTTGTAATTTCATTTATCTTTGCATTTTTTGAGAATATATGTGGATTTTATTGGCTAAGTTCTTATTTGTGATTAACCTCTCCCTTTCTCCTGCCTTTGTCACTCATTCACTAACTTTGTTCATTTAATCTTTTTTCTATAGCTTCATTTCTTCACCTGCTCTGACCCTGCACTCCTTTTTTCTTCTCACTGTGCTTCTTTTTTATGTCTCTTCTGTTCCTCTTCTTTGGCTGTAGAACCCACTGTTAAGGAGGCAGATGTCCCCCGCCGCTTCTCTCTCACCTCCTCTCTCGCCTCCTCTTCTTCTTCCTCCTTTGCCACGCGACGTACAAAAGGTACCCAGATAGTGAGCCATCAGTCTTGATGCTTGTGCTATGTAGCTTTTAGTTATTTCAACACATGTGCTTTTGGACCACAGAGAACCAGTTCAAGGTACTTTGGTAGTTCACCCACATTTGGTTATGACTGACCTAATTTCACACAAGAACTCATAATGTTCAAGTTGATCCACAGCAATTTTACAGTGGTAAAAAAATGACTTAAAGCATTCTAGTTGTTTGCATTGAAAACCCCTTAAAGCAGCAGTTATTTGCTCATTTTCACCACTTTATGGTGGCCATCAAAGGGCCAGTTGTAATAAACATTGTTTTATGTTTAACCTCAACTAAACATGAAACATCACATTCCTCGTCTCATTGCTCCGGCTGAGCACCACTAATAAATAATAGCTGACCTCTATGTGGTATTTCCTACATAGAAAGAACATTTTAACACATCCTAACTGAATAGTACATGTACATCTGATTAAATGTGAAACAAATAATACAGAAAAACTCTTAAAATTAAAAATAAGTTTTACTCATTGTTGAGTTAGGGTGAGTAGCTGCTGTCTTAAATTCTGTAAAATTCTGTAAAACAAATGACATGCATTATGGGAGATGTAGTCTATGGCAGGGCTATTCAACTAAATTACTCCAGGGGCCACAGTTACTGCAGGTCAACAGCTCAGGGTCCAAACATCCAGCAATCAAAGTCATGTAAATAAACCAAGTATTACAAAGATCTGTTACCTTTAAAATAGTTTATTTTGTTGCATTTAATCATGAATACAACATACAGAACCCTATAAAAATAGTGATGATTAAACAATTTTCAAAACAAAAAGAACACATTATGCCTCAAATTTAGTGCAAAAATTATTTTGACATCTCTGACTTGCCAAAATTTTAAACCAATTTTATTTTCACTTTTATAGTTTTAGCTTCAGCTGCTTGTAGTTTTAACTATTTTGGGTGTTCATAGAAATGGTTTTTACCAGCTTGTAGCCAAGAGTCTGACGTTTCTGTAGATATCAAACATGTCTATGTTTAACTAAAAGAACTTAAAGTAATTAAAGTAGAAAATCGGGGGTTTGGGCTTAAGAGATGAGTGAACCAATTATTTTATTTATTTATTTATTTACCCTTTATTTATCCAGGTAAACTGTTTGAGAACCACTTCTCATTTACAAAAATGACCTGGCAGGGTGAACTTTGGTCACTCATGGGCCGCCAGTTGAATAACCCTGGTCTATGATCAATGCTGGCTTTAAAGCAACACTTATTTTAAGCCATCAATACATATCCGAAGCTCTTACAGACCTTGAGTTTGACACATATCCAAAAGTGTTGTATGATTATGCCATTTTAAAGAAATAGACGTCATCCTGTTACAACCACAAACTTCAAAGTATTTTACTGTGATTTTATGTCTTAAACCAACACAGAATAACAACTTCATCGTTTACCTGTCTGGTGTGTTCCTTGGTCTTCATGAACAGTTTTTTTTTTTACATAGATGTTTTCCATCTTATTGCTTTTATGTCTAGAAGTGAATCTGATTCTTCTGTATTTTAAATTATTTTTTAACCATTTTGTTTTTTACAAACCGTTAACAAAAATAAATAAAAGATCCAATGTAAACGATACAAACCTTCTACTCTGAGTGGCAGATGTAACATGTTACTGATGTTTGATGACCAAACGAAGCTGTAATGGATGTTCTTTGGATAACTTTGTGTGTTGTTTTTATTTGTTAGGTTCTGAGTCAGTGTCTGGTTGTATTTTATTTCCAGGTCCTCTCTCTGTTAGCATTAAGAGCAAGAGACATGAGATAAAAAGTGACCCGACTCCGTTTGGTTACGAAGGTACTAAGATTGCGTTTTTAAGCATGATGATTTGTGATTTTAGTTGTATTATTTCAGTTTCTGGTGGATGTCTGATACTTTCTGTTTCCATTCTTGCCTCCTTTGTGTGTTGTGTTGTGTTAATTTGAGAAACAAATGAAGCAAGTTTGGATCAAATGTTTCTTTGCTGCATGTTTGCTGTGGTTTGAAGTTCATCTTTAGTTTTGTTTCTTTAGTTTTGCATGAGTAGTCTCCTGCTCCCGAGCAGAGTGAAGTCAGTCACCAAGTATTTGCCCCGTTCTGTAAAGTCTTTGTGGTCTTCGGAGCCGTGCACATATTTGAAGAGTTTGACTTCCCTGCAGATACTTTGCGAGGTGCTGTGCCTTCAGTTGGGAAGCGTCAGAGCGTGACTAGCAGCAGCGCTACGAGTGCTGGTGGCACCACAGCTTTCCCTAGATCCACCTCCCAACCAGGTAACTGCAGGAACTCTGCTCCTCCGGCTGTTATGGCATCAGATTTGAAAGGGAATTAGTTTTAAAGTGGCAGATTTAAAAAATAAAAAATGGAGACATTTTATTTTTAAATGGTGAATTAATTTTATTGGGAGGAAGTCCTCTTCTTTATATACTCGTTTACATTAACATTCATGTGTTTTAGCTTTTTGAAAGAAGCTTTGGGTTAGAAAAACTGCAACATTAAATTGTTGGCATTATAATGGCCTAAACTGTAGGGGTTTGCCAGTTTATTTGTAGACCCAGCAGTGCCTGGCACTTATCACAAAGGATGAATTACACCTTCTGTCACATTCCTATCATCTTTTTGTGCAGGCACTGCAGCAGATTGCTAAATGTCCTTTGTTTATTTTCCTGAGACACAATTACCAGCAGCTCTCAGGAAATGGTTAATTTTTCACGCAAACAGCATTTGTTTTTGACAATCCAGTGCTTTACATAATTTACATTTACATAAATATGAGCAGCTTTTCCTCTAAATGCTGCATAATACTTTATTTAAATGTGGATAAACTGCGCTGACACAGAGATATGCTGTTCAGTTTGAGGGGCAAAGCTCACTTTGTGAATAACACAAATGATCCAAATTTCCTTTAATGAAACTGGGTGAGTGTAGGAAAAACTGACAATTAGCACTTGGGCTGGACCTTATGGAGGTAAACCTTACTTACCTAGCACCTGCTGATGTATATTCTCTTATGTATACAATTGGATTTTCCAACTGGCACACTGAGATAACTGATTCCTCCATATTTGTCTTCTTTATCCCCCTCTGAACAAAGCTCCTTCTTTGACATAGCTACTTTTTGGAACAGAAGAAGCCTTTGTACAAATGAATTTAGAGTTGTATATTCCCTATAGCTTATTTTTCTTATGATTACTTGAGGATCTTGAGATTAATTGATAATATATAGCTCACTGTTTAAAACAATGCTCCTGTTTTGTCAAAAGAAGGAAGCCAAATAAAGTGTTCAAACAGCAGCAATGTGTCATACCAAAATCATTTGACCCCCTTCACTCTGGTGACTACCCCACAATAATGTTAAAAAACATAGATGTCTTCTGCAAGGTCTCTATAAGAAAATAGACATTATAGAATGATAGGACTACAGTGGTTTTCAGTATGTATAAAACTTCTGTATCAAGGTTGTAGAAGTTCATCAAAGTAGTGCCAGATGCTAGATGGAGCGTGGCTGCAGCGTATCCATGGCATGCACTCCAGACACACTGGCATGGCTTCTTCATTGAGAATCTGATGCCAGTCGACGAGATGAGATGAGATCACTTATTTTTTGATGTGTTAAATCTATTTCTGCTGGTTTAGCAGCCTTATCACCTGAGAGCTAAGGCTCTTGCACATTCTGGTTGTTTTTAATCGGGGACGCTTTAAAAGAAAGTTGATGCGGTGCACCGGTGGCGAAATGATGGAAAAAATATAGAATCGTGTTGAAATTTACCATAAAAAAGCGAGTGGGAGTATAGGGGCACAGAGGATAGATAGGTTGTTGGTTCAAATTCCCTGTCCGTTATGTCAAAAATGTGGGTGGGAAAGGTAAAGCACCCACACCTGCCTCTGCCCTCTTTTGCCCCACACTGGGCCCTTGGGCAAGGCTCTAACCTCCACCAGCTGCTCCCCAGGCACCTCAAGATAGCATCTGCCTGCTGCTCCTCACATGTGGGCTGTGGAAGCTTGGTGGTCAGTGGTTGTTTCAGGAAGGGCATCTTGTGTAAAATAGCAAATTTGCTAAATATTCTTGTAAGTTAGCTTGGTGTGACAAACACCTGATGAAGAAACAGCAGAAAGACAGAAAAGTAAAAAATAAAATTGAGTTCAGGTGGTCCAGCACTTTTAATTCAATTCAGAATCATTTCTATATGCAAGACAATACATTGAAAAAATGAAATAGACCCACCACTACAATCCTGACACAGTTTAAGGGTCTCAGCAGGGAGTTGCTTGGTTGTGTGAGTTTGGATTATAGGCAGAGATTCTTAAGAGTGGGTGGAGTTTATCCTAACTGTGATTGGTGAAGTCTGGATATTGGGCGGAGTGTGGGAAAACTGTGATGGTCAGATTGTCTTGTCTTGTGGGGTAAATTAAGAGATGAATGAATGGTACTAGTAAAATGATTTTGAACATGTAAATATGTTTTATTGACGTCAAATTTTGTGCAGCTAGCACCTTCTGTTCTCAAGTTTTGACTAAAATTAACGTTTGTATGAAAAGTAGAGGTTCTTTCTGGCTACATGTTCCCCCAGCTGCCTGGCATTTATCTAACCAAATCATTATTTTTCAAACCCCACTCAATCTGACCAATCTTGTCTTTAACAAGCTCGTCCCACACACCAAGGCCCTCTTCTCATACAGTCTGAAAGAGTTGTGCCGTTGGTTGTGGTGGGTTGTAGTGCAAACAATTGTGGCAGTAACTTGATGGTAATGTGCTGCTGACAGCACATATGTGGAACATGAAACATTGCTGGAAATCCTATTTGGTGAAGACCAGCAGTGCAGCAAGCTCATGATTGCCTAAGCGTTAAAGAACTTTTGTCTAAATCTCCCACGACCCAGCCATGTTTTAATAGGTCTTGTAGGTCGTGGCAACCTACAAAAATGGCTTTCATTATCCTGAGTGAAATGGGCATGACGTGGAATGTGCAATAGGTCTCTGCTTCTGAAAATAATCAGTTATTTCTGGTGTGAGCGAAACAAGCAGTGAGTCACCACAGATATGTGCTCTGAGACTGGTTTAAAAGCTTTCAGTCATTCTGTATGAGAGAAGCGTTTAATTTTGGTAAACTGACTCACTAAGCTTTTATGATGTTAAAAAAAACGACCCACCTGCAAAACGAGGAAGCTTTTTCAGAGAGCTATTATAGTAACTCTGTCCTTCTGACCACCGTCCCTCCAGGCTGGACTCAGAGACGACTCCCCTCCATGGACACAGAGGACTTTGAGACGATTCCCTCCAGCGCAGAGGAGTCCTCCAACTCTTCTGAAGATGAAAGCAACAATAAGAATGTGAGTAGCTGATATGTGCTTAACTTGGACATGACTTGGATCACTCTTAATTTAAATGAGTCATAATGGTTTAGCTGAATCACATGGACTTTTATCTAAATCACAGGTGTCGAACTCCGGTCCTCGAGGGCCGCTGTCCTGCATGTTTTCTTGTTTTCCTGCTCAAATACACCTGATTTACATGAACGGATGATTAACAGGCTTCCACAGAATTTTAGGAGTTAAATGAAGCACTGAATCAGGTGTGTTGAAGTAAAGAAACAAGGAAAACATGCAGGATAGCGGCCCTCAAGGACCTGAGTTTATTGCAAAATCATCAGTAGATGTAGATCTACAACTGATTAACTTTTGGCCTCGTTCAACATTGGTTCCACAACAAACAATATTAGCCTACACAAAATGATTATAGCTCAATGTTTTACACAATTTGAACCAAAAACTGTTGGGTCAGTGGCTGAAAATCATTGCCAACACCACCTTTCAAGCACAAACTGATTTTACATTTTGTTAATCTCTTGAGCCCCGTGTCGATACTGGGGGCAAAACTGCACTTCCTGTTTTCTATTTCTTTTAACTTCTGTTAATTCAAGATCTGTCATTTAAACATAGACATGTTTAGTCTCTACAGAAACACCATAATCTTATGTAAAATCTCATAAAAACAATTTCTACACTTACACTTCTGATGAACTCTTCCAAGTGTTAGCTTTATTTTGAAACTAAGATTATTTAAGCAGAGGTTGTAAAGGCTGAGATACATTCAGTTACATTTGGGCATATTATTTTGTGAACAAACTTTAAGAAAACCCCTTGCAGCTGAATTAGAGTCTATTGTGTCTGTCTTCTAATGATATGGATGTACATTCAGAGGTGGACTGGCATATAGGAGCACTGGGGATTTGGTGGTTCAGCTCATGGAGGTGCTGTCCTTCCAATTTTTAAAAAATGAAAACTGAACCATATGAGGAAGGCAATATAAAGAAAAAGAAGCATGTTTATCAGTTTATAGGTAAAACTATGCATTTATGACTCAGAAATACTGTCCTTCCCCCCCACCCCGGTTATCAGGCTGACAGTATTTTGGACCATTGACCCCCTGACACAAGTTGACTATTTAACATTACATTATACTGCCTTCCTTGGTCTGGTGGTAAACTGTCCTGCTTATCATGAGTAGGGGTGTCAAAATAGTGCATTAATTGAGATTAATTAATTACAGTCATAATTAACTAATTAATTTTTAATTGCATT
>JARVGW010000427.1:17945972-17960595 GCA_031762495.1 Anablepsoides rubrolineatus | reverse complement strand
ACAGAGGCCAATTTCAAGGTGTATAGAATGGAAACAGTGGAGAAGATATTATAATTTAAGATTTAAACATATAAACATCATTTTAATAACAACTTAAGGTGACATAGGTGACATTTAATATGGTATAGAATTTAAATATATGCCTGAGAAACACATAATATTGGCCCTTTAAAGAAGGGCCTCTGGACAGGAGTATCATCAGGGACCCCAGCCACCACCTCTTTGAACTGTTACCATCAGGGAGGTGTTTCAGGGCAATAAAGGCAAGACTAAAACAAACTAAAAAACAGTTTCTATCCACAATCTGTTGTTGCCCTGAACACCCTGTACACTGCAAACTCATCCAAACCATGATCACTCAGCAATTTTTCGGTTCAATTTCTGTTTGGTGCAATATAAATACATATCAAGAGCATTTTTTTCTAACATCTTGAACATATCAACATGTTAATTTTTTTCTACTTAACTCATTTTTACTACTTCTTATTACTTTGTATGTAATTATTATTTGTGGTTACTTAATTGTTTTGTTTTTGCACTGTCTTCAAGAGCTGCTCGTCTGTAAATTTTGTTGCGCTTCTGGTACAATGACAATAAAGAAATTTTCTTCTAATAATCAACTTTGTGTTTGACCTTACTGACCATGCAGATCTATGTAATGATGACATTAAAATTTTACTTTTTGTTTTTTGTAAAACAATAACACTGAGCGCAGTTTTATGTTTCAAGCTTTAGCTAAAGTTGGTTTTGGATCTTATTTTCAGAATGCAGTTAAAACAATGTACAAAAGCCCCAAACAGCTCAATTAAACACCCAGGCATCTCTCCACGGTGAACTGACATGGCAGGCAGGTATGCCACATTTCTCTATACCTGTTCTGCATCTATGTTTGTTATGTTCTGTCTACTTCTGAATGGGTGATCTGAAATGTAATTTCATTGTGCTCTGTACAATGACAATAAATATCTTATCTTATCTTATCTTATCTTATCTTATCTTATCTTATCTTATCTCCTTACCAATTGTCAAAATCAGTCCCCTAAATGATATTACAATTGCAGACAAATATTTTTTATTAGCTCATTTACAGATGATGACATTGCTCTGTTCAAAAATGCTTACAGGCTCAAATAGCTATTAACATGTTGAAAACATTTTGATGCAGAATCAGGGGTACACAAATCTGTTTGCCCTAAGAAATTGTAACAGCATCTTTATTGCTGACATTCCAGAAAAAAGAGACTATTCCATTCTTTGGTGGTATTATTAATAACTTTAAAAAAAAATCAAGCCACTGGATAAATTCTGAATCTATTTTAACAGAAAACACAAACACACAAAGATCACATATTTGCTCCAAAGGAATTTTACAGAGCTTGTCCAGTGACATTGGACAAAAAGAAATTAACACGTGGCCACAAGATAATAACTCATGGCCACAAATTAGTTAACGTGTGCACAAAGTAATTATTGCAGTCTTAGCCATGCAGAAAATGTTGATTATTTGCATGGACAAGTTTGAATTAATTGCATTTCATTTTAATATAAGAAGTTAGGAGTTATCTCGTGGCCACACATTAACTCTCTTACGGCCACACATTATTTTGTTTCATCCAATGTCACTGGATGGGCTCCGTATCCTAAAGAGGGACTTTTTCTTGCAAAATACTTCTTTCTCAGCAGAGGTACTGTATGGAGCTTTGTCCGTAAATCTGAAAATACTTTTTTTTACATACCTGGCAACTACAAGGCAAACAAGTATTAGAAATTAAATTTACCACCTATGCTAAATCTCATACTCACAAATACAAATTATCCATTTCTGAACCCTCTTTTCAGTGTTTTATTAAGGAAACCAAAATATATTGTAAAAACATCCAGTATTCTTAGAACAAAAATTAATTAACTGCCCTTTAAGATTGTATAATCCTATATTTGGCAATTTGTTCATAGTATATTAGTAATATTAATTTATATTTTTAAAAAACTACATTCCTAAATGCCTGACAAACAAAAGTTATAACTTCTGATGTCTGTGAAAGGTTTGGCTGGCTAAGTGAAGAGATTATGAAGTTTAGCAGCTACTAATGTGTAAATGATTAAGTTGTAATCCTGATTATGTGAACAACCTGCGTCTATGTGGCAACAAAATAAAAGTTTTTTTTTTATAATATAATGTATTAAGTTTTATAAATTAGTTTATTACTGCAACGATGTGGGGTGTTCTGCTAACTGGGTGTGCGATTGTGATAGTTGTGAAGTGTTTGGGAAAAAAGGGAGGTTGGGTTCTCGAAATTGCACCTAAGCGATCGTATGAAATCATTCATAGTGGGAATTTTCCGATTGTACCTGAATGTAACAGGATTGTATGTGCGCATCGTGATTTGAACAAACGAACCAATCAGCGGCCTCGAAAGGCGGAAGCGGCAGGCATTCCGTCACTCTTAGCCAATCACAGCGCAGTTCTGTTATTTGCCTTGCTTTTTGAATTGAGCTCCAACAACAGGCAGACTGACAACCTCCTTGCAAACTCCGAAGTCGTCTTTTGTCAACAACTAAAGCTTTCTAGGTTTGTTTTTATACAAAAGAGGCATCATGAAATGATGCGATACTTGACTTTTATTGAACGAGTGTCGCAGACTTTTTAAAAATGTGGGCTAAAGAGCAATTATCCGGAGTTCTTAATTAGGTCGCTTGGCTCTTTAGCTAGCTAAGTTAGCTAGTGGGCATATCGAAGTTAGCTGGCTCAGTGGTTAGTTGATCTCCGCTAACTGTTATTTATTTATTTTTTCTTTGTGCTACTTCATCTAGGATACCTGGAGACTGAGACCGACGGTAAGTTTAATGCGTTATAAAACGACTGACGTTTATTTGTAAATTCTCGGTTGTCTTCTACTTTGTGTGACACTGTTTACCACCTGCGGCCAAAGACGATTATGTTGTTGCTCGTGTCTGTGTGTGTCTCTGTTAGCATAACATGTCAAACGGGGTTTAGTACATCATTGAATGAACAGCTGCAACTGATTAACTGTCACAGTCAACCCGATTCAACATAGCTACCACAGCCAGGTGACCTTAGGAAACACGTAAATGACTAAAATTCAGCCATTTTTTTTTTACAGATGATGAGTTAAATTATGTAGTAGTCTCATACTCTGAGTTCTAACTGATTAGAGATCTGTTTCTAAAACCTTTCCATTGCCTTTTGGAGACAACTGTTAGCAAAATAACTCAATAACCACTGAATGCCTTGTAAACCTGCAATTGATTTAATTTTGTAATCAATCCAATTGAAGATGACTGCCGAAACCGATATTTCAAAACACAAATGAATGTTATTCGACCAATTTTACAAATATTGAGATGCAATTTTGTGTGGTAGGCTAATAGCTGAGGGTCATAACTCAGAGTGCAGCATTTTGGCATTAACCCTGAACAAAAACATTGTCTGTTAGCAAAATATCTTACGAACAACTGAACTGATTTTTGTACCTCTTAAAGTAATCATTAAACTTGTCAACATTTGTAGTCAACCCAGTTTAGGATGACCGCCACATCTCAATGTCATCAACACATAATATATATTATATATGACAATGAAGTCTATTCAATTCTGCTAAAACTGAACTTTTTCTAGATATTGAGTTAAAGTTTGGTGTAGACAACGATCATCAACACATACTCAGATTTCATTAGATGTCAGTTTCTCATGAGACAGAAAAATATTTACAAGGTTTAACCAAAACAATTATAGTTACCTTCTTGGTGTTCTATGATTTTAGGTTAAAGTTACTTGAAAGGCTAATGAGTGGCTGATGTAAACAGGTGTTTTTCACAGCTTAGTCTTCAGAATGTTATTTCTTTCATGTATTCCATTTCTCCCCTCTGTGCCTGAATTAATTAACTATGTTGTCCAACTGTAGCTTTTAGAAAGTTTGGAGCATCCTGGCAATCCTGCCATGATGATGGCCGACAGCAGCATAGTGACTTTAGGGACGGCTCGAAGTCTGCTCGTGGATTCTTCAGTCTATGATTCCAGAATTGCTGAAACCACAAGGGACCATGCTTTTCTGGGCATGACTTGTGATGATGATGGGGAAGGTATGCATGCATTTTATTTTCTTTCCCTCCTTCCGTTTTATACTTTTCCTTCTAGTTGTCAAATAACCTTTAAACAAGTTGTTATTGTGTAGAAATAAAAACTGAATTTTGTGGGGAACACTTGATGTGAAAAGATCCTTACTGTTTCATCTCCTGAGGGGTACACTGCGAAGCGAGATTTTCTGCTTCACCAGCTATGTTGAGCTGAAAGTCAGCGATTTCAGTATCACAAAGGAGGATCTGTTTGAGTGTGACTAGATAAAAACTTAGCTCATAAACTGCTCATGAGCAGGTTAAAAGTGTTAACTGTCAGTAAGAAGCATTTTTTTTGTTCTAAATGAGATCTTACACAAAAAATCTGATTGAAAAATTTGTCATCATAGTTCTAAAGTGTTTCCAGATTTAAATACATTTCAGGTTGTTAAATAACATAAAATGTATATTGTCGCTGTCATCTTCAGTCAGTTGGTTAGGGTTAGATGTTGCTTAAATTATTAAAAAGCGGCATTTTAATTGTCCATAAAGTCATAAACCTCATTTTTTCAGTGATTTTTTTTCTCATTTAGACCCAGTTTACAGGTGAAGGATCTCCTGAATAGATCTTGTTAGATTTTTCAATGTTGATTGTAACATTGCACATTCACAGGGTAACATTGTAATGGCAATTGCTGTTTAGATGAGGCTTCCGAAGTTGTTGGACTTATTATAGCTTCAAAGCCGATTTTCGGATGACATCAGCAACAGTCTGCATCACCCTTCAGTCTCAAGCATAAGAACATTTACATCTAAAATGTTTGCATATATTTGTATAAACTCTGTGGGTTTACTGGATTACTGAGATGCATCAGGACATTTTTCAATTTGGGTTTATTGTAAAGTTGGTCTTAAATTTAATTTCAAGTGGCATTAACCCTTTCATGCATAGAGGTCACTACAGTGTACAGCTGTTTAAAAGTTTTTTTTATATATATATATGCCTGCAATTTTGGGCAGTGTTGCATATAATCCACTTTAGTGGAAGCTATTACATCATCCCATACAAAAAATTCTATTGGCTGGTCATTACAATGGGAAAAAATAGTCGGTGGTAAAAAAAAATCCTGACTGAGTTTATCATAATTCATGCATGAGAGGTCTTACAAAGTCTTAAATTGAACTTGCTTTAGGTTTGGGGAACCTTGTATAAACACCGTTACTGGCCCTGTCTGTTTGCCTACCCCCCACCCCTAAACCCTTAATTTTTACGTTGCACCTTTTTGTTTCTCAGATCGGCTACCCAAAGTGGAGACTCGTGTGGTTGTAGTGGGAGAAGCATGCAGAAATAAAGCACTGGTCAAAGCACTTCAGGTACATCATTCTGCTTTTAACCTTGTGATCTGTTCTGTATTCTTCTATTGATTGAAACAAACTCTGGTGCAGTTCAATTGCATGTGTGAACGCCAAGCGAACTAGACACTGCTCCAAAAGCAGGAAACTGCAGGACATTCTGAGTAATAACAGTAATAAATTTACTTATATCATGTAAATACCTCACTTTATGTCTGTATAAGGTGGGCATCATGGCTGTGAAGCTGGATGCTCTCCTACTCTGTTAACATGGAGCTTCCTCAGCCGACTTGTATGCAAAACGATATTCTCCCTGGTTCCGCCTCATCTTCCTCTCGTGCTGAGCTCATTGTTGAAGACTATTTGTTTGGCACATAACCACTAATATTACTATTGTTTGTTTACATTTTGTGAAGAAGGAAGTTGAGCTCCATGTCTTCTTCTGAGGTTTTCATGTTGATTTATTCAGTGTTGTTTTTGTGCAGCGCCACCACAGGTGAGGGCAGGAAAAGGTTGTTTACAAAGTTTAGTTTGATTGAGAAAGTGCAGTGTGAATATGAACCACACCAACAGAAAATGTAAACAAAGCTTGCAGTTTTGGTTCCCAATCGAACCGAGTCTACTGGACTATCAGGTGTGAATATGACCTAAACTGAATTAATAAACTGGCTTTTTGTCAACACATAACTTAGGCAAAATACTATTTTATGTAGTTTGTTTCTGGACTCTTTGTTACCAGATGCCTGTCGTAAAGGTGCAGTTAATTCACATGTGATCAGCTGCATCAAGAAAAAGGACAAAAATAAACAGTTTGACAGGCATGAAATTGTATTTCTCCTAAATACTAACTTATTTTTTTCAGATGAAAACTTGAAATGTTTATGCTTGACTGTGTTCTTTTACAATTTAAGTGTAAGATCGTGAGCAAATGAAAGTCCTCTTTCTAAGAGAGAGGGAAAAATCTAGCACAAATCTGATACAAAATCAGCATTTTTATAAAAAGTTTTATTCTCAAATAAAAATTTGTGCAAAATCATCCAATCTTGAAAAGAAAAAAACTTTGAACCCCCTTCAGAAAGCCTGGAGAACTTTTGTTTAAAACCACATTAAAAGAATATAACAAAGTCTGGCTGCTTTGAAGGAAAATATAAAGAAATAAATCACAATACTTCATGCTTTATACATAATTCCTCTTGTTTTATTTACTTAATTTGCAGTTAGTACAACAATATTAACCAATTGGGCATCAATTCCAATGTTGGTTGATCAGTACAATAATGGTCCAGTGTTTTAACTGCTAAAAGAGACATTTGGTAAATTATCCCAGCTTTTATCTTGGCAGGTTTTCTAGCTCTGTAAACTCAGTCTCAGTATCTTGCTGGTCTGTGACTGCTGAAGTCTAGCTGACGACTTAATAGTGTGAGGATCCTGGTCTCACTGAATTCTGAAAGTTTACCGACCAGTCGTGTGAATGTGTTTCATCCAGCTGTCCTTCAATTCATCCTTGGAAAACCCAGACATCCCTCTCCCCGACGACAGATCTCCTAGGAGCACTTTAAGAGCTTCTAGGAGATCTCAAAGTGTTTTGTGTCCAGAGAGCATTTATAGTTGTAGACAAATTTCTACTTTTTTGTTAAAGAAATATAAAACGCAAAGATCACTTCAATAACTTGAACTTTACAAAAGTAAAAAAAATAAATAAATAATTAAATTGCTATAAATCAGTTAATAAAAATCAGTCATTGCTTTTGAATTTTTGTTCACCAAAAAATAAATAAATAAATAAACCACCACTTCAGAATAGTTCAGTGTTTTGTTTTTAGCCATTCTTTGGTGTTTGTAACTGTGTTTTGGGTCATTATCCTCTTGGAGAACTCATAATCTGCAACTGAAACAAAGCTTTCTGACACTGGACTCTAAAATCCCTTGATAGTCCCAAAATTTCATTATACCTTGCACAGATTTAGGATACCCCATGCTAGACATGGCAAAACAGCTCCAGAACATAAACTAGCCTCCTTGGCATCAAAAGTCAATATCCGTTTTGGCAAATTCCAGTGCTGTTTGTTTTTGTTTAGGTGTCGTTAATTTTCTTATTTCTGGCTCAAACAGTGATTGTGCAGTCTGACACTGATGTAACTTGACCTTGGAGTTCACCTCTATTTTTTGGGGCTTTTTGTATGACCTGTTTCACTAATTGGCCATCAATTCTCCTCTTGTGGCCAGAGAGGTTGACTACAATCCTGTGGACCTTCAACTTCTGAATAATAGATGCAGCTGTTGTCACAGGAACTTAAAAATACTTGGATATGGTTTTCTAGTCTTTACTTTTAACAAGATATTAGGCTGGGTGGTATGATGGTAATTTTTTTATACCGCGGTATCAAAATATGATGACGGTATTTAAAAAATATCAGTATATCACGTGAGGTGAAGCACCAAATTTCCACAAGGCTGCTATTTAAACTGGGACATTACCATTCTGGGCTCCTTCAGAAGATCCCCAGAATGTTACTAACATAGGAATGCAAGAGTCAGATTATTTTGAAACTTAAAACCCTAAAAAGACGTAGTTAGACTTATTTGGATCTGTTCGACATAATATATGGGGCAAAGTCATTCTGTGACTCCTCTGCTCTGAATGACAGCAGGACCGGAGTTTTTTTTTTCTCTGCCTCTCTCTTGCGATACTCATGTAAATGCTTACAAGCAGCCATTTCTCAGTTAATCATTAACTACTCAACATGCCACATTATGCACCTGGTAATATTGTATACAGTGGTATTTTCTAAAAGCTTTATGAAAATTATCAATACCGGCGCCCAATCCTACAAGATATTTTTTTCTAAGCTCCTGTGACAACTCTGTCCGTAGCTTCCTGTGGTCCATGTTCAGTGTGGTACACAGCCTGATACCAAACATCACTGTGACTACTTTTCACCCTTTAAAAAGACAGACTGACTGAAGATTGAAGACACCCGTGATGCTATTTACAGGACACACCTTAGTGTAACATTTCCATATAGTCAAAATATTATATTCCTGTTGAACCATCATTGATTTAAAAGGAAATTACATCAAAAGTAATGACTGATATTTGATCGTTCATTTATTTCTTTTTATTTTCTTTACTTTTGTCAGTTTCAAGTTAGTTGTGTGACTTTTGTTAGTCTCTGTATTGCTCTAGTGAGTTCTGGGTCTGCCCCAGGGTTTCCTCCTACTGGGATTTGTGCGAAAAACCTTCAGTGGGCAGCACCCTCGAGGAGGCATACTGATCAAATGCCCAAACAACCATAGCTGGCTATTTTTGATACAAAGGAGCAGTGGCTCCCCTTTGATGATGGAGCTCCTCACCGTATCTCAAAAACCAGCCCCCACTATGGAGGCAGCTCATTTCAGCTGCTTGGTTTCAGGATCTTGTTCTTTCAGTTATGATCCAAACCTCATGACAGCAGGTGAGGGTTTGAACATTGATGAAACCATAAATATGGAGCTTTGCCTTTCGTCTCAGCTGTATCTTCACCACAAATAACTGGATAAATTTCCTCATTACAGTGAAAGAGACCCTGATGCATTAAACCTTTGTCCATTCATCGTTTGTGAAGACTCAGATGCTTGAACTCCTGCTTGAGGCAGAGAATCATCTCCAACTTTTTCTACTGAGAACTATGACCTCATACTTGGAGAAGCTGACTTTCAGCCCAGCATGTCCTGTCTTGAAATTTACAGCTTACTGTATTTTGATGTGCACAGTTTGCAAAACAGTATACTGGGTTGTGTACAATACTTTGTTGTTCTCCTTGACTACCATGTTGCTGCCCAAACATCTATGATTTTATCTACTGGAGTAAGTTGGATATGTTTTTCATTATTATTTTTCATTAGTGTAGTTTTAGGCATGTTTTTTTATGTCAGAGTGGAGCTTCCATGTAAATGTCAAAATACACCCTAGCACTTTTTGAGATGACTTCAATATGTCTGATTAACTTTGTAACTATATTAAAAACAAAACAAAAAAACTGTTGGACACGGTTATCAAAACTCGCGCTACGAAACCCAGCCTCTGTGATTGGCTTGAGAAAATTCAGAAAAATTGTTCAAGTCACATTTTGGAGACTTTACTGTATTTACCAACAGTCACTGCCCAGTGAGATACTGTAGTAAGTATGATAAAACCTGACTGGATTTCTTATTTATATATAATTACATGCATGCATGCTCAAAATGCCAAGAAATCTTTCATTTGGACTTTGTGTTTGTCATTTCTACGCGTCTTGTTTTGCATATACAATTAATTGCAGAACAAAGTAGTTCCAGGGAAAATGTAACATTTTCTTAAAAAATGAAAGGAAAGAAAAAAGACAGAAAGCCTTTTCATTCCGTTTGTCCTTTTTCTCCTCTCCTCCTCCCTCCTGAGGGCTTTGAACCTCATATTAATTTTTAACAGGAAGTTCTGCTTTTCTCCCTACCCCCTTAGGAGTGTGATATTTGTTTGAAGCTACTGTCTTTAACTGTTGCAAGGACACAGAACCTGCCCATCTTCTCCACACTTTGCTGCTTTCCTAGACCTTGAAGTCTTCTCCATACGTGGCTGCAGTTGTACACATTTGTCCCTGGCTCTCCTTGATTTATTTATTTTTTGCTACTTTTAAATTTTTTACCTTTAACCTTTTCTAATGTTCTCTCCTTTTCAAGTCACAGTTTTTGATGTCCACTTCTTGCTGGTTGGTTTTTACAGGCCATCAAAGTAATGGAGGTACCTGTGGTAAAGATAAGAGAAGGCGAGGCGGGTGCTGAAGAGAAAACGATGATAAAATCTATAGTCAATATGGTACAGTACAGTGTTTGTCTGTGTGACTGTCTGACACTTGGTGGGAACTTGGAGGTGTGCTGCATGAGCCTTAATTCAAACTGGGTTCTCATTTAATCACTCTGCATGTTTTACTCACTGATGCTGAACACATTTGTAGGTGAATATTGTAAAAGAATTGATGTAATCACTGGTGTCTGGTATGTGGACTAAAAGAGTTGTACACTCCAACGTCAAATTATGTTTCCACACTTCAGGAAAAAGAGGTAAAGAAATCCTGACTTGTATGGCTTACAGATGTCTTACACAGTTGAATATAAAATTCTAACACAAGACCGGGATGCAGCTGTGTCACAAATTAATATTTGCACTTAATGTTGGTAGAACTTGAAGAGGTGATTCAATCAGTTAATCAGGTGTGTTTGGATTGGAACAGGGAAACAAGTGAAACTTGCAGGATAATGGATTGCCCACCTCTGGTCCAGACATTAGAGGGAAGTCGACACATTTTCACAAGGGGCCAAATTTCAAAACCTGATCAAGGTCCAACCTTAATAAAAGTACTTTAATTCATTTTAGATGTTTCTGTTTTTTTAATCACTTCCCTAGCTTCTATTGAAAACCTTTTACCACAGACCTTGAAAATCAGACAGATTCTCACCTTCAAATTACAAAAGAAAAATAATTTGGATGAACAAATGTCAGGCAGACAATGTAGCTGTAAAAAACCCAGAGTTTAAAAGTGACTTGTGGAAACTTAGCACTGATTACAGTGAAATATCTTTTTGAATAAAAAAACTATTTTCATTTAAGAAAAATGTTGCTCACACTGATGAAAAGAGATAATTAAACAGCTTGCGTAGAGAGTAGAGGTGGGGGGTCTCAGTAAATGGTAGATTTCTGTATCTCAAAGTTTGGTTGAGTTTTTCCCTTTCAACTCAGATGAAGCACTCGCTCATTCTGTTGAATGACTGACTAGCAATGATGTTGCAAAGACAGGATTATGTTTGACAAAACACAGTTAAATACACATGAAGGGTTTTAACTGGGGTGCATCATTTTCCCCTTAGTCATATATTTTTATGCCCACTTTAAGTATGTTCCTATACAGAAAACAATAACCATAGTGAGTTTTGAGGTGATTTGGTTAATGTTTACGGGGGGGCAGGGGGCACAGTGAGGTTATATCTCTCTGCAAAAATTGTTCCTTTCCTTTTCCTGATTGATGGTAGACTAGTGGCATACATGACCCTCATATAAAATAAAGACAATGTAGTCTGCCTAACAGTGAAAGCAACACTGGGCATGTAACATCTGTTTGTGTTTACATTCAGCAGTCTCTTAATAACATATAATATATTATAACAGCCCTATTATTTGGTCTGCCTGCATGTTGGCACCATATGAGTGAAGCTAGTCTCTCTCAGGTGTGTATTGATTTATGAATAGAAATATCCAAATTGCCGGATGTACCACTTTTCGCACAAAAAAACAACAACTATAAAACCCTTTTCACATCAACCCCTGGCAGGGTTGAAAAATTACCCAAAAACTTGCAGAATTTATACATGAGCTCAGAGCCAGTACCCTGGAAGTTGTAACGTCAGAAATCAATAGTCTGCATGATGATGATTATTGTGAGTTCGCAGAATTGTGTGGATTGTTCCTAGCTTTTTTGTGCCATCAAAATCTGTCTTTTGAAAGAACAGATCTGCCTTTTCTAATCTGAAAAGTTAGCTCGTATTGTCAGGGCATTCATCTAAAAACAATATAAAGTGTTGCCACAAAATCACAACAACACTGAAAGCAAAAGTAAATGCATGTTTTTACCATTAATAAACAACTACATTTCTTTTATCTTTCGATCCACATTAAAATCTGCTTTTTGAAAAGCTTGAGCTGTGGTCTGTTCTATCAGTCTCTTTCCCATACCTCAGGCTTTTGTTCAAAGCTAGATTATGATGAACATATTGTGTTTAAATCGAGTATTCAAACCAAGTAGTGTGGGATTTTTCTTTAATATGGTCAGTGTTTTTGCATATTAGTATTGAATGTATTAATTGTAATGTCATAACCGTGTGTGTCCAACTTTATTGCTGTCTGTTCTTTACCTCTATTTTTTCACTTTGGGTAACAGTTTGCTCATTTTTATAAATCTTTTTGCAACATTTTTGACAGTAACAAACATTTTTTCTGTCTTTACACTGCTGAGTGTGCTCATCCTAACAAACAATTTAATGTTTATTCAAACAACTCTGCTGTAACTCAACATTCTCATCTAAACCAGTGAGTTGATTGTTTTAAAGCATAATTGGACAGTACTTAGTATGTACAGACATGGATACATTTCTTGGTCCACCCACAACTTATTGAAACAATGCTTCATTTCTTATGAAAATTGATTCAGTAAAAAGTAATAAAAATATTTGTGTATTTTACACAAAGATAAGCTCAGAAAGATTATAAATATCCATGTTAAAGGTAAAGGCTACAAAACCATCTCCAAACAGCTGAATTGAAAAACTAAGATTTATAAGATTGTAGTTAACCACCATGTATGCAGATGTAAGAGGAAGTGAAACCCCATGTTAATCAGATGGATATTTCAGAGGGTAAAAAAGAGAGAAGAAACCATATAAAACTATTCAAACCAACATCTAAGGTCACTTTCTGATCATCTGTTGACAGGAAAACACAAAAAAAAACAGACTGATATTTACTAAATGCATATTGACAAGCCCCAAACCTTCTGGGTCTGATGAGACAAAATTGGAGCTTTTTGACCCATCACTTTTGATTTATTGCGGGAGAGAACCAAAATATTTGTCCGTGTCTGTATAATTAATAGTATGTACGTGAATTCTGCATTTTTCTTATTGATTCAGAACTCTAACAAGGCCCACAAATCCGAATGACAGTGAGCCATCCCTTCTAAATGATTCTGTTTTTGAATGCTACATCTTCCAGTTTTTGTTGTGCACTAATCTATTTATGCATATGATTCTTTGTCTCCAGGACATCAACACTCCCTTCATAACAACAAACAATGTCCAGGAGTTTGGAGATGGCGACAACACTGAATTTGAGACGGTGTTTGTCCTCACAGACTTTAATTCTCCTGACTACAACTACCTCTACAAACATGAAAATCGTATTGTTGGGCCTCCTGTTGTGCTGCACTGTGCTGCAAAGGATGAGGTAAGGTTTTTATGTACAGTGAAATTCAAAAAAGCATAGCCCCCTACCCTTCTTGTCTTCTCTGTTGCTTTTTAACTTTAAATTTAAATGGATTTAAAACTTTATCAAATAATAAATCTACACAATATAATTTGAATTAATGGATTCAGACTGGGGCAAACATATATAAGTTTAAATAAAAAAAAGTGATGTGGGCACAGTTCTTGTTGAGGTTAATAACATTTGGCTTTGAAGCCCCAACCATTACCTTCAGAAGCCATATAATTAGATTGCCCACAATTATGTGGACATTTATTAATTGTCCAATAGTGCTTTATTTTTTGTACACTGATTTATTTTTTTTTCTTTTCGTACAGGCACTACATTTTTCGTGCCGTCCTCTTTACTGCACTACCATGTTGAACCTGTCTCTGTGCTTCACGGGTTTCAGAAACAAGGAGGAAATGGTGAGGTTCATTAAAAAATAGGCTCCTGTATTGGCTCATGAGTTGAAGTTTTGTGAGAATGACGAAAGCCATGTCCCACATCTCTATTGTTTGAATGTGTCCATGGTTTGCGGTATTAATGTACAGTCTGCTGATCATCAATCCTGATGTTGGGTTGTTTTTTCTTTTTTTTTTTTTTGTTCTTCTGTAGAAGAACTTGGTAAATTTGGTTCATCACATGGGTGGAATCATCCGGAAGGACTTCAGCACCAAAGTGACTCATCTCATCTCAAACTCCACTCATGGAGAGAAATACAGGGTTGGTAACTTAGATTTTTACTCAAATTATTTTTAAAGTTTGTGGCAATAATGTTATATACAAGATATGGTCAGTGCTGGTAAAATATTCACCAGCTGAGGGTTGAATGACTTTTCTTGATTTTGTTGAAAAGTCAATTAATACATTTAAAACAAGCAGAACAGAAATTAAAATCAGCAAAACAGTAGATGAAATTAGAAAAACCACATATAAAAGCTAAACTTAGATAAGCAGTAGGGGTGCAACAATACAGAAAATTCACGGTTCGGTTCGGTTCGATACTTTAGTCTCACGGTTCGATATTTTTTCGATACAAAAAAGGGAAATTTCCATGCCTTTTTTAACTTGTAATTTATTGAAAATAATTATAAACATTTGTTTAACCTCAAAAGTACAGTTTTTAAATTAAATGTTGCTAAAACAGCAAGTTTCTCAGTGGATCTG
>JARVGW010000427.1:17914022-17927457 GCA_031762495.1 Anablepsoides rubrolineatus | reverse complement strand
ACAGGCCTCTCTCATCTTTTTAAGTGGGAGAACTTGCACAGTTGGTGACTGACTAAATACTTATTTTCCCCACTGTATGTGCTGTTATAGCCAAAAAAATGTTACTGAATTTCAGTCTACTGCAGTAAATCTTTAGGTCTGTAAGCACAACCACTGACCCCAATAATATAAATGATCTTAAACTTCCACAGACATTCACCCCCCACACCATTTGAGTGTAAGATGAATATAATCTAAAGTCTATTTTCTGTCTATAAATGCCCCATATCAATTCTAGAGTTATAATACAATACAACTTAAATTATAAAGCACTTTAAAACAACAGCATTGTCCAAAGTGCTGTACACTGATAAAAACACATAAAAGCAAACATAAAAAACAATCACTCAGTAAAATGAATCATAAAAATCATAAAAATAACAACCAAAACATTAAAACAACCATTTCAATCTGAGTTAAAAACCAAGGAGAAACGTGTGTTTTAAGCCCAGATTTGAAAACAGGAAGTGAGTTGTCCTGTCTGTTTAGGATTCAGTTTAGGATTTAGTTTAAAATAATCAACTTTTAAAAATTCTGCCTATTCCATTTATTGAAAAACTCATTTTGAGCTAAAATAATGAGGGAGCATCAAGCATCATTATGTTTAGAATTCTTCTTAAAACTTAGTTGCCTTACAACCTGGAATTTTGGTTGGGTTATAAATAAAAACCAAACCCTGAATATCCCAGGCAAGCAGCTTTATATCATTTGACAACAAATGGAGTTGGCTTCTAACAAGATGCTTTTATTGTCGCAGCACAGGAGTTTTTTTTGTCAAAGCTGGAACCTGCATGAAAAACTATCTTGAAACAACTTATTTTTCTGACAAGCGAGGTGCTCCATGGCACACCAAGAGCGCACGGAGGAGGTGGAGCGGAGGAAGGTGTCAAAGCATACAATTATTGTCTGTTCAGTTTGGAATCCTAACCACTCGAGCATTTATTGTTTTGGATGAAACCTTAATGCAAGAATAACAATGTAAAAATACCAATTGAGAAAATGGGAGTTTGAATTCATTAAGTCTCCATGTGTGAAACTTCATGGTGCACATCCAGAAACACCATGTGAGACAGGCAGGAGGAAACTGCCACCGACAGCTTTCACTGATAGATTTAAATAAACCAAACATATTTGTTTAATTTGTTGGAGAATCTTCGTTTAACAGCCGAGTTAATTGTGAAACAGCTGCCACAAGGTGTCAGGGGATAATTTAACTTCTCAGCTGATCTGTGAGAAAAACCTCTCAGTAGGACTTTATTTTATCAGGTTCTTCCACAAAATGGGGACTGTTTTATTATATTTGGCTGTTAACTGTCAAATGTCTTTAAAAGTAGGTTTTTGAAAAGCTTATTGTAACCATAAATTGAAACTGCATTTTTTAAATATAACTTTTCAAGATTTTTTTTGATTGATCTTGAAATGATATGAGAGTCCATATTTTAAATATGTAAATACTGCTTAAGAGACTCAAATAACTTTGGTCAACTTCAGCCGTTTTAATGAAATATAGAATCAGGGGTTTGGCTTCCCATTAAATATTTATTGAATTTAAGTCCATAAATGGCATTGAAAGCATAAAATCAGCAGCATTTAATAATTTTTTATTAGATTTTAATAAAACAAAAATGACATAAGCCCACAATCGAGGCCTTTTTGTGTCAAACATTTGTGTTGCGCTTCACATCAACCCTGTGAACGTCCACACCAAAAATCTGAATTGAGCCTAAAGACCTGCAGTGTGAACAGAGCACAGTTATAGGGACTGAAGAGAAAAATTGTAAGTGTAGCTAATATATTTTAAAAAAACCAGGTTAAAGTTTTTTACACAGTATTTTTTGTCAATCTCTTACCAATTAATGTCCAGTCTGTCACTGTCATCACAGGAAGTGTGTGTGCTAATTAGAGTCAGCAGAAGGACATGGACAGCTGTGAAAGAGTCGAGCTGAGAGGCTGTGCTGATTCAGGAGTGTCAACGACACCTCCTAATCAGCCTGTGTGTGTGTGTGTGTTCAACAGCCATACATTTACATCCTGACAGGGTTCTGTATGTTCTGTGTGTACACTGTTGTTTCTGTCCTCCATCACCAGAACGCAGTGATCACAATTTAACCTATAATCTAGTGTTTCATTTTGCCCTCTGCTCCTTCTCCTCCCCTACCTCCCTCCCTCCCCTCCTCTGAGTTTCTAATTAATGTGACATTAAGGAGTTGCATTGTTTACTTCAATGAAAGCATCATTGATTTATTGCCAAGGAACCGATTGCACCTTCTCCCACACGCTACTACATGCTCTAATGCTCAAATGATGAAACTTTAAAGTTTACTTTGTTTACACATATTTTTAAATACCCTCTCATCTGTGTGTGTGTCTGCAGATTGCAAGGAAGCGACACAAAGTGATCAATACGTTTAAGAGTCCTCTGGGACAGATGAGGCCTCCGCCCCCTTTGAAACACATCACATTAATGCCGCTGTCTCAGATTCGAAGAGTGCTGGACCTGCAGGACACAGACGGTACAACTTGCACTCACTCAAACACTTATCCTGAGCAGTGTTTTAATTTAGGGACTTCCCCTCCATCAATGTATTAAATATGCCTTTTTCAAACCTTTAAAAATGATGTTGCAGCTGAATTATAGAATATGGTCAGTTTCATTGCACCTCCTCCTCTTTATGGTTTTTCAATTTCACTTCCCATTGTATCTCAAAACAAAAAAACAGACTTCTCTCACTACAGTACAAAATTTCTTATTGTTCTGTCTTTATTTCTTTTCTTAATGTGGACATATGGGGGTCTTTTTCAGAACTGTGATTGTATTGTTTTTTTATTCATATATTGTGCCATAAGTAGCCATAAGTCTATTAAATGGGATTACAACGTAACATAAAAAAGAACCAGTTTTATCAAAACAAGCTTTTGGCTGCAATTGAAGCAAAAGGGAAGAAAGCAGTGAGTAAGTCAATTTTATTTATATTGCACTTTTTGCAGATAGATATCTAAGTGCTTCACAAGAAGCTAAACTAAAATAAATGCAAACACACAAAATAGGCATAAAAGCATACAATAGAACAAGTTAATGCCACTAGTAATACATTTAGCTAAAAGCTTGTCTCAACAGTCTTAAGCCGCTTCTTAAAGGAAAAGTCAGCCTCACAGAGACTCAGGGGCAGTGATTCACATTCTAGTGGCTCTTGCTTGAAATTACAGGCCTCCTCGAGTTTTAAATTTTGTTTTAGGAACCTTCAGGTTCATAATGGTGCATAATGTAGTATATAAGCATAGTTGCACATAAGTGGTGCGCATGTGCGATCAAAAAAAGAAAAAGTGCACCCGATGGAATGTCATAAAGCTCCCTTGCATACCTGAGATTACGAAAACAACAGCTAGCAGGGTCGCAAATGCGACCTGATTTCTTTAAAACAAACAAAAAAATCCAGCCTCACTGGTGTGACTGGATCGTTGTTCTGTGAGAGGAGGGCAGCGCTGGGAGGCAGCGGGACCCTGATGTATAATTTAAAAAGAGGCATGACAACCAAGTAACTGTTGTTTGTAGGTTTACTGCCTTTATAATAAACAGCAGCCTTTTTTATATCTTCTATCACAGGTGACCCTATGAAGGCCATATGTCTTTTGATACCATGTAATCTCTTTATTAGAAGTTTTTCTTTTTTTTTTACAATTTATTCATTTAAAACAAAACAAATTCACATATAAAAATACATATCAAATAAAATGAAAGGTAGCAGAAAGAAGAAAAAAATCTTATAATATCTGGCCCTATTTAAAAAAATATTAACTAATAAATATATGTTAAGTTAGCAAAATATCTTATAAACCAATGATTCCCAACCACGGGTTCGTGTACCCCTTGGGGTACGTGAGCATATTACAGGGGGAACGTGGAAAAATTTCCCACGTTTGTTTGAAAAAAAAAAAAGAATTAAAATAGGACTTAGATGTGCAGGGCCCTATGATTTCTGCTATGCAAAATAGTTTTGGAGAATCATCATTATGTTTGACTGAAGGGGTACTAGTGGTATGACAAAATGGCTCAGGGGTACACAAGTCTAATAAGGTTGGGAACCACTGTTATAAACCACTGGATGGATTTAATGAAACTCTCAGAAAACAATTATTGGATGCACATCTACAACTGGTTTACCTTTGGAGTCACTTTGATTAAAGTTATCTGCCACTGTTAACTTGGATGACTGATATGGCTATAATGTAATTTTTTTTTATAATAGATCTCACTTAAATTTAATGTGGTAGTACCTGTCATTGACCTCAAGGCATCAACTGACTGCTAACAGATCCTTCAGTACATTGATTAAAAACTTTGCTTTAAACTGCTGGTGACAATTTCTGTTCGCAATATATCTCAGGAACCATTAAATAGATTTTAATGAAACTCTCAGAAAGTGACCATGTCTACAGCTGATTAGCCTCTGGAGTCTTCCTAATTTAAAACAAGTGGCACACCCCTTCAAAATTTCTTCTCAGGTATGTTTGTAGTTTTTTTTTATTGTCTAACTCACCTATCGTTTTCCTCTTCTTTCTCTTGTCTGCTCCTCAGACTGTATAAATGCATTTGCCCTGGTGGTTCGACCTCCAACAGAACAGGAGAACTTGTTGTTCAGCTTCCAACTGACTGGAGAGGAAACTGTTAAAAGTACCTGGCTGCGTATGCTTTGTCGTCATGTTGCCAACACCATCTGCAGGGCTGATGCAGTGAGAATTCTCACACACACACACACACACACACACACACTCTTTCTTTCCCACACACTCGCACTCAAATTAAAGAAAATGGATGATTTGACACATCAATATGAAAAAAAAGAACCTGTAATAACACTGTCATTCTCAGGAAGGTTTATGTATTTAGCCCCCCCCCCCCAAAAAAAAGGACAATAAATTTTCCTCCCTACAAACAAATTGATCCAGTCTTGCTTAAATTTCCTTTATCAGCCTGAAAGAAAAAAAAAACTATTTTAACTGTGGTGGCTTTATAGTTAGCTTATAGTTTATGGTTAGGGAAAAAAAAAATCAGGAAACCACAACATAAGTTTACATTATTTACTGTGTCTCTATGTAAAGGACAATTTACCATAAAAAGGAAGACTAACATCTCAGATCTTCAAAATGAAAGATTTTTAAAAATGTAAAACGTGACAAATTTTTTTTGTACTAGTGTGACTATGTGGCACACTTGGGCTACCCTGTTGGAGACTAGTTATGCTAATTTTTACTCCAAGAAAAGTTAAGAAAAGTGCTCTCTGATGTAGCTGAGAGATGTTTTTTCTTTTCAAGAGGATGTTTGGTAACACTTTATAGTAACTACACATTATTTAGCCTTACTAAATCATGAATACATGGTAAATTAAACCTAAAAACATAATTTGCCATGTTTGTATTGACTGTGATTCCACTTTGATTTCCACAGGTGAAAAGGAACTTATAGTCTTTCAGGGTTTTGTCTACATTATAAAATATTTTAAAAAAGCATACGTAGGTTGTATTCACACCAGCCCGATTTAGTCCATTTTAATTCAACTCTAGTTTGTTTGTCTAGAACGTCTGGTTCATTTGGATAGGTGTGTAAATGCATAATCAACCAAATGTAGACCAAAAATGTTAACTGATCTGCCTAAAAACCAAGGTCTCGGTTCAATTCTCGGTTCTGGTGTGGTTAGATTACATGTGTGGACGCCAAATGTACCGAAAACCACTCCATAAGCAGGAAGTGGATTATAACGCAGGTCATTCTGAGTAATAACAATAATAAAGTTACTCGTATCTTATAAATACCTTGCTCAATGTCTGTATAAGGTGGACATCACTGCTGGGAAGTTGGATGCACTCCTACTTAGTGAATGCTGTCTCAGCCGTCTTGTGTGGAAAACAACATTCTCCACAGTTCCGCCTCGTCTTCCACATGTGCTGAGCCCATTGTTGAAAAGTGTTTGTTTGACACATTTGCCAAAACCGAAAAAGAAATCCTACAAACCACTAAAGTCTGACGTCACTCCATGTTTGTTTACATTTTGTGAAGACGGCTCCATGACTTCTTCTGAGATTTTCATGTTGATTTCTTTAGTGGTTCTTGGTGCAGCGCCCCCACAGGCGAGGGAGGGAACAGGTTGTTCACAGGGTTTAGTTCGGTTGACAAAGTGCAGTATGAATGTGAACTACACCAACTGAAAACGTCCTTAAATACGACGTCAGCAAACAGCATGCCGGCCTATGTCCAGAAGACATTATCATTCACATCAAGAATATTGGATTCCAGAAGCAATGTTAGCTCCCAGCAGCTGATGCATTCAGAGTGACCATGGCCACTCTGATTTCTTGAGCAGCTCAGGGAACAGTGTGACCACATTAAGCACCCCTCACTACACATTTCTGACTAGTCCCACAATAATTGACACATTCCTCGAGGAGAAAAAGTTCCGCCTGGACTTTGTGTCGAGAATGGGCTCTCAGAAATACTAGGAGAACAAAGTTACATAATTTTGGTCTTCCAATCACATCAAAGATGGACTATCTCTTCACTTCTCTGTGGAGCTTCATCATTGTGGAGAAGCTCGGTGTAGAGTCACTGCTTCTCCTCATTGAAATGACTCAGCTGAGGTGGTTTGGACCTCTGATTAAGATGCCACCTTCTGGAGGCTTTTCAGGCCTCACACTGGGAAGAGACCCTAGGGCAGACTAAACCACTCTGTCCTCCATGACTCGACCTTCAATATGCAGGAAAAAAAGATGGATGGATCTCTGCCTGAAGCAATAATGTGGATGCAGAGGTTGAGCTGTGTTCCACCTGCTGGGGACCGAAGGATTACAAAACCAAAGTCTGAAAAAACAGAGGAGCGAATGTTAATTTTGATTAATTTGTTTGAGTTCATTTTTATGTTCATGTCAACATATTAAAATATGTAGCTGCCACTGTTTCATGAAAACGGTTAATTTAGCTTGTCAAAAATAAAGCCACTAACAACTAACTGAACAAAATTGAGGTGGATTTAGATGTTTAAGATGACTCTGATGCATCAGTAAGTGCTGAAAAAAAAACAAATGGAAATGTGAGTTTTCTAACTGAATGATTTCCTCATTGATTTTCATATTTTTAATATATTTCCAGTAACATTCTGTTTTCATATGAGTTAAGAAAATTTCTGCAAATATGTTTAAATTCTTTGGATTAAAAACATAAAAGGAGCAATGTTTCATTTGCTGTAATTAGTTGAGCAAGCAGCAGGGGTTGATGTTGTCTTCTGTCTGCCCGCCACCACACAGCTGCATTTCTAATTCTTCTCCACCGGGTCAGTGCTGCAGTGTGAATACCAACGAGATGGAGCTGTGCTTGTTAAAAAGCCCTCTGCAGGGTGAGGGGCAGAGATAAATTTAAGACTCTGTGTGAATTCTACACATCCCCTCTCACAGCGTTTTTCCCAACAAGAGCACGGTCTATCTGCACCAATTACATCCTTCAAGTTTAGATTTGATATTGGGTCTAAAGGTGTATTACGTTTTTTGTCTTGTAACCAGGAGGATCTCATTCAGTGCACAGAGCCAGACACTCTGCAGGTCAGCACTAAGGATATGGACAGCACACTGAGCAAAGCATCCAGAGCTTTCAAGAAAAAGGTAACAGCATGTTTATATAAGCACAAATAATTACACTATTTGTGTAAACTAAACTGCAAACTGTTTTTCAGAAGAGGCTGTCCCTGAAAATGTATCATTTTACCCCTTCGATCATTCAAGCTGTAACATAGTGTGCTTTTTACTTCACCTCCAAAACCTAGAAAAACACAACTTTGTTTCAACATTGTTTAAGGTTTTAAAACATGTTGATTGCTAAGAACTATTGAAACAAAATTAATGTTCTAGCTACGGCTTTGTGATTAGGCTGAACAATCAAGATATAAGCATTTCATATCTGTCAATATCAATAAGTATTAGTTTATTTTGTTTTTGTTTTTTTGTCTTACATATTTAAAAAAAAGACCAGGAAAAAAACTAGGCTTATTAATTCTGCCAAACTAGTTACTTGATCTTTCCTCTTTTATCCACAATTTCCTCTCGAGCTGTTGCCTCATTTTCTCCTTTCTCACTATGTTCTTTTTTTTTTTGAAGCAGTTCTGAGGCACGGTGGTGAAACATGAAACTATTACATGTTAATAAACAGGTTTAGCTGAGTTACCAAAGAGTGAGTTAGCTGATGCCAGCTGGGCTGTGAGAGGTCAAACAGTTAAAACCTTTCCTCTGCCTACGTCCCAGCAGAATGCCCAGTGGTTTTGAATTGGAGTTCAGTGAAATTTTCAACATTCTATCGGATGTGTTTTCTATGTATATGATCAAGTGTTTTACAATATATTAGGGCTGTGCGGTATGACCTCAAATTCATATCACGGTATAAATTAAATCGTACTTGCTTGAGAGAAAGATGTACTTTAATCCAGGGTATAGGATTATGGAATGGTCTGGAGGATGATCTTAAAAATGCCAGATCTATGTATATATTTAAGAGACAGATAAACGCTAGTTTTCTGAAGGTATATGAAAGAGCAAAATGTGAAACTATATAACTTGTTTGAGTTGATGTTTTTATTTTTTATTTTAGTATTTTGTAAATTATGTTTTCTTTGAATATATTTTGGGGATAAAAGGGGAAGACTTTATAAGATTTATTCTTCTTCTGCTACCTTTTATTTTATTTTTGATTTTTTGATTTGTGTATTTTCTTGTTTCTATTGTATATAGTTATTTTGTTTTTATTGAAATGAATAAATTTTTTGAGTGAATAATTGAAATTGAATCCCTTCACTGTAACTGTATGTATCGCGGTACAAAATTATCATAAAAAGTACAGATAATGTAATTTATAGAGCATTTGTTTTGCAAAAAACTGTAGTCATAATAAAACCCAACATTTTTGCTGTAGTGCAAATGAACATAAAAAAATGCTTGATATATATTGCAAAACGGTTTCAACAACAAACAAAAACATTTCTCAACAATTTCAATACAAAGTCAATGTTATAAACAGTACTTCAAGTAAAATCAGTTGGCATAAGTTGCCTAAAATGTTATAGTGACAGGACCTTAAGGGGCTTAAGCATGCACATAGTTCTAGTCATAAAACAATTTCAGATAACTGGAATGTAAGTGTGGTGAAGTCAAATAAATGTAATATGAGCCTGCCATACAATGATCTTCTGCCTGTTGAACTTATTGGCAGCTGATCATCTTCATCATCAGAGCAGAAGCCGACTGTTACATCAGCAAGATGGGTTTATGACTGAACGAATGTCCTCATCTTTTTTTAGCATCTCTGTGGGTAACAATATATATAAAAGAAATTTTTTTTCTCTGACAACTTAGGTGTGAAAAATCTACAGTTGTTAAAGCTTCGCTCTGCGCGACGTGCAGCGGGAGGGAGGGAGGGAGGGAGTAAATGAACCCGCAGCACGATGTAACTTTTCTACAGCGGGAGGGGGAAATTTTGAGAATTTATTCTCTCTACGTGTTTTAAAATGCTATATTTCTTCATTATATTTCAAACTCCCCATGCTCAGTTGTCTCTTCACTCGCAGCCCTGTTGACACAGGTGAGATGATGTAACTGACAATCGGACGGTAGAGGGTAAATTTCTACCATAGGCCAACGTCGTACCGTTTCTGCCGTCTTATCGCATAAACCGCGCAGCCTTACAATATATTATTGATTTATGGCCCAGCCCTAATTCTAGCTGTCTGTGAAGGAATTCATGTCCCCTTCTGTCTATAAAACAAAGCTTTAAACTAATATGTTTATAAATGTCTAAGTTGTTGCTGTGTTGATCAAATCTTATGTATGTTTTCACACAATATACCTAACACCAAATAGCTACAACTCAATTTTACTAATCTTGAATTAAAATTTGATGTGATCGTAGCTGAGAGTCCTTCGCAGCACATACTGTAGGTGTCATATTCTGCTATTTCTCACAGAGTTATAAGGTTAAACTAAAACAACTACAATTCTGTCATTTCTCACCACAAGACACTCTTATTATAAAACTATGGCAAAAACTGCAAGGCCTTGAATTTTGTTGTTTTCGGAAAAAATAAACAAAACACTGGTTATAAAGGTGCTGTCGGCAGATACATATGGCAAACACCCGTATACATTTTATTTGCAAATGTTTAAGATGAAGACACTGAAAACAAAACAAGTTCAACAAAATTGTGCATTGACTCAAATAACAAGACTTGTTTTCAAAACAGGCTCATATTAAATATTCCCTTTTTTCTGTATTTGTGTGTTTTAGGTTACAAGAGCCTTTTCATTCACTAAGACTCCGAAAAGAGTAATGCAGAGAGCTCTCTTGGCCAACAGCACTCCAGATGAGAAAAGCCAGAGGCTGAATTGTGAAAACCGAGTCTGCAGCAGCTCCACTTTGGCTGTAAGTTTTTATGAGTCCAGGGAAGTGATTAGTCTGTTACTGGAAAATACCATAAGCTTTGAAGATGGTATAAATCAACAAAAGCAAATTAAAATCATGACTTTTTGTTTTTATTACATGTATTATGATGTTACTTATTCACACAAAGATGTAGCTCAGGATTGATTTTTGTCTACTGTTTACTGGCAGGGGGGCAACTGCACCAGCTCAAAGATTAATTTGATTCAGGTTTTTATCATAAAGTCAAAATAATCTACACAACCAGCAACTAACTAAATGATCTGTTTTACAAAACCCAGATATGGTTTTAATCCAGGATTTACTGGTTATCCTGCGTTAACCCAACTTAAATTTTCATTCAAACAAGATTTTGGAAACTAAGTGAACAATAAAGGAGTCAAATGCTGAGTACAGTGGCAGCAGATTCTGTGACAATGGATGTCCAAGCATTACGTCTTACATCTGACCTGCTTTCTTCATCTTTACAACCGCTTGGTTTTTAGTCTTATTGTGTGGGTATGACTGTTAGTATCTTTGACAAAGGATGGTCGTGTTTCATCGTGGTTCCAAAAGGTACAACATCATTAAGTATTGCACTTGTTGGCACCTTTTAAAATTGGGAAAATGGCAACATTTTAGTTGCTCTATAACTGAATTCTGGGTCTTTGCAAGCACCAAATTATTATTTTGTTTTCATGGCTCTATCCTAGGCTGCCCACAATATTTGTTGCCGTCTTACTGTCAGCTTTGTACACACCTTGGCAGTCGATACCACATTTATGTGACCCACTGGAGTAAATTCTTTAAATGAAAATAGGCAGATTTAGCCCAATTTTTTAAAAGCTTGCCAACATTTTGTAAACTTTCTCACAAATACAGACAACTAGTCACCAACAGTTGCAGCCCAGTAAGGTAGCAGTGGCAGCAATAAACAGTGGTTTCCCTCCTCTTCCAGATAGATATGAGTACACAGCTTAGTGTGGTTCTGGTGAACACTGTTTTCTCAATTACCTTTGTAGAGACTGAAGCACGTCTAAACAGTCTCTCAAAGCAGACAATGCTGCTTGTAGTTCTTGGTTGTGGCTCTGTTTGTGCATGCCATAAACAGTCTGGACACTGGATTTCCATTATTTCTTGTGTGTTTCTGATGTCTCTAATACATTTTTGACATTTTAAAACTGATTTGTAATTATTAATGTCAAAAATTGCATTTATAACACATACCCTTAGTTTCAGGTGCTTAGTAGATTAAAGCCCTATTCTGACGGAATTAGTTTTACATAGGGACCCCATGTAATTTGTAATAATTACAGAGATTGTCTGTGTTGTTAATCCCGTGGGAATCGGCCATGTCTGTAATTTGTAAAGTAAAAATTTCCCCGCAAATTACCTACCATATTTCGCTGAACTCCTAGGTAATAATAATACTAATCCAATGCGAATAGACATCTCTGTGATTTGGACATTACAGTCTCTGTAATTAGGCGCTTTTGGTTTCCTGGGTGCATTTTTATTTACTTTTTTGAATATTCGTGATCTACTGCCGATGTTCCCCTGCGTTGGACAGCGTTTTGGGCGGCTCCCACCGTTCTTGGCGTCTGTTCCTGAGGAACTGCACCGGCATGATCTGGCTTGGAGTCCCTCGAGGCGGAGGCGCTGGAGAAGCGGCCGCAAGCGTGGCACCCGCTCTGGGAAGCGAGTGCGCTTTAGATCTTTGATGTGGCGAATCAACACCATCGGGGATTCTGAGAGTTTCGGACCTTTTCCTGCACTTAAACGGCGCTGTCTTCTTCCTGTTTACCTGGCGTCATCCGAGCATGCTCAGTCGACGCAGCTATATTGGTTACCTTGGCAACGGCACTCGAAAGGAGGCGGAGCAAATCTTGACAACTTGATACCTCTGCGCACCCAATCTGCCATTATGGATGATCAGTTATTTAAACTGGCTCTCCTAAATGCAAGGTCCTTATCAAACAAATCACATGTGTTCCGGGACTTTTTTGAAACTCATCAACTGGATCAAATGTTCCTGACAGAAACTTGGCTGCACACTGGTGAAGTAGCTCCTCTGCTGGACCTCTGCCCCCCAGATACTAATTTCCTGAGTACTCCCAGGGTGTCAGGGAGGGGAGGAGGGGTCGCATCCATCACTAAAGACTGTTATAAGTATAAACAGATTTACAGCCCAGGTGTTTTTACCTCTTTTGAATCCCAGCTTATAACGCTTACTTCTCCTGAGATGTTAGTTATAGTGATCTATCGCCCACCTAAATATAATGACCTTTTTATTTCTGAACTTTCTGAACTCCTGTCATATTTTATTTCTCACTACGATAGGATTTTAATTGTAGGTGATTTTAATATTCATGTATGCTGTGATGACAAACCCCTGGTTAAAGACTTTAAGAACATCATCGATTCTCTGAACTTAACACAATTTGTGTCTGGACCAACACGTAAGGGTCACACTCTTGACCTTATTCTAGGCTATGGACTAAATATATCTGTGATTGAATATTGTGTTCTTCCTATTTTAGATCACACTGCAGTCTTATTTGATATCATTATTCCTTCTTCTCAGGCTCATAGAAATGTCAACACACCTTTTAGGTCTTCTCGATGTTTATGTCCTGATGTACTGTTCAAAATTATTCCCAGTCTATATGAAGTGTTGGACCCTATCTTTTCACAGGATCTTTGTGTGGATTCGCTGACCTTGGATTTTAACAATGCACTTATTAAATTATTGGACTCTGTTGCCCCAGTAAAGGTCTTCAAACCCCCCAAAAGGAATCCTAGGCCCTGGCTTAGTGAGGACCTCAGGAACTTAAAGAGAAACTGCAGAAAAGCTGAGCGTTGTTGGCGACGTTTTAGACTGGAAGTATTTATGCAGGCTTGGAAAGACATTTTACTTTCTTTTCAATCATCAATGTCCTCAGCAAAAGC
>JARVGW010000427.1:17508570-17519978 GCA_031762495.1 Anablepsoides rubrolineatus | reverse complement strand
AAGATAAGATAAGATAAGATAAGATAAGATAAGATAAGATAAGATAAGGCATTTATTGTCATTGTACAGAGCACAGTGAAATTACATTTCAGAACACCCATTCAGAAGAAGACAGAACATAAATAGAACAGGTGCACTGGGTCATGCAGCCATTGATCCCTGCACAGAACAAGGATCATCTTCATGAAGACATCATGAGGACTCACTACCCTTAAAAGAAAAACTAAAAAACACACAAGGGAAGATGAGGGGGAAAACAAACCCCCCCCAAAAAAACATATGTCAACAAATGTGACACACAATGTGTTTATAGAAACAAAAAAAAACTCTGCATAGAGCACATTTATTAGCTAGAGGAGTAAGTGAGTTTAGGGGGGCATGTATCTGAAACCATGAGTGTTGTATGCACTTGTGTGTGAATATCTGAAAAGTAAGCCCGAAGAATCAAGATCCCAAAAGCTGTTCAGCCATCGTCCAGAATATTGATGTTAACTGTTCATTTTGTGCGGCCTTCAGCTTGCTCCAGGAACCAGATCACAGACGGGTGTGAGAGGGGGGAAAGGTGGAGGGCAGACCCTCAGTCAACATAAACATCCCTGTAAGAATTTAGTCCACAGCTCTCAATGCAATGTACGGGAGAGCCACAGTCTGTAAATCACTGTGTGTGCAACTTCAACCCAATATATTTTGAAGTCAAAGCAATTACAGATGGCTGTCACGACTAATCAAATGGTATCTGTTTAAAATGACTTTAACATAGTTAATTTTACATACACTACGCTTAAATTTGGTATGGTATTAGCTGTTAGACAGCTCTACCACACAGGACAGAACAGATCTTAATCTAAAGCTTTGACATGCAAGGCAGGGGTTATTATATATGTTTTTTGGTTAGTGCTACTTTTATTTCTCTAGTAATAGAAAATAGCAGAATACTTTGTCTATACTAGGCTAGAGGCTAACTAAATGAGAGCCTGTTTGTTTTACCAGACTTACCTTTTTTGTGTTTTGTTTTTCCAAAAAGCCAATATACTAGTTATAAAGAACATTAACCTAGCCAGAATAAAGACTTCTGAACCTTTTCATCAAAATCTATGTTTTGTGACCGATAAGGTACTAACTGTCGACAACTGTTTGATAGAACGTCACTTGAAAAAATAACCAGATTATTTTAGTAAACACCAACATATCCTTGCTGCTCACACAATCACTTCTTTTTATCTCTGACTCCCCTACAAGCCTGGTTTCTCTCCTCTTTCCTGTCCAGGCTCTTCTTTCTATCCATTGTCTTAATTGGCTTGATTCTTCTTGCGTTCTCTCAACTCCCTGCTTTTTTTTTTCTTCTTCTTCTTCTTCTTCTTCTTTTTTAACACAGTGTCACAGTCTCTCAGCTCTTTTTTGTCATAGAGGTTAGGAAAGGAAGGGGAGAGTGATTGAACATTTACAACTGTCCTCGTCACCGCGTCAGGCTTTATTGCCTTCTGCCAGGAACCTTCAGATAAGAAGGCGAACTCCATCTCTTCATCCAATTACACATACTGTACAACGAAGTAACTCTCAATGCGTACAGACCTCCATGGTCAAACATATAAAGTTTGCAAGGTTTGCCACAAATTGGATGCTGTCAGGATGATATAGGAAGAAGAAGAGGGACAAACTGATCATTAGAGGCTTAGCATTTCTTTAGAAATGCATAATGCCCACTGACTTTCATGACATAGATTAAGATTATCACATGCTGAGTTGTAGCTGTTTAGGGCAAACCTTGAAAATGAGCTTATGTGCAATCTAATGCAATATCAGAAAACATTATGCTTAGAGTATAAGCACGATTCACATTTTAGCTCGATGTCTTAAACTTGATTGATTTTTAGACATATGTGTTTTCCTTGGCTGTGGCAGACACCTTGCATTGGGTTGACTCCAAAATGTAATGATTTGTAGATGGACATACAATGATTGTAACTTGAAGGTTTAATTAAAGTGTGTCCCATAGTTTATAAAATATTTATGAGACAAACAAGGACAAATACCACCAAGGTTTTTTTTTATTTTTATTTACTGTAAATTGCTATATTCCAATATGATTTTGCTCAGAATATTTAAGGACCAGTCTCAGCTATTATCACAACATAAAGCCATTTTTCTAACACGAGCAAAAAACATTAATAAAGAGGTAAAACGGCCCATGCTGTGAAGTGTGTGCACACTATTTGCAGTGACCCTGAGTAAAAGGAGAAGGGGAGGAGAAAACGGAGGGAAGTGAGATGAAATGAAAGCGACAGCAGGAAATAGGAGGGCAGGGACAGTAAAATGAAAATATCGTGATGGCAGAATCTATCATAACTAAAACACTCCTTTGCATTCTTCCTGTGAGTACGTTCTCGGTCATATGATCTGTGAATTTTTTATGCATGTTCATTGCATCACGAATGGGCAGCGTTGTGGCCATCAAACAGCACTGAAAACCCCAGGAATTGTAGCTCTGCCTGGAAATGAACCCCCAATAGGTGTTCAGAGGAGATTAGGATGGACTGAAAGTGCTCTACATACAGTAGCCTTCTGCTCCAAGCAACATTACCAAGGACACATTTTATTGTTAAGGTGAAATACAACAACAGTGTAACAGCTCTGCTATCACTGTCCTGCATTTATTCCAACAGAGTGGTGAGGAAGAATACTGTAAATAGTGCTTTAATACTTAAAGCAGTGACTGGAACAGACCCAGTAGGAGCTGGATGTGTGGATGGTAAACAGTAAGACTATTTGTTCCAGTAGAATAAAATACTCCTACTTCTTCTATAAAGATAACATCCCTTTAGTTGTGCATTTAAAATTCTGAAATCTTTGACTGTGTGAATCTTTAAAAAAGCAAATGTATCTGTCAAGATCCTGAGTATTTTTTTATGTGTGTGCTTTGTTTATTATTTAGTTTATAATGTGTGATGTTGTCAAATCGACACATTCAGTTCTGAAACTATTTTTTTGTCAGACATGTTTGTGTTGATCTGACTTGTAGACGACCCAATATTTAGAACCAGAGAGGCCTCTGAGGTGGTTTTCCATAGATAAATGGTGGCAGTGGATGGCATGTTAGCAGCAGTTGTACCAGTAAAAACAGATGTTGTGTTTCAAAAATGCTTTCAGTACAGCATAAGCATAAATGTTTTTTTAAAAGACCTTTTTTCTTGGTTGGTGCAGAAACTCAAATACCACAAACTGTCCTCTTTCATCTCAAACACCAAACACTGCAACAGAGATCATGTTAGCATCAAAAAGCTTTTAAATCCCAGTATGTGTGATAGCAGAAAGACATGTTCTGTGTGCAGTAACATGGTCAGTGCAGACAGTAAACATTTTGTTTGCAGACATTACTGACAGCAGCCTCATTGAAGCACAGAAGGGATTTTACGGGCTTGTATATTTCATACCACCTTTATTTACTTCGGACATGGATAAATAAATAATAACAAAAAAAAATTAGGCTACTACTAGAAACTTAGGCAGCAGTAGCTTTTAGCTTTACTGTAAATGTTAGTGGGAATCGCAGTTGTAGGCACAGCCAACCAAAATGCTAGCTTCACTAACTGATAATCTGCTAAACAAGAATATTAGCTTCACTAATGCTAAACTGCTAAAATGGTTAGCAAGACTGACAAACCTTTTAGTTTAATTGTATAGGTTTATTTTGATGGTGGGTTGGATCATTTGTGGAAAATCAGCCAACCCAAACTAGAGCTCAGTCTAATTTGTGATTCTTCCAGTTCAAACTTTTCAGAATAAAAGACTTTCTTTGATTGAGTTTGTATATTTAGAAACAACATATACAGTTAGTTAAACAATTAATGTTTTTCTACAATATTTTATTTGTAGTCATTTTTGCGTTCATAATTTAAATATTATTTAATGCTATTTTATTTCTTTTTGACACTATGAATTTTAAGTTTAGAAGCTAAAAAAGCTATATACTATACACACTGTGCCTGACATGTCCAGGACTGCTTGTAAGAAAGGATATTTTTTGTTTAACTCAGGATAAAAAGCATAAAAATCTTATTTATTTTCACTTGTGATTTTTTTTAGTGGACTTAAAATTAGCTGAATCTAATTTAGTGGAAGCTAATCCGTTCACTAATGATTCCCAAAGTTATCATAAAGCTAATCCACTAAATGAAAAGCTGGTAGAGGTGGATTTCAAGTGGCATCACAGCTTTCTACATTTTTCATCTTTGTTGATGACAATCTTCATAGGGTTGGGCTGAATCATGCAAAATCATTCGTCAAAAAAAAAAAAAACTTTTGCTAGTTATTATTTGGCACAAGTTGTATAGTGTGTGGTATCGATTGTCAGCAAATATTTAGGTTCTGTCGAAAACTCTTCCATCTTCATCATATGAGTCACATATTTGTGAACTAATTGCTGTTGTCTTGTTCTTGAAATAGGATATAAATCCATACAATACTGACTACAACAGTTTCCTCCATATACATTTTACTTCCTGCTCTCCATTAGAAATCGCTCCACTTTCAAAACCACGAGACTGAAAGCCAGCTATTAGTTTAGCAGAACTGTGCTCAATATTGCTGATGTTCTAACCACATCCATTTTTGGTATAACATTGCTGGCTACGTACATTATAAAGTTTCACAAATATAGCAATTAGGCTAAATAGGTCTTTACAGTTACAGTAAATATAGTACACGTTTATAAAATAACTATCATTTGCATTACATTTTAAATGGAAAGGCCAGGCTAAATCTGGATGATTTTTTTTCTTACCTTTTTTAACGAGCAAAATGTTGTTGCCTTTGTTCTCCCATAAAACTTCCTCTGGTTGAAGTCGTGTCTCATGCACCTTGCGAGGTCACTTCCTTAAATCAATCGGTTCAGACCAAGGATGCAACTCTTTCCCTCCTATTTCTAATTTCCATTGTGTCTCATCGAGTAAAATAGACACACACGTGCACAACACTCATACACTGTGCAGAGACACATTAGTTTCTAGTTTCCCACTAAAATACACATAGAGAAACATATAGAGTGAGTTACAAAAGTCTATACACCCCCGTTGGCATACTTTCGGTTTTGTTGCATAAACACCTTGAGTTTAATTGGACTTTTATTTTAATTACTGATACTTGACGCTCCAAATTAACAAAATTACCAAAGCTAAATAAGCAATCTCACGCAATATCTTGCATGGCCTATTAGCATTTAGAGTATGTGTTGTGATCGACTGTTAGCTAATAACACACCTAATTTGAACTCAATATCTGTAAAACTGATGGAGATTTAGCTATTTCTATGTTTGCTGAGATTGATTTGTTATGGTTACAAAATCTAAAAGTCATAGAACAGATTGGAAATTATGTCAGAAAAAAATGAACACAATAGTGTGAAAGCTGACTCAGCATTAACCCAATAAGCTGATGATGATCTCTCTCTCTCTCTCTCTCTCTCTCTCTCTCTCTCTCTCTCTCTCTCTCTCTCTCTCATAACATGCATCACACTACAGGACCAATATAGTGTACATATTATTCACTGCATCTCAGGTGTAAAGCACTTGAGAGCTTTGGCCTATTTATTTGACTAGCAGATGGTAATTTTAAATCTGCACAGAAGCCAAAATGATTCTGATTATGCCTGACCCCGAGGAGTGCCAGCTACTTCTCAGCTTGATGCACATTACTTAAATCACAGCCTCTGATATCTCCTCGTTTTACTCCATTTGACGAGGAAACCGCTCCCCTTTGGCCGGTGCATTTGTTCACAGCCTGCCTTCAGTTCAGAAGAATCAAGTGATTGCTGCTTTATATGCACTCTCCGTCCACTGACGGGAAACATTTGATGTAAGCAGATGTAAGAATCAACCTGCAGCAGGTGCTGACTGAAATCAGAACCGAGGACAGGAGTCAAACCAAACAAGTCACAATTCATGCTAGTTATCGCCTGCTACTGAATGGTGATAATGTTTTTGCCTGTTTGTGTTCATTTGTCTGTTAACAAAATATCTCATAAACCACGAGATGGATTTCAATGACTCTCTCTGAAAGCACTTATTGCATGTACTGTACTTCTACAACTGATTAGCTGTTGGAGCCAACACAGTTCTAAATGGCTGACACAGCTACATGACTAGGAAAACACACAAAAAAAAAATGATTGACTTATTCAATTTGACAGATTAAGGTAGTATCTGGAGTGGTAGTAGTGATTATTTCTAAAACAAACAAAAAAGCTACAATCTATAGATGTTTGACAAGTTTGATTTTAGATTTCAGAGATCTGCAGGAGAGTTATATTAAATTTTACAGTGAAACACAAATAAAAAAACATAGTTATGAAGTCTCTTCCAAACTCGTATCTTCATATACTACAGTTTCCTGCGTCGGCTGCAGTTTACCTGTAGCAGTATTACCATTTTTGAATACTGATGAAAAAATGGGGTCAGAGAGAAAGTGAGAAGGACAAAGTAAAGGAAACTACCAGACATATCCTGAGGTAATCTAACAGTAGGGATATATTTTTGGACTTCAAAAGACATTTGGAGCTGGGGGACATGAGTGGAGCACCAAGAGAGAACAGAGGAACGACAGAGTCCAGATCTTTTGCCAAGCCTAATTACATTTAGCTCAAAGAAAATGGCAGGGAGAGAGCTTTGCCTCCACTGTAACTGGTTGTTGAGAAAAGGACTCTTTGGAGAAAAAAAGACAGAACAAATACTCAAATCTGTCCAAAAGGGACAAAATGGGAATCACCAACATGTATCTCACTATGTGGGTGTTTGAGCCTTTGGTCTTCTTGGATTCCAAAATAAAGATGCACACACAGTCAGTAGAGACTGCCAGGTTTCTGAATGATTTTCACTCCACCTTGGTACAGTTTGTTGATTTATATGATTATGTATAGAAAAACCTAAAAATAAGCCCTTGTACTTGTTGATTTGACACAACTGCACAACCTAGTGTTGCCTGAATAAAAAAAGTTTAAATTATTGAACTTCCAACCAATCAAGGAACAGAATAAACTAGCATCAGTGAGGAATGTGATTGATGTTTTTTGTCGCAGTGGTTTTTGATAAAAGGTTTTTGCATAATCTCATATACATTATTTAACTGTTTCACAGCCTTCCTTCAAGTGTTGCTAATAGACCAGTACCTGCAGAAACAGGCATATGTTAGCCATGCAGTTTGCGTCAGTCTCTCACAGACTCCACGGTCATTTAATTTTTGATACATCTGACGTTTTATTTGGAAAAGAGCATGCACCATGCTTTTGATAGTACACAAAATCAATGCATTTTCGGTATAAACTGGCTCCAGAAGTTGAAGCTGTAAGAAAAAGTGTATAAGTTTGTAGTCCTGCCCCTCATGAACACAAACAAAATTTTGTACGTATTAAAAAAAAAATTCACAAGTAATTTTCCAGGTACTGAATCGTTTTGATTCCTGTAGTTCTTACCCTGCAGCTGTGTGTTCAAATATTATTTTTTTCTATATTTAGCTATAAAAGGTACAACAACAACAAAAAATTGCTCTGCTATGATTTAATGCGGGAGAGTAAGTGGGATCTAAAGATCCACATAGCTAGCACTCAGCCACTGGATCTAAAAAATGCAACATGGGTACTTCTGTAAACTGAGTCCTGCTGGCTTCAACTCCCAACAACGAGAGTTGGTGGGGATTTTTGGTCTAGTATTACACATTAATGCATGTCCATGGTGTGCTCCACTCTTTGAACACAAGGCTCTGGCAACTGAGAAAAATCTATCTTTGCTACAGCAATTGTGATCTTGTGCATTTTACAGAAGTGTCTATTTCAGACAGTTAGTATACATCCAAGTGTTCCTGTCACTTAGTATCTGATAACATGCAGGTACTTTGCAAAGATTGAGTAGTTAAAAACATTCTGATTTAGTTATGTAAATCCAAGCACTTTCAACTTGTATGTAACATGCATCAGATAATATTTTGGTGAAGTGGCAGCTCCATGGTTGATAGAGAGGATCATATCATGTGAAGCTAGAAAAGAAATAATCAAATAAACAACAAGTAAACAACAATTTGTTACATGCATATATGCATAAAGTCGGACTTAAAAACAAAACAAAACAGCAAAGCCCTTCAGACTCCAGTAGTACCAGGTCATATGCAGTTCATGTCTTGCTGTTGTGATGAGGCCCAGCAGAAGGCCTACACTTCACTTCACACTGCTTCCTATAAGTCTTCTCGACTTAATAATGAACTGTCTCAAGTGAGCACTATACTTGGATTAGTGAGCCCTCATGATCACCCAGAAGTCCTCTCTCTAACGGGTCCATTGTGAACTCAGAGCTCCATTAGTTTGTGGTGAAAGCTGGAGTTAGGCTGGTTAGGGATCAGAAAGGTTCATGGTCCAAATATCCAGCTGACGGTCAGTTATCAGAGCCGTCTGCGTCTGGCATCTATTTAATGCTCCAGTGGAGCTGTTGTTGGGCAGCAGTTCAGATGCAGTCGGGGAATGCTCACAGCTTTGATCCCTAATTGACACAAAATCCGTTACAACGGGATACAGAGGGAAAGGCAGAGGAAAGGATTGTGGGGGATAGGGTTGGTTTAGGATTTAGGCCCAATGGATTCCTTTAGGCCTCTTGCTTGATTCAAAAGCAATGAAGTTTAACTTCAATTCAATCCTGTGATAAAGTCTGCTAAAGCCAAAAAAACTGTTAAAATAATTTTGACATTTATAAAAGGAAACACTGTTTTCTGCCTTACAAGCACAATATTGGAAATGTTTTGGTGATAGGAGTAAAAACTGTTTGAGCAGTACCATAAACAATCATAAATTGATTGTTTTATGGTTTGACATGACTTATTTATGTTTGACATGGTTGTATTATTGTATGACAGACATTTAATGGATTGACAAATTTATTTTGATCTTTTTTTTGACATGGTTGTATTATGGTTTGATACAGTTTTACGGTTTTAAACTGACATTTGTTTTTATTCGATGTGGTTCTATGGTTTAAAATTATTGTATTTTTATTTGACATGGTTCTATTATGGGATGACATAATTTTATTTTATTTTTATAGTTTTAAATGGATGTTTTTTTACATGATTGTATTTAATGGTTGTATTTTTGTTTGAAATGGTTGTAGTATGAGATTGCATGGCTGTTTTATGGTTTGACACAATTATTTTATGGTTTTAGTTTGATGCTTTTTTTATATGATGTGGCTGTTGCATGGTTTGACAGTTGTTCTATGGTTTGACACAATTATTTTATGGTTTTGAATTGATGTTTTTTTTATATGATGTGGCTGTTGCATGGTTTGACAGTTGTTCTATGGTTTGACACAATTATTTTATGGTTTTGAATTGATGTTTCTTTTATTTGACATGGTTGTATAATGGCTTATAATGGTTGTATTTTTTACATGGTTGTAGTATGGGATGACATGGCTGTTTAATGGTTTGACATAGTTGTTCTATGGTTTGGTATGGTTGTTCTATGGAAGAAGCAGGGCTAGAGAAACACAATGACTTTGAGTTTGGAGCCAAATAAGGATGTTCCAAAAATTATCCACTCAACTAAACAAGACAAACTCACCTTTATTTCCTAATCCCCTGAAATCTTCCAGAAGTAATGAGGTACTTTGAGAGGAGCCAAATGAAACAGACACAGAAGTGTGCATCGTGTAATACTATGCATGAGTTCGGCTTGCTGCCTCTCCGCATGCATGATGTGTTTGGATGTGAAAGTAAGGCATATGATTTGACTCCTGATAAATCTTCCTCTGCTGCTGCATCAGAATGTATTACTGAGCCAACAACCGGGGCCAAATCCATTTTTATCTGAGTGCAATTGATGTCACTCCAACTCCTCACAAAAGTGCTTCCACCAATACACCAGATGTGAGGCTGTTCCTTTTTGTGTTTGCACGTACGAGTCTGTGTGTTTGACTGCGATCGTCCGTGTGTCAATGTGTGTGTTTATGAGGTGAAAGGTGAATCGATTTCCTCAAGATGGCCTCAGCCAGGAATAGGTCTCACAACCGCCCTGGGCTGTCTGTAGAAATAAAGTGCGATATGGCAGCGCGTACATGCACAGATCGTGTTTTGACAGTCATTTTTAGCCCAGCTTGACCTTAATTTCATGACTGCACCGAGAGAGAAGGCGACTCATAGATTTGACAAGGTGGTTTGTTTTTGCCAGAGTGTTACACTCACCCCACCCAGAGGCAGAAGCAATCGTCGCCTCAGATAATATCATGACAGAGAGCACTGGCATTGAAGAGCCAATCCACCATTACGTTATGTTCAGCTGCTTACTGATGGTGGATGGTGGCCATTTATCAATCTGAATGCCCTCATAGACTGCAGTTTGTGTCACTATAAGCATGAGCTGAATACATTTTCAATATGTGTGGCATAAATATTTTAACTGGCTTCCATCACATGTTCTGAGTTTTCCTTCTTAGTTGGTTTTACATAGCTGTTTTATGGTTTGACGTGATTGTTCTATGGTTTGACGTGCTTGTTCAGGTTGTTAGACATGGTTGTTTCATGTTTTGATATGGTTCTGTAACTTGACAAGGTCACCCTTATAGGTTTGCCTCAAACTGCTTCTGTTTTAAGGTGGCCACTAATGTCTTTTGATGCATATTCCTCACATATCAGGGATTATTTTGGAAGCACTTTGCCACCATCTAGTCGTCAATCTTTGGACAGTGCAGCAACATGATTTTATATTATGTAATGTTTAAAATGGATATGTGACATTTGTGAAAGATCTGCATCTATTGACAGGCTTCTTACAACAAACAAAAAGAACCAAGTTGCAGACAGTAAAGAGTCAATCTTAGTTGTATTTTTTTTAACTCATTGTAATACCTTTATTTTATACTCCCCTTTCCTTTTCTACTGGAAAAAGACAGAGGGCTGGAGTACAGCAGTTCAGGGGAAAGAGGGATTTGAGAGAGTTGTGCTTGACAAAACACATGGTACCTCTCACGTGACGGATAGCTTAGGTGGGGTCGGTCAGTCAAAATCGAACAGGTCTATTGAACGGTTCTATGAAACAAATGACTCATCAAGATATGGCTCCTTTCAATCAGCCGTTGGTCCCATCTTTAGAAATACTGTGGTAAAGTAACAGCAGTTGTTGTAAAGCATCATAAATTGTAGTTAAATTTTCAATGCTTAATTTCAGCAATATTGATATAAATGAAATAATGAAAACATACATGAGACTGGAACATTTGTTTAATTATTATTATTCCCAAATATTTATAACATTGCTAGTTTGCACTATACTACAAGTTATATTTATTGTATGTTATATCAGAGTTGTAAAGTAACTAAGTACAAATACTTTGATAATTTACTCAAGTATAAATGTTGATTATGCCAACTATTTACTT
>JARVGW010000427.1:16681897-16694263 GCA_031762495.1 Anablepsoides rubrolineatus | reverse complement strand
TAGATAGATAGATAGATAGATAGATAGATAGATAGATAGATAGATAGATAGATAGATAGATAGATAGATAGATCTTTGTCATTGTTGCACTGAAAAGAACACTGCAGTCCACAGACAAAAAAAGATCAAATAAAAAGATAAAAACTGAATAAAAAAGTAAGCTAAAAATAAGATTAAAAAATGTAAAAAACAAAACAATGGGCCATATCAAGTTGGGACATTGTATAAAACAAAAACAAAATGTGATGATTTGCAAATTTTATTCAACCTATGTTCAACTGACTACACTACAAAGACAGGATGTTCAATGCTCAAACAGATAAACTTTATTGGTTTTTCAAAAGTTTTTACTCATTTTAAATTTGATGCCTGCAACTCGTTCCAAATAAGCTGAGACAGAGACAAGAAAAGACTGCGAAAGTTGAGGAACGCTTAAAAAAACACCAGGTGAGCAGGTTAACTGGAAACAGGTGTGTATCTTGATTGGGTAAAAAGGCTCAGTTGCTCACAGGTAAGACTGGGGCGAGGTTCACCCCTTTGTGAACAACTGCATGAGCAAATAGTTCAGCAGTTTAAAAACATTTCTCAACATATAAATGTAAGGAATTTAGAGATTTCATCATCTACAGTCCATAATATCACCAAAAGGCACAGAGAATCTGGACAAATCTTTGCAAATAAGCAAGTCCCACCTTTTTTTAATACGTGTTGCAGGCATCAAATTCAAAATGAGTGAATATTTCCTAAAAACCAATCAAATCTACCTGTTTGAACAGTCCTTGTCCTTGTAGAGTGTTCAGATGAAAATAGGTTTGGTAAATCATAGCACTCCATGTTTGTGTTTTACACAACATTCCAGCTTCAATGGAATTGGGGTTGCATATTTAACGCATTTTTCGGAATAAACAACTAAACCATTAGTCATTGCACTAAATGATCGTGTGTTTCGTCATTTTTTTTTTTGACAGGTTGCTTCTGCTGGAAGAAAAACATTTGCTAAAATCCTTCCACAAAAGTTGCAACACTTTAATGTGTGCCAGCCTGCAGGTTTTGATCTGCTGAGTCCATGTCAGCAGAGAGAAACTGAAAGTCAAACTATATTCTCAGAAACGCACACGAACACAAACCAGTAAATCACATATGTGAGCAAAACATTCAGCCCGTCCAGGAATCTCTCAAACACAGACGAGTCAGCTTCTTCAGAAGGGAGGGAATATTTGCTTTAATTACCCTTTAAATACAGGTTTATAACTCCAAGCAAGGCAATTTCACCTCTGTCAGCTGACATCACTTCCATGATTTGACATTCAGCTATGACCTGCTGCAAAGCTCAGATAAATATTCATTTTCAGTCATGCATTTTGGATAATGCATAATGCTGCATTCATTCAAAGCACCGACCAGGATCTCACAGGGAAAGTATGTGCGGGCTGGTTGGAGTGGTTTGTTTTCAGAACAGTGTTAACTCCAATGGAACGCGGCTGCAGAGCCGAGCTGCATACCACCCTGTTTCTCCCCTAATGAACATCAATCAAAGGCACATTTTGGGGCACAGACCACCAAGTGTATGCTTGCAAGGCAGGGCAATTAACTTATTTCTGGACTGGAAAATATTTCCTTTGCCACTGTCTTGTGAAGGAAAATGTTTTAGAGAAAAAAAAAATCAAAGCAGGAAAGAGCAGCTTATAGAAAAGAATCCCAGGCATGTAACCAGCGGCTGGGCAAATCTTCTGGGCAGGGTGACATCCTGCCAACTGCTTGGTCTTCCTCTGTGAACTGCCAGACCAGGAGTGTTTGTTAACTTGAGGCCAACATTCCCTGAACGACTAAGATCAGCAGAGACCAGGGTGGCTTTGGAATATTGGGTCTCGCGGACACGTGGTGGAGGAGGGTCTCGTGTTGGACACAGTACCCCAGAGACAGATTAAACCAGATGAACTGTTTGTCTGAGTCCTGCAGACATGATCAGAGGGCACATTCTGTTGCTGTGTGGAGGCCCTTAGTAAACACCAGGATGTACAGTTACAGTCGTGTGCTAAGATGTAGGTTACCAATGTGTTGGAGGAACTTTGAGGCTAAAACACAACAACTGCAGTTACACCCGCACCTAAACCCGAATGGAAGGACAAACAATGAGTGAGCACTGCATTTACAAGAGACTGAAAATGAGGAGGAGAGACTTGAAGTTATCGCTGCTCCGCCGCATCCAAAGGAGACAGTTGAGGTAGTTCAGGGTTCTCGTAGGGAGGTGCTTCAGTCATGTCCAGCTGGGAGGAGACCATGAGGAAGACCCTGGACACGCTGGAGGAGCCATGTCTCTCGACTGGCCTGAGAAAACCTTGGAATCTTCCCAAAAGAGCTGGAAGAGGTGGCTGTGGTCTATCCTATTCTGTTCTATTGGTACATATCACTAAATATTTTTGACAAAAAGGGAATTTTTGAAATGGGTCTGAAATTTGAAAGGACAGATGGGTCAAGATTCTTCAGCAACAGCCACACAATTAAAGCAAACTACGTCAGAACTATAATATGCTAGGTTATGATTTTCAAGAAGGACCTCATAATTATGAGATACTAAATTATAGTTACTGATTAGGACACTAAGTCATAACTTTATAATAGAATCATAAGAAGTTATAATTATGAGAGAACCCAGTAATTATGAAATGATAACTTAAGATTTTAAGAAATATCTTATAATATAGAGTTTTTTTAACCAAGTGGTGGAAATGGCCTACCATACATATAAGGTCTCATACCAGAAAAGGGACCAGGGAATAAAGATTTTGACATAAAAAACGATTGCCTGCGATTCCCTTCCAAACAGAGAGGCTGGTGCCTGACAAGGTGTTTGTGTGAAAATCCCATCCATGGAAACAGGATCTGCAGTGACCTAGTTGCTGAGTGGGCTGATAATATGTCACATGAAGAGCAACACGGTGGGAGGACATGCTAATTACACATCTGAAAACAGTTCCTATCGCTCATTCATGCTATGTTGCACCATCACTTTTAGACTCAGCATCTCAGAACAAACCGTTTGGGTTTATAAGTCGCACATTTTAAATCATCCACCACCAAAGATGAGGGTGAAGCAACAATGTTTTGCATGTGTGAGTGTGTGTTTGCTTCCCTGAAGCATTATCAACATATCTAATGAACCAAAAGACAGGATCCAGAGCTGATCCACGTTGGGATTCAAGATGGTGATCACAGCTGAGTGATCCTTAAAAAACACAATGACTAAAACTCACATTTCTCCTCCAATTTGCTGTGGTGTGCACAGTTCTGCTTACCAGCTAATCCACTAATAATGGAACTCATGAATGAATAATGCTCATTTAGCAGGTTTGTTTTTTATTTGCTAACTTTGGAAACTGTTAGCAGACTGATTAGCTTCCACTAAATAGGCCTCCACTGATTTTAAGTCCACTAAAAAATTCAAAAGTGTAAAACTTGTATTTTTATGCAGTTTATCCCAAATTAAATAAACTTATCCCCTCTTGCTGGAAGTGTCAGGCACTGTGTAGCATGTAGCATCTTTAAACTTTAAACTGGGAGCGACAAAAATACAAACATTTAAATAAAATAAAACATTTAGCAATGTTTAAATAATGAATACAAAAAAATACTGCATATAAAATCTAGTAGCAAAAGTATGTTGCACTGGTACTGTCTAAGCAGTAATGACTTCCTGCAAGTTTAATTCAAATCTGTCTAGTGGTTCATGAAATATTTTGCTAACAGAAAGACACAAACAAGGGCAAAAACCAGGCATAGATCACAGCTCTCTTCTGCAAGGGAGGCCTGAAGGCAGCCTAGCATGATGTTTTGAGACTGGGAGAATCCACCGTGCTGTAAATTAATGCACATTAATGCCTGACGTTTCCCTTTCATTGGTGAATGATAACATGTTGGAAAATGAGGTATTTTCTTTGTCTTCTACTCATGAAGCAGTGCAGCAAGTGTTGGAAAAAATATGATCTTTAAGAGACAAAACTGAATGAATTCAGACATCATTTCCTTCTGATTACAGGATTGTTGTGTTACTTGTAAAAACGAATCTTACACTAACCAAGATTTATGGTCTTCCAGGTATTTATGTGCTTGTAATTGTCGGAGCAGAGGGCAGATCGGGTGTTTCTCTTCGTGCCTTGAACTCGTAGATTAGCTGTTCTGTCTCCACAGCTGTAATGTAGACACATGTTGGCTTTGAAGTGGGACAGGAGCATTGATCAATCTTTGCTTCAGGTTACAAAAGGCATCACAGAAGGTGAACGAGAGCTCGACGGCTGCTTTAGGTTTTCCTTTTTTCTTCTTCAACTCAACAGCTTTTTAAATAGATTGCTTTGAAGGGATGCATATCACCCACCACCTCATGAGTGATGAGGAAGTAACGAGTCATAACTGGTTTGATTAAACCTTGTGCAGTATTGTGAAAACTTGCAAGATGTGTTAGTACTCACAGCAACAACCACACAAAATCATCAGTATTTGTAAAAAAGGCTGATTTACAGCCTGTATTTGGTTTTGTTTGCCTTGGCAGCCATATTGGATCTAGTTGACTCCTATATTCAATCAGTTGTATGCATACATCTAACAACACTTTCTGAGAGCTTCTCTATGTTCTGTCTGATAGTTTGTAAGATATTTTGCTAACAGACAGAAACTGATTTTAATGTTGATCAGTTTTTTAACATGTTTTGGGTGTGAATCAGCAAGAACCACACCAAATTTCCTCTGGTGGGCACAGCTAACCATTTATCCTGTAAATAAAAATCTAAGGTCAGCTAAAGCTAAACCGCTAAGCTTAATAATAAAATAATGATGGAAGCTAACGCTAACTGACGTTAGTACTTGTAAAATTGCTAGCATTGGGTCCGATACCGATATCAGTATCAGGTCACCACTAGAGTCAACCCAATTCAAGACAGCTGGCACCACTGACTCATCATATCAAACACGAGAATGTCCATTTTTCTGCCCATTTTATAAATAATGTTGAAGTTTTTGTACAGTTGCAGCTGAGCGTCATTAACAACACGTACTCCGAGTGCTACTCATCATGGAAGATTATTACTTAAACCTTTGATCTTTGTCTTTGTTAGCAAAATATCTCACGAACCATTGGACAAAGGTTAATGAAACTTTCAACACTGGAGATACAGTAGAGCTGGTATAAGCTAAAACTCCTTAACAATGCGTACTCTGAGTGTTACATTATACAATATCACATGAGCATAACGTTAATTTTAAACATAAAATGATCATAATATGATCCATGATGCAAGTTGGCAGTTGACAGACTTTCTTTTAAGACATGCTAGGCTTCTTTAGAAATAAATAAAATTTAGAGAATGAATTCAGTTCACAGGAGCATTAACCACTTTAGGTTTAGGGTAAAGGGTCAGGATAAGACTAGAGAAATGCCTAAAGTGCTATAAAGTGTGTGTTAGTGAGAAAGAGAGAGATTACGGGAGAGAGGGAAGTTTATTTTAAGTGTTGCGTGTGTGTGGGAGGGAGTGGCGTTCAGGAAGTGGAGGTGGTGCAACAGAGCAGGAGGGAAGAGGACGTCCATATATGAGCAGATGTCTACGAAACAGGATGGAAGACGTTCATCAGAGCCATGTCCTCCATCCTGGGATCTCCCTGGGGCGTGACAATAAGAAGCAGTAAATGTGCAAACGTCCTCCTACATGTATAAACACACACCCAAACATCTGAATCAATCTGACACACAAGCCTCCATTTGTTCAGCAAACAACCTCGTGAAACCTTTCTGTTGTGGAGTTGTCACTACAAACAGGTGTGGGAAGTCAACAGGGTTATGGCAAAACTAATTATTTCCATCATTTTGTTTCTGCTAACTTTACATAATAACCAGATGCCTGGCCAATTAACACACCTGCAACATGAGCTAAAACAGCCTTAACTCAACAAAACTGGGTCAAGGTTTCTCTCTCATGCTTATAGTATATGAAAGCTGAGTCAGCGTTCCCAAGTTTAGTTTAATGTATTATCATTAACTTACTATCGTTAAACTATAAGCATTTTTTGCAATTTAAATACTACTGCATAGTTAGTGCTATTTTAGCCACAATCAAAGCTCAGCTCATTCAGGAGATGGGTCCATACGTTTGACCTTCTTTTCTCTACAGAAATACAGTAAGGTCTGTTCAATTTATTCAAAACATTGTTCTGTTTGAACTTTACTTCTTCATACTTGATCAGTTTTTTCTTCTGATGCTACTTTTAATTATGAACTACAGTCTGCCACTTTTATCATTTAGCTGTTTTAATTGTTCAGTTAGACTTCTGTTGCAATAAGCTTTCAGATTACCATTAGTTATGGTTTTTAGACTGTTGCTACGTTTAGCTTTCAGCTACTGTTTTGATTCTCTAAGTTATTAGCTAGTGTTTTGATTTCCTAAGCTAGCGTGTTGCTACCTTTGGCTTTTAATTTCTAGCTAGGCTTTAGCTACTGTTTGGTTAGCCTTTTGCTACTTTTAATTTTTTAATTGCCATTGGTTGTTTTGGTCTTTTAATTAGACTGTTGCTACATTTAGGTTAAAGCTAGCCTTTAGCTACTTTTAGCATTTAAATTGCATTTGTTATTTTTGACTTTCAAACAGGCTGTTGCTACTTTTAGCTTCTGGTTAGGCTTTAACTACCCTTTAGCTACTTCTAGCTTTTAGATTGGCATTTGTTGTTTTTGCTTTTAGCTAAATGTTTTGCTACTTTTAGCTTTTAGCTAAATGTTTTGCTACTTTTAGCTAAATGTTTTGCTACTTTTAGCTTCTAGTTGGCTTTTTGATGCTTTTAGCTATGAGTATTTTAAGCTTTTTGAATAACCATTTGCTGCTTTTAATCTGTTTTACTTCTGACTGAAGAGGCAGTAAATGTACAACATGTCAAAGACTGCCATCATGTGGGGACTTTAATAACTGATAAATACAAAGAGGTCAAAGTTTAATTGTTACAGAAATATATATTTTCACACAACTTTGCCAGAAATGTTCCTTCACAGCCTGGCCTCCATATTCTATCATGTATTATTCACTTCATGTTTTACCTCAGAGATTACCTCCTGCAGTGCACTAGGGGTCAAAATGATTTTTGATAAAACAAAAAAAAAACATTTATATAAAACGTCTGTTTGTTTGTTAAAAAAATGCATTGATATTTTAATTAATATAAAATAATCAATAATGAACACCCAAACAAAAGCTTTAAATTTAAAATGTATTTGTATAATAAACTTAATGAATAAGTCGACTCTAATATAAAACATAAGTATCTTAGTTTGTACTTTAACTGTCATTATGTACCAACATGAAAGTATTAACATTTGTGCATATAATATTAAAACGGATAGTTGGGAAAATCCACACACAAATTAAAAGAAAAGAACAAAATATGTAATTATTGTAAATATGTTACTGGAGACGTTTAGCTTCTCTGTGTGCAGAAAGTAGTTTTACTGATTTATTAAAATAATGTACAGAAATCGTAAAGAACATGTTGTCTTGAAGGCAGCATGTGTTGCTCTAAAACCTGAGTAATTTTCTGCATTAATATTAATGTCATTAATAAAATGTAAATAAGCTTAAAACATCAGAACTAACCAGTACTATCTCAAAAGCCTGGTTTTTAGATTTGTTTGAGTTAAGAGTATGAATGCTCCTTTAGATATTTTTTAAATAAGATAAAACACTTCAGCAGTTTAGAGATTTAGCTGCTCGTTGCTTCAAGACCAGAAGCCTCATTCTCATCTCAAGAGGGCAGCACTTCACAGGCAGGTTCGTCTCCATGTATGAAATACTTATGTGGACTGAGCCTGATTAATTATGGATAAACTAAGGAAGCAATGTTTGCAATCTGAGCTGCGTCTCATTTATGGTGGAGGCTGGGCGCTGCCAGTGGCAACAGTTGTTTCACCTGGGAGCCAGTCTGCAGACAAAGACACTTACTTGTGTGGGAAAAGTTCTGGAGGAGCAAGTATCAGGTGGTCCTGGGTGTGAGGTCAGCATTAATCTGTAAAGAATAAGAACAGACACTGTGTTTTAGCTGGAAGGGGAATCGGGAGCCAATCAGAAATGCTGGTGTTTCTGTGTGGGAAAAGGTAAAAGCTGCAGCAGAAAGTAAACAGGAGCTGAATGTGAGTTCACTCACACAACTCGCTTTAATTTCAGAATTCAAGCACTGAAAGCACAGTTATAATAATAGTCTAATGGTGTAACACAGAAAAAATGTTTTCCATTTTCATTAATTGCAGCATAGCTCTCTGTGTTGAACTAAATGTGTTCAGGTGTTGAAAACTGACATCAGATTCAGGAAACAGCTTTAATACCCAACAGTTCATTAAAAGGTACACTCAAAAATAATTTGTTGTATTTACTTAACCACATTAAATTAAGTGGTTCCACTCAACTGAGTTGATTAAATGTAAAGAGATTTAAACAAGTAACATAAGTAAATTGCGTTACTATCGAAAATAGTATTTGGGATGAAAAAAATCATGAGATTTTTTTTTGGCCCATATTGCCCAGCCCTAATTATTACCATCTTTGGTCCTCCAGTTGTTAGACAGATGCTAACAGTGGACAGGAAAGGCTCAGTCTAGTGATATTTAACTCTGTCCCTTAGCTTTGGCATGGGGTGCAGGTTGTAGGGTTTTAGTTTGTTGATTGTCTTCATTCTCAGGTCAGCTGCCTTGTACTCAGTTCCTCAGGTCTTTGGTACTCATACTCTGATGGCTGATCTCCCTGACCTGTCATGCCATAGCATCTTTGTTGTATCTCGTCAATCTCTAGCCCAGGGGTGTCAAACTCATTTTCACCGAGGGCCACATGAGCGTTATGGTGACCCTCGAAGGGCCAGTTTTAATGAACTTTGATGTATCATGTTTAACTTTAACTATTATTAAGTGTTTGAACATGTCCTCTTTTAAACACTGATAAGAACTAAATGTATGACTGACTAAATCTGAAATAAATACAGAAATATTATTAAAAGTAAGACTAATAAAGTTTTACTCAGTGAAGAGTTTCTAGTGAGTAGCTACTATGCATTAAGGCAGATTTAGTTTATGTCTGATGCTGACTTTAAAGCATTTTATTTTCAGACATTAATACTGTGTTATCCAACTAAATTTCTCTTAAAACCAACAGTTCAGGGGCAGGACAATTGTTATTATCTTTCACCTTTTAAATTGACTTTATTGCATTTAATCATAAATTTAAAGTTTACCATTGATATAAGAAACAATTTTCATGATAAGTAGAAAAAAAATAATAATAATAATTTTGGGGGGTTGATGTGGCCCCCGGGCCTTGAGTTTGACACATGTGCATCCCTTTCCACATAGCCCCCCTGTCTTTTGTGTAGTAGCATTCCAACAGTGTTGAGTTATCTGGCTTCATTATTGCATCTTCCATTTTGCTCGCTGTGTAAACAAGACTGCTTGGAAGTTGGCACAGTTGTGTGACCAAACCACTAAACCAACTCCCAGTCACCTCCTCTACATGAATGGCATTAAGCTATACCAAAACTGAGTGAGACATCGACTCACTGATCCACTCCACCAGGATATACAGCAGGAACATTGGAATGTCAGACTGGATAAATGCAGTCGAAAGTTATGTAAGAGAAAACTACCTGAAGGCTACATAAAGACATCCACAAATATCTTGGAATCCAAGAGGAGCCATCATGAAAAGAAAACTGATGTTTTTGTTCAGTATCTTAGCTGGTCCAAGATTGGACTCTTCTTCTCTGATGCTGTTCCTGGGATTTGTTGGAGCCACTCTTCCACTTTGGAGGTCACAGCACCAAGTGCTCCAGTGAGCATTGGGACAACTGATGCCTTGGCTCTTCACAACTTCTGTATTTCCTCTTTCAGCCCTGCCTACAGCTTCTTGTGCTCCTTCTTGCTGCAATAGATTAGGACATCTATTGTATCTAATTTCTTTGCATATTGATCACCACAATATCCAGTTAGTTAGCATTAGTTAGTTACACACAACTCTACAAATCAGTAGAGACAGAGCACTTGTTTTGTTATGACTGCACAAGAGGAATTACTGCAAAAGTCTGCAAATGATCTGTGAAGCATAAGAAAACCGGCAGTGAGAATAAAACATTAACTTAAAGCAAATGAAGTGCAACAGCCTGCTGACCAAATAAACATTAGGAGAGACATGCAGGCCTAATTTCATGGAGGGGGCTGCCAAATCGCTACAGCAACACTCTGCTGTTTATCATCCGATACAAAAGATGAAGGCCAAGGCAGAGCAATAAAGTTTTTGCCCCCTGTCTGTGCCTTTGTTTGTTTGTATTGTTAGTAAAGAATCTCATAAACCACTTAACAGTTTTAACCAAAACTTTCTGAAAGTAATTCTCGGATGTAGGTATACAACTTATTAAATTTTCAATCGATCAATCTGAACGATGATCGATTGATGAAAAATTATTTCACCAAAACTAAAAGTAGCTATAATAACTAAGTCAGTCAGTTTTACTGATATTGAACAAAAACTTGACATGTTAGTGACTGACTATCATACTCAACTTATACTGTGAGTGCTAAATGATCATGACAGTTAACTCTTAAAATCAACTGATTGGCTAAATATTTCATAAACTACATCATCAACAGTTCCACTAATTGGCTAATTGCTGAACTAGCTTCTCATTTAGCGGATTAACTTTTTACTGCTAACTTTGGAAACAGTTAGTGGACTGATTAGCTTCTGCTAAATTAAGTTATCATTTTAAGACCACTAAAAAATTCACAATTGTTAAACTTCTTTTTTATGCCATATATCCCAATTTAAATACTTCTGTTGAAGTTTAAAACGATTGAGTTATTTTACCCAATCGCTAACGTTTGGCTGTGATGTATGCAGTGCGCCAGCTCTTTTTTGAAGGAAGCTACTAGCTAACCGGAAATGCATGTTCTCAGAATGACATTTAGCGTTAGCTTCCACAAGTTCTTTTCTAATATTTCTTTTTTTGTATGATCCTGGTCCTCCATGGCCACAACCCTGCATGTCTTACCTGTTTCTCTGCTCCAACACACCTATTTCAGTGAATCGCCTCTTCAAGTTCTGCAGAAGTCTGTTAATCACCCATTCATTCAAAAACCCGTTGTGTTGGGGCAGAGAAACCTGTAAAACATGCAGGATGGTGGGAACTCCAGGAGCAGGACTGAACACCCCCGGTCTGGTCTGACCTTTTCAGTTGTGACACATTTTTGTGGAACTCAACACGACGTGTGTAAAACATTCATCTGAAGGACACGCTTCAGTGAGGAGGCTGAGAGGACTTTGACGCGCATTGAAGCAGGAGGACATTTTTTTCATGAGCGTTGCTCTGGAGGAGTGGTTTTTTTTTTTATGTGTGTGTGTTTTTTTTAATCTGTGTGTGAGTGTGTGTTGCGGAGGGGGGGCTGCAACGGTTACGCTGTGTTGACTACAAGCATTCTCTGAAAGTCTTTGTGACCAGAGCAGTGACGCACAGAGGAGCTCCCATGAAGCCAAGCATGGAATTCGAGTCGAGGGATATTAACTGGGGGGCAGGGGTGGGGGGTGGGCAGAGCTCTCATGAGATTAAACCAGCAGGTCTGCACCAGTGTACAAGGTAACCAGGCGACACAACCAGATTCACGTCAGCACCAAAAACTCAATCAGTCAAGTCCGTTTTGACTTCAAGAAAGAATGAAGACCAGAATTCCTTCATATAGACTGTTAACTTAAACTAGCTAATTTGATCAAACCTGTTATGCCAGTTCTTGTGAAATGTGTTTGACTCTGTCTTGAGGATGACTCTCAGCTACTACCACACAGCTCAACATCCCTAAACTCTGACTGTGTTATAACCATGTCATCTAGCTGGGGTGTCAAGTTAAACAGCTGTAGGCGTACATCCAATGATTCATTTATGACTTTACATTACAACTTTATTACAATCCATCAAGAAGTTTTGCTAACACACAAACAGGGATGACACCAACAGTTAGAGACCAGTTTTTAAGCAGACGTTGCACAATGTGAAGCGCTTGTGTTGTGAATGACACCCAGCTACAACCACACCTCACTATCTGTCCAACTGAGTCACAGTCACTTTGGTCTTGGCTAAAGTTGATTAGCTTTGGTGGCCATCTTGAATCCCAAAGCAAGCATCCAGTGATTCCTTTTTCAAAGTTTCATCAACTCCATCCAAAACTACCAACAGTTAATGGTGAAGTTTGAGGCAAATACAAGGAGCTTATATAGAACAACTGGAGTGTGCAAAAACCACGTGACCGTGTGATCGGCTGGTGAAGCTAATGGCTAACGCTAAACGGTCAAGAGGCTGGATTTCCCA
>JARVGW010000427.1:16647484-16671593 GCA_031762495.1 Anablepsoides rubrolineatus | reverse complement strand
AAAGACATCTTAGCAGGTAAGATTATTTCCTCATTCAGCTCAACAGTTTCACTTTCGCTTTGAGAGCCGGAGTCACGGCTTGAACAGATAAATTTATGCGGTTATACAGACCCAATGTGTTTGCTGTATTTAAACTGATTTGTTTCAAACTTTCCTTTAGAGTATTAGATAAGATTTGTTATAAAAGTCTGAGCAATAAATCTGTTTTTTTAACTTGTTGAATTATAATGGCATTTTCATAACAACCTCAGCGTTTACCAGGTTGATTTGTGACCCAGAATAACTAGGCTTATGTGCATGCACTCAAAAAACTATGAAATGGCTTATTGGATTGACTCCAAAAGCTACTGAATTTCATTAAAATCTATCCAGTGATCATGAGATCTTTCGCTAACACAACAGACCAACAAATATGGTTGCATACACAAACTTTTGGAAGGGAGCAATAACCAAATGTGGAAACAAAATGAGCTCAGAATGAATAAACCTACTTCAGCTTAAACCTCAGGGCCTGCACCGCCAAACATTCACAAAACCCCTCCACTGCAAACTTGGATGCTGCGTAGACATCGTTGAATAAAATTCCTGAAATGGAGAACGAGACTGTCAGGCCACTAATTCAGAGATTACCTGATCTGATGGGGAACAGATGCTAAACTTAGCCAGATGCTAAAGCTAAAATTTGCAAACTAGATATTAAAATGAGCAAAACCGCAGCTTAAAGTTGAAAGGAGCATAACAATGGCTAAAAGCTAAAAGAAACAGAATGGCAACAAGAAGTAGAAGAAAAGTAGCCAACAGTAACTAAAGGATGCTCACCCTGGATGCCCATGACGCTGCTAATGACCACAATATGTCCTTTTTTCCTCTTTTTCATGTCAGGCAGGATTTCCTTAATCAATCGTACCAGCCCAAAGAAGTTGGTGTCCATGACAGTCTTCATCTCATCCAGGGACTGGCACTCAATGGGTCCAATCAGGCCCATCCCAGCATTACTTACTGCCACAGAAACACAAATATAGATTTCAGCTGCTGCTGAATGAAACTCCCTTTCTAAGAGCAAAAATCCTATCTCAGACAAAGTGTTTGTATTATTTGTGACTCGTCATTGAAAAAGATGCAAACTCACTGAGGATGTCCACCCTGCGCTCAGGTAAACTGTCCACACAGGCTTTAACGGAGTCCTCACAGCAGACATCCAGCTGCTTGATCTCCAAGGTTCTGCCCAGAGTCCGGCCGGCTGCTTCGATCAGCGGCTCGGCCTTACTCAGGTTCCTCATTGTGGCGTAGACTACAAGATAAAAAAACATTACATCAACTGAAACACTCAGAGGAGAACCAAAACATGTGTATCACAGCTGCTGGCCAGTGGAAATATAATCTGTTTAGTTGTACATTTTCTGTTCTTCAGAATACTTCTGAATACTTTGTGCTGTTTAAACTTTCATGGATCCAAAGGTTCAGCTCAGGAACAATGTGCCGTGTCTTTTGATTTTTGTGACTTCAAAATGTTTCTGAATATTTGCCGTTATTGAAATTTACCATAGAGAAAAAAATATATTTTAAACACTGATCTCTTTGAAATCTGCTTCAGCATATTTGTTCTATTTTTGTCTTCTCGTGCTACCTTTAGCTACTATTTTGCCACTTTTAGCATTTTTATTGTTTTTCTGCTTTTAACTATCATTTTGCTACAATAGGCTTTTAGCAACTGTTAAGTTACTTTTAGCTTCTTGTCAAATTTCCCCTTTTTAGCTTTTACCATTTTTGCCTTTTTGCATTGTTTTTATTTTTGCCTTTTTGCCACTGTTAGTTTTTAGCTTCCATTCTGCTAGATTTAGCTCATAACAGTTCATAGCGTTTTTGTTTTTTAGCTGCTTTGTTAAATTTAATGACTGTTTAGCTAATTTTAGCAACTTTTTTTCTAGTTTTAGCTTTCTACTTTGCTATTTTAAGCTTCAGTTTAGCTAATTTTATCATCTGTGTTGTTAAATATAACAGCTGACATGCTCCTACTGTTTTGCTGCTTTTCTCTAATATTAGCCGCTATTAGTTTTTAGCTTGCTTTTTGTTGCTTTTATATTGTTCTTGCCATTTTTAGTCTCTATTTTGTTTATTTTAGCACCTGTTCTGCTTGTTTTAACGTTCACAGTTGTGGCCTTCTTCTTCAGCTAATTTCAGACAAGTTAATCAGCTCTCGGCATTCACATTGTTTGTTTGTCTGTGCACAATTTACTCAAAAAGTTATGAAAAGATTTTCACAAAGTCTTCAGGGTGTGTTGGAGTTGTCTCAAAGAACAACTCTAAGTTTTGGTAGTGATCTGACAACATCTGCCGAAGCCAATCAGCATTTAGCAGAACTTTGTTCCACCAATCACAGCGCAGCAGCTGCACACTCTCAATTACATAACCTTGGGTCTTGGCATAGGTGTATACTCTGTTAGTATTTTTAGTTGAGATATTATTATTATACTTTTATAGCTTTGCCAAAGTTTGGAATAGTATTAATTTTAAATTTTAATTAATTTTTAAGTCCTAAGTGTCATTTTTCCCCAAAACGTGTTAAACATTAGACTGACTGCATTCAAAACATGTTTATATTTTTGTAATAAAACAAAGACTTTTACAATAAATTCACACGTTGTTAGAAGTCCTAAACAGTTTATTCATATAATGTAGTATTCTTTAAATAAAAAAAGTGTTTCTCACAGCATCTAAATAAAGTTTTGTAGTTTGTGGAAAAATCAGTTATTTATGTTTTGCTTGATTGGTTTAAATGAACAAACAGCATAAATATTTCAGACAGCTTCCTTTTCAATAAAAAGACAAGTCATGATTTTTTTCCTTTGCTTTGGACTTTGTCTTTGTCACCTCAGTTTCACCTGTAATAGATTAAAACTCTTAAACATCATTTTTTATTAATTAATCTGACAGAAAGTTGTGTTAGAAAATCTGAAAATCAAACAAATTTACCCATGAACCTCTTCTTCTCATCTTTTGCGAGCCGGACTGCCAGAGCAAGGCCGATCCCAGAGGAGCAGCCGGTGATGAGCACATTCTTCTGGTCCATCCTGTCCAGTTTTGTCCTGCAGACCCAGCAGCAGAGAAGGAAGAAGAACAAAGGATGTGATGTAACAGGTGGAGCTTTCTTAAATCCCAGCCTGTAATCCTCAGGGCTGCAACTCAGCAGAAGGCTTGTTCACATAACCTGGAGATTAGCATCAAGCTTAAAGAAAACAGTCTGCTGCTGCAGAGGATTTACTATAAGGTGATTAGTTCATTGTTGCAGTCAAACAATGTGGAAAAAAACACAAAAGACAAGACAGCAGGAGCATGGGGTTCAGAACTTTTAATGTTTCATTTTAAATCAGGGTCAATATATCTTTCTTTAAAATTTAAACCAGAATACAGATGTGACATTTAAAACAATAAACATTATTTTTATTTGCCAGTACCTCATTAAAGGAAAAACGGTTTATTGCCACAAAGTATATAAGTTTTCAGCTTGGGTGAGTATTTCTGTTACACTGAAAGCACAAACGTATAAGATTTTGTCTAAAATCTGGTCCTCATCTATAAAAAGTTTTAAACTCATTATGTGAAGATCATGCATTTGATCCAGCTACTGATGTTTAGTAAGTTGATGTTTTCGGCTCTAATGATGAGCTTAGTCCCACATGTGGGGGTCCCAAGCTTGAAACCAGCCTGTGAATGAAGGTGGCTCCTGGCCCTGCTTGAAGGTGGTGATGGGGACACCACGACGGCCGGCGGGGTCAGAATCCACATATTCTTGGGCTAGAGAGGAAATCAAACCGACATTTTAAACTCAAGTCATTTCTGTTCTCATTTGCTCTAAAAAGCTTTCTTTTTTTTTCGTACCAATTTTTGGAGCTCCTGATTTCTCAGTTTCATTGGCTTCATTTCCGATCCAAACAAAGATCTGAGGATTAAAATGACCAAATGAGTTTTGAGCCAAGACATTTTAAAGAATAAGAGAGAGAGATGGCTTTAGATGAGTACTGAAGTGTTTCATTGTGGCAGACCTGATCCCAGCTGTCCAGGATCATGACATCATCAGTAGCCAGATCGATCTGAGTGAAGTCACCAGGAACCTCTTCTGCCTGTATATGAAGACACGTTTGGTTATACCTCATATATTCACAACCAAACAAGAATATATTCTCTCACATGTAAAAGGATTTGATAAACATTTAGGCTACGCCAATTAATCCAGACTGTAAAAATTTATTGTTTAGTTTTTAGAAATGTAAAAATATTGTCACATAGATGTAGTCATGTTATTGAGCATTCTGGGTAAATGATGACGCTTAGTAGGTACTCTGGTGCTTGGAAGCTAATGCCACATCAGTTAGTAATAATATTATATCTAGCTAATGCTAATACTACTAGCCAAGGCTAAAAAGCTATAAAGAATGACCATAAAGCAGTTGGGCTAGATGGAAGTCACTCTCGGACCCAATGTGGTCCACGGGCTGCCAGTTGACTAGCCCTGCTATAAACTTATATTTTGTCACATTAACATGAAATGTAACTTGGAATGTGTTCTGTGAATTTATAGTCTGTTGCAGATGAAGGGCTCTGTGTTCAGTGTTTTTAATTTTTTTAAATAATTTTTAATTTGTCTATGTGTGTATGTTGAGGATGTGCCACTGTCTTTCTAATGTAGTTTTCATACTGCAAATGGCAAATAAAATTGAACTTTTGTATTAGTTTCTATGTTCTGCAGGACAGATAAGTTGAAACGACCAAATGTTTAGAAAATTAGTTCTGGGGCCATCACCACATTAGTAATGATAATACGTTGAAAGCTAATATTATTATTAGCTCGGGAGCTAACCCCTTATCAGTTAATAATAATGTTAGCTCTTGACCTGACTCATCTATATTTATATTACTAAATAAATTATATGTGGTGTTAGCTCCAGAAGATGGGAGCACCTACTAAGTGTAATCATTTACCCAGAATGCTTTGTGGAGTAAATAACAAGGCTGTATATGTGTATGGTGATAGAGCCAGAGCTAATTTACTAAATATCAACGTCAGGTTTGATTGTTTCAATTTATCTATTGTGCAGAACATAGAAATTAATAGAAAATATAACTTCATTAATCATGACTCTTTCGTTTTTAGTCTCTGCTGTAACTCATCCTCATCATCATCATCATCATCAAGGTTCAGCTAGATCATCATCATCATCATATACCCAGAATGCATTGCATCAATTACAAACTGGTAAAATGGCTTATGTGAAAAGTGTAACCAACATAAACAATTTTTAAAGTAATTAGATGTTTTCATGTGTCAAAACAACAATTTTAGTAGAATAAAGAAATAACACAACTATTTGTGTGCAGGTGGTCTGAGTTCCCTGTAAAAAAAAAAAGAAGAAAAAAAGAAAACTTGAACACTCACAGTGAGCTTGCCAGTCTTGTTTGAACAGCCGAAGAGTCGAGGAGGTCTGATCACATTCTGCAGGGCCTTGGAGGTCTGATAGTTGCCCTTCCCACCCAGCGCTGACCAGAAACCATCTGACATCAAGGAGAAAAGTGCAGTTTTACACACAGAAACAAGCAGCTTATTTTAAAAGTGATTCAAGTTGTCTTTTGGGTTGTTGTTTTTCACCTGGCTCTTTTGTCTCCTCCACCTTGGTGACAGCTCCTCCCAGAAACTTGGCGACGTACTCAGCTGCCGTCGTCTCGTCTGGACTCGCTCCTTTCCCCTTCCACACAAACAGGGAAGACGGCGTCTTCAGCGCAAACGCGTCGTTGGTGTTCAGAGAGGAGGCTTTGGGTTCCACCTGCGAGGAACAGAGTGAGGGCGTCGGTCAGGTAAAAGAATGCTGCACTTCACTTAGCAGACGCTGGCGTGGCAAAGACAGCTGACCTCAACAGCTCGTGTAGCTTTGGTGGAGCTCTGACGGATGTGGAAGAGCCGCGTGCTGCCAGGGGTGCTGTCGCCACCCTTACGGGACGTCCCACCCAGGTGGATGACCAAAGGCTTGTTTTTGAACAAGCTGACGAGATGAGGGGGCTCCTGGCCCTGACTGACCCGGACCTGAAAAAACACATCGTATAGAACAAAATGAAGTCTTTAAAGAGCGAAACAAAAAGAATTTCATACTATAACAAAACTTAAATGTTTAAATACAATCTCCTTATTTTCAAATGTATATAAATAGTAATTTTAGCTTAATGTATGCATTAAACATTAAAGTTAAAAAGCTTAATAAAAAATCTATCATCCTCATTACACAAACTGTTTCATCAAATCCTCTTTTAACACTTAGCTTAACAAAGAAAAAAAAAAGCTTAACAAAGAAATTAGCTTAGCATTTTATGTCGTACACCACAAATACACTGAGCGGACTCTAAAAACATAATTTTTGAAAGGTCCGTAAAATGTTAAGATATATTTTTAAAACCCATCAAGTGTTTAATGTATTTAATTGTATTTTTAAGCTGTGGGAAGAATAGGGACTTAAAAGTCATGTCTGAAATAAGTAATGGATAAAATGAGTTCTTATGCTGTAAATTCTTGTCTTCTCTGTATTTTCCACAATACAAAACACACTCCACTTGTTTGTTTTCATTCCTGCTTCTTGTATAAATCTGATTTATAAAATGAGCACAAAGAAACAACCCTTCTGTTTACACCTCTGAGTGAAAAGCTCTCCTGCATCTTCTTACCTGTGTGGCCACTCCCCCCATAGAGTCATCCAGTTTGACGGTGAGGAAAGCTGAAGCAGCCAGCTCATCCCGAGTACACTTCTGACCTTGCCTGCAGAAAAAAACACACACATACACAAGATAAGGTTTCAAGCACAGTGAGTCATTAAATTGATTAGAATGTCTCAAAATTCTCAAAAAGATTCACAGATTTACTCTGGATTTTTATAAGGGATTAAATATCTGGGTTTATTTGTTAAGAAGTTGAAGTGGACTATCCTGCAGAGTAACAAACTTCTGTGGGTTTGTAAACCTCCAAAAGAAAAGGTTGAACTTTACTTAGTTGAAAATTAGGTGAACAAATGATCCACATATGAGTGCCACTCAACTGTTTTGACTTAAAAACAGACACATAGTTAAAGAACTTTTGCAGTAAGTGTCATGTGGTCAAAAACTCCTCAAGATGTCAGCAACTAATGGGTTAATATAGAACATAAAGTTGGATCTGCTAAATGCAGATAAATTAACCCTTTGAGGCCAAGGTCACATTTGATTTTTTTCTGCTAAAATTTTCTATAGCTAATGGCTTAAAGACCTATTAGGTTGTTATTTTTTTGCATTTATCTCCTCGATCTGTAGGAATTGTATCAACTGTGTGAAAATATACCCTTTTATTTTGTGTGAAGGCTGTACCAAACAATTACTCTGCCATATTTCTGCTTTTCTTACTTTTCTGTGTATAAAAGATTCCTGATGGCAAAAAAGATTATATTTATCTTTAGTCACTTTAAAGATACATCTGTCAGGAAGGCTGCTCTTACCAGGTGTAGATGATATGCTTTGTTCTGCCACCATCATTGTAGGAGTAAAGCACCAGGTAACAGTCACCGCCAAAGAAATGTCCGTAATTGGAGGGGTCCACGGCTGCTTTATCCTTTCCTTCCACACGCCAGATCTATGAAAATCCAACACATGACACGTGCATGCAGTTATGTATAAAGAACCTCAAAGTGAGTGAAAGTATAAGTATCTTATCTTAAGTTACTTTGGTAAAAGTTAGTCTCTAAGGAGAGTACTTTAGTAAAAGTCTTAAAGTATCTGTTTATTTTCAGATCTAAAGAAACCATTTCACTCTGAGCCTGTCTGCGGCTCTGGAGACCTAAAACAAAACGGCCATAAATCTTGTGTTCTTGCAATAAACCCTGGTCCCACCTTGGGTATGATGTCACAGTAAACAAGGAAGTACACTTAAAACAGCTCTACCTCCCTGAAATGTAAAATATTTTGTGTTTACACTGCTAGAGCAAGGCACTTGTTAAATAGAGACCTGTAGATGCTCTCACAGTTTAAAGTAAATGATTACAATAGATCAAAAAGTATGAAATAGATGTGTAGCTGAAATTTGATTAATTAATCAAAAAATTTCAAACAAAATTTTAAATTTAGGAAAGTAAAGATTAGGCTGAAAAATAATTCCTCCAGTAAAGTATTAAAGTATTTGTACGTTGTTACTTAATATCTCTGCATGCACACTTATAGAAACCCTACCTGGACTTTCCCAGAGCCGTCGTCCACCATGCCGTGCTGGGCAGCCATGGCCTTGTTGCTGTGGAGTTTGGAGGAGTCGAAGGGAATCTGCTCCACCTTAGCGATGCGACCCACAGTGTAGGTCTTTCCTGTGGCCTCGCCCTCCAGCCATTTAAAGAAGAATTGTTTAAACATCGTGGTCTCACTTCCCGCAGGGATTACCTGCACCTGTGCTCGGCAGAAACACAAAGACGAAGAAGAACATTGATTATTAACAGGATGAGATGGAATAACTTTGGTTGCAGGCTGCACGTCTATGTTACCTTTGTTTTTGTGGGGTAATTCTTCTCTTTAATATACGTCTGTGCAGCAGTCATTGCAGCTTTGCGCTCGTCTGGATTTGCTTCTTTTCCTGTGGTAAAGATATCAAACTTTAGTCAAAACCACAAACGATTATTTGTTCTCAAAGGGACAAGAACCACAGAGCTTTGAACAAACTGTGCATTGATAATAACTTTAAAAAAAGTGGTTTAAAAAGCAAAACATGTCAAAAGAAAAATAATGTATCACCTTTCCAGACAAATATGTTGTTTCCTCCATCATCCAGGATGTAGCATTCCTTCTGGGAGAGCATGCTTTGTTTGAAGGGACCGTTGGACACAAACGTTGTGGACATTTGACCAGTGGCATCAGAAATCTAGAAATAGTAGCAATAATTTAAATGCCTCTGGTACACCTTTAGTAATATTTCTATTTTTATGCAATGCAACCTGAAATACGATTACAAGTTTTAAAAAAAATAAAAACTATTGTAGATCAGAATTTTAACAATGGTGTCGAGGACCCCTAGTGGGTCCAGAGGTACTGCAGAGTTTGGGTCATGAAATTTTTGTCTAGCAGACCCAGCAGCATGGGTTTATTCTTCAAAAAGAGCAGGAACAATCCAAATTACCCCACAGAACAGTTATTCTTAGGAAAAGTTAGCTTGCTGCTAGTCATCTATCAGCTAATGTTAGCAAACACCTAAACTTCAGTGATAACATTTAATTTATTATTGAGGTTTTTAATCAGTTAAACTGTATTTTAATGCCAGGATTAAATCCAAGTCCACTCTGATATTTATTAATTCCCTGTTATAATTTACATGTATAAAGTCACCAGTTATTTTCTGTAATTTATAGTAGTACATGTGCTGTTTTTATTATCTTAGTAAGAATAAAATGATCACATCAGAAAGGTTTATTTTGAGTTTGATAATATTTAGAGTTTCTGTATTTTCTGCATAAAAACAGAGCTTCATGGTTAGAGAACTTTAATTTTAACAATCAAATGCAAAGAAAAGAATAGTCCTGTTATTTCATGATATAAAGCTGAATATTTAATACTTAATCTATCTTTGATGTAGGAACTGGATACAGAGTCAGAGGCAGCAGGTACAACAGAGGGTCTCAGGTAAGAGATGAAGGTGATGGACAGGTGAGGGAAATATAAAATGTTATTTTAAGTACATTCTAGTCAGTGGTGGGAACTTCATGAAATAAATTACTGATCTAAAGACAAATGTAACTTTTATTTCTAGGAAGTGCTAAAAATTATTAGTTTTAGCAATTGGGATTTTCCTGGTTTAAAGTCAATAAATAAACCATCTATCATTAGCTTTTTAATCAATTCTAAATATGTATCAGTTTTTCCTCATTTAAATTCAGGTTGAAAATAAGCATTAAGGTTTCACACATGACACAAACACTGCCTTCCACTCTACTAAAAGTAGAATATACCTATTTCTATATGCCCCCATTCCTCCTCCCACAAGCCCAAACTTTGGGTTTCTTGCAGACAGAAAGGTCCTATTGTTGAGCTGCTGAAGTTAACCTCCCAGTATGAATGTTTACTTCAGTCACAGTGTTCAGCCTGACATCAGTGCTTATGGTTACCACTGCATATGTTTATATTTGACTTTAAAGTTAATTAAATGGACACACACATTTTTTTCTTTTTAGATTTTGGGGTTTTGTTGAGATTTTTATTCTCAGCACTGTAGGAGTTTTCACAGAGCCACTGTTCAGCTTGAAGCAAACAAAATGCTTTAGCCAATGAGGTTGGATGTACAAAAACATGTCTTGAGGGCAAGTGTATGAGGGTATGGTTTAGTGTAGACTCAATATTAACAATGGCATTCAAGATTAACATAAACAAGCTGGATTATTTAATTCCCCTTCTAGTCTTTGGAGGAAAAACTGGAAGTTAAGAGGTTGGGGACAAAGAGACCAAAAGATATTCAAATCCAGCAAAAGAAAAAGTGGCAAAACTGAAGTTTTTCTGTCACCTGGTTTCAGCCAAAGGCCTGCCTAATGGCTAAAGTGTAGCTAACAAAACTCTTTTCTGCTTGAATTATAGTAGAAACCATTAATGCAGGGGAATTAAGTATTGGGCACCTGAGAGAGGCTCTGTGTAAGCTTGGTTTTTGGTGGTGGTTTGTTTTACAGTTGTCTTTGTACTGAAAAAGAACATAATGTCAATGTATAGCAGGTTTTCAAATTAGAAGCTTCTGTTGGAATCCAATGTTAGAATCAAAATGTTGAAGACCCCTGTTTTAGATTAATGGAACTAAACCGGAAACCAATTTTTTGGAACGTGCTATGTTCATATAATCCTTACTTTGCACAGACACCTTTTGCAACAATTTTAAAACACCAGAGAAGTATCTCAACATAAACAACTACGATTCAGCTAATCTGGCAAAATATTGAGCTGAAAACACGCCGATTAAGTGGAAGTAAGAGTATGTTATTCAAACCAGTGGTCTTGTGAATACTGACCTGATACAGAGATGTCTTGGTCTTCTGGGTTTTTTCATCTACTGTATCAGGTTCCCCAGGAAGGAGCTCCGGCTTTGGTCCAAGTTCCTAAAAATAAAAACGCAGTTTTGCTGCTGATTTGTGTTCTAAGAATTTTACTGAACAAGAAAAATGACAGACAGATGTCAAAAGTTTCATGCTTGAAGGAGACATATCATGTTTTTAAATTCTTCTTTTTAACATTTAAACCTTTCAGTTGAGGTCTAAAGTGGAACCTCAATGCTTTGGTCTGAATTCCTCCTTATTGTAACTCCACAAGCCCCTCTTTAACCGCTTTTTCTGAGGTGAGTCTAAAATCAACTCGTTTTGAGGCTGTCTCTTTAAATCCAAACAAGGGGCTTCACACCCAACCCCCTCCAGCTTCTTCCAGCTATATAAGTACAGTCCATTTACCATTTATCTATGCAGCACCAGGAGAAACCAAATATGACTTTTCTGCACTCCTAGAGACTAAGTTCACAACCAAAAGTTACTAATGAACAAAAAAGTGGATTTTACATTATATTTCCCCTTTAAAGTTAGGAAATAAAAAGCTCACTTTAATGACAGCCTCTGGCTCAGAACCTTCTTCAATCATGTGCACTTTAGCGCGGCCTTTTCGCTCATTGTCACGGATGTCGTTGGCCATCTGAGTGGTTTTGAGGCGTTCGTAGCGATTGCTTTCACTGCCGGACCAGTGGTAGATGTCCTGTTTTTTTAAGAGAAAAAAAAAGAAGTTGTGGTGAAACACTGCAAGGTTTGTTTCGTAATCTAGTTTTGGTTTTAGTTTACCTTTCCCAGGTCAATAATGAAGCAGTCTCCTTTGTTGAAGCTGGACCAGCTCAGGTCCACCTCAGTGCCTTTGACCAGACGACGACCTTTAACGTGCAGCAGACGCTTCACATTCGTGTCGTTGGTCACCACATGATGGAAGCCTGAGGCCACGCCTCCTATCTGTAATGGAAAAAGATATGTAAGAAGTAAGAATGCAAAGGGAAGCAAGTCAATCGATCATTAAATCCATTCTCACATCACCCATAACTATCTGGTTTAGTTCCACCACCTCCCAAAAACAAGCCAAACTGGGCCAGTCCTGGACTATTTGGTGCACTGGCCGAACAGATATACAGCAAAGAATGATGGCCCTTTGGTGGCCCAGATGTGGTTTGCCAGAGGTGGTCCATGCATGGGCCAGCATCACATAAACCAAACCATAACTAGGCCAGTTGTGGTATACCATCTTACCATCAGTGCCATCTTTGCCAGACCTGGCCCACATCCTGTTGAAAAAACAGTTGCCATGCCAGCAGAGCCAGCTTGACACCAGATCTGGCCCAAACCTGTCTGTTGTGTGGGTTCCAGTACAAACACACCTCAGGCTAGACAGACTACATGAAATAAACTTTTTAAAGCATTTCAGTTTGTGCAAAAAAAAAGCTCCTGCCTCCCTTTTCGTTTACCAAGTAAACTTCAAAGTAGCAGAAAAAAAACGAAAAAAAACAAAAAACAGACAAAAGTCTCAACACCTACGAGCCTGAACACAGGTCAAAACTTGTTGAGGTCATTCTTGATTCTTGGAACGACTGGAATTTTGTCAAAAACACAAAACTTCCTGGGAAAAAAAAGTTGAACTCTAGAAATTTTACCATGGTACCCCCATAAACCCAACTGTCTCAGAATGTGCAGTGTGGCACACTCAGCTCAGACGTTTATCTGAACTTTTCTGCAGTGAAATCCTTCTTCTTTATTTTTATTGATGCGCTCAGTGAGAGCAAAGAAAAGCAAAAATGGCAAAGAGGGAAAGTTACAAGGTTTTTCCATAACTGCTCTGAGGTCCGTAAATTTATCCATTTGGTGTTTTGGCATTAACAGAGTGTGTCTGATTCAGATTCTCCAGAGAAACCTTCCATGGAAACATCAGGAAGTCGACCTACCACAAGTCTAAACAGCTTCCAGATGAGCTGCTTCACTGTAAGTCAGCTCATTTTATTTAACCTCTCAACACTGACCTTTATTGGGAAAAAACATTTAGTCTTTGGAGTAACAAGTAGAAATCAAACCTAACATGAAATCTGGAGGGTTGAGTTCTTTACCTTGTACTTCATTCCAGACTTAAAGTAACCTTGAAAAGTGAGCGATTCGTCATCTTGAAACTCATTGAACTGCACCGGGAGTCCCTTCATGTAGTCATCCATCTGAGTCAGGAAAATGACAGCAGCTCCAACTTCATCTTGGGAAGCTTCCTTTCCTGAACGAACGAAAGAAAGTTTGAACAAAAGAACAGCGTACACCATAAGCAGAGGTGAGGAGGGATCTTAAAAATGAGTTTACCGATCCATGAATGTAGGGCGTAAGAAGGTGCCGGGGTGGTGAAGAGCACAATGTAGGCATCTCCGGTGAAGAAGTCTCCGTGGAGCTGAGCTGGAACAGGTTTCAAATCCATTTTCTCCACCCGCCACACCTGCAGGCCGGGCTTCTTCCCTGCGTTCTCAAACTCTTTGTGGGACATGTTGCTCCGAGTCTGAGGAGAGGAAGAATTTATGTCAAACATTTACATTTTCACACCATCAGAGTCCTCGTTGGACTGGCAGAATGTACACACAACCCTCATGACTGTTTCGTGGCCCGTGGCTTAGAAAGCCTCCAAACTAGAATAGAGGAACCATTCCCCGCCTCAGCTCGTTTTGCACATCACAGAGCCTTTTAAAAGCTAATGGAAGCATTCAACTGTGTTTTTCAAGAGGGCATTATTTTGCTTTGTCACACTTCCATCCAAAGTTCAACGCTTTCCAAGAACACACGTCAATCCTATGTTTATTTTGCAGCAGAAAGAACCTGTAAAACAAGAGCTGTAATTTACTCAGCTGCTTTCTGAAGAGAAAACACTTCATGTAGCTGGGTGTGTCCGCCCCACCTCCCGCCAAACTCTGCGACAATGAGTCTGTGGTGTGTTTCAGAGATGAAGTCTTTCCCCACAGTTATATTGCACGCATATATCTTATTATTCTGGGCTACAATTACACCACAGTGTGGAAATAATAACAGCCTTTCAATCACTAAGAGTGGGAAAAAAACAATATTGTGCAAGAAACTGTGGTTCGGTTAGCACCACAAAAAATAAAAAGAAGTCTTTATTTATGCTGTTTTACCTTAAAGCAACTTAAAATAAACACTAGTAACCCCGACTTAAACGGTTTATTTTAATTCAATTCCCATCTGGTATCATCATAACCACAATGAGCTCCTGTCAGAGGAACATCAGGCTTGCAGGAACTTGCAGCTGTTTTTTTAATGCTACATAAAGCAGTCCCATGCAGAGGCACTGACAACAGAGACAAGACACTTGTTTTTATTACCTGGTGAAGACAGAAGTCAGATGTTGAGTGTGAAGAAGAAGGAGAAGAAGAAGAAGCCGTGCAACTGCCCTTCCTGTTTTCTGCACATCCTGTTTGTGCTGCCCTGGGCTATATAAGCAGAGGAGACATCCGCCCTCGCACAGGGAGGAGTGTTCAACCACATCAGGGCTCAGCCTCCAAGAGACCACACCACCTTCTTCATGCTGCAAAGATTCAGGGCTAGAAATCCTCCCCCTATTGCTCAGACAGGGCTTCTTCGTTAGTTTTTTTTTTATGGTGTCTCCAAAGACTTCAAAGTTTCTAGTCAGCCCCTCAGACCAGAACGCCTGCAACCCTTATTCATACAGAAGTTATTCTGTTAGTCACAAACCACAATTTAATACATGTTTGATGCTTTTTGTGCTGCAGGGAACAGAAACAACGTAGTTAACTTTTTTGATCACCGAGCCACGCCACTGTCACAACCACTGAGTTACAACACTTTTAGTGTGACAACAGTCTGCAGAGGATGGCTGGATGAGTTGGTTAATGTCAGCTTTTGCCTTTTTTGGGCTGACACACTGCTGAGAAAGGCTAGTTATGTAATTGCCTGTGTGTGTGTTTATGTTTCTCTATCTTCATGGAGACATTGCATTGACTTCCATTCATTTTTCAGTCATTTCTACAGCCTAACTTAACCAAACCATCCCCCAGTAAAGATCTTAGTCTTTAATCTAATCCCCAACTCAAAAACGTACCCATGTGAGGACACTTCTTTGGTCCCCATAAGGAGCATTGGGTCCCACAAGGAGGTGTGTGTTAGAAAAATAGTGCACATGATGAAGCAAATGCACACAGTGTGTGAGTTCTAACATTTCTCACCTTGTAAGGCCCATTATTCCAAGATACACCACTTTGTGAGGACCCACTGCTCCTTATGGGGCCCAAAGCTCAGAACCTGTGAGTTCAAATGCTGTTTTTGGAATGTGGGGGATAGGACCACGGTGTGATGACTGGGAAATGAATGGAAGTCATTGCAAAGTCCCCTCTAGGATAGAAAAAACAACTTGTGTGTGTGTTTCAGACACAATGTGTCAAAAAATAAAATCCACAGATGCTGGCTTTTGAGCTAATTTTGGGTCAAAATCACTGTCAGTGTTCTTAATACAGCACATTTACATCGGTGACCAAAGTGTTTCTGAAAGAGGAAGAGGTCAGGAAAAATCAAGAAGAACCATCTTTAAAATACATTTTGAAAAATCACCCATAGAAAAAATCAACAAGCACAATAAATTAGGCTTAAACAAACTAAAACACAAATACATTACAACCTTAAAAGTGTCGTGGAACTTAAACTGAACTTGAAATAAAACCTGATCCACTTTAATTTAGGCCTCGGCTGCATTACGAGCATCTGTGGCAGATCTCAGCTCTGTTATTAAAGTCAAAGAGTCCAGTTATATAATTGACTGCCAAACCATTTAACGTTTTAGGGTGAGGTCTGATCAGTTGCATTTGTGCTGATACGTTGCTCCGGTTCTTGTGAGAAACCAAATAATTAAAACGCACAGCTTTTTTTTTTGTTGCTTTTATTAAAAATGACAGATAAGCTGACAACGGTTCAGATCATTGGACAGCTGCAGAAAATCTTTTGGATGCACACGGGGCTTGAGCAGGAAATTAAAGTGGAGAGACACCTGCAGGCAGCTTTGACTCGCAGCTCAGTGAGCCTTTGTGTCTCACGTTCAGCGAGGAGGAATCCCCTGTCATAAGGCAGCGCCATATGCTTCATCAAAACGCTGCTATAGGCTGTTTGCACCTTTGTGTGAAACTTTTCAGCCCTGTCAGTTGAAATAATCCTGAGAAGTTACACAACATGTAAGGAGGGAACATTTTAGGCCCTTTGCATGTTTGAACAGGTAGCTTGTAGGCAGGGCTGCTGCTCAGTCACTGTGCTGGGCTGGTGCATGACTTTGGTCTTGTGGTTGAGCGCTGGCGTGTCTGAAACAGGGACTTAGTTGTGTGAGCTTTGCACAATGAGGCAGAATGTGCTGATGCAGCTCTGACTGAGGGAGTCGACAGAGCCCTGACCTGAGGCGACTGCCAGAGAAGCTCAGAGCAGAGGTTTGGCCCTTTTGCTTTCTGTCGAGCTGCCCGCTCGGGTGTCAGCGTGGCCTCGGGCTGGAGCAGCGTTCGGGGGCCCCGAGCCACACGATCACAATTTCTGGATTTTTGTGAAATCATCCGTGCAGGCAGAGAAGCTGGGGATTTGTCACGGGTTGTACAATGACTTCCATGAGATGACCAGCTGTTCTGGGTATTATAGATTTTCTGTGTAGATTATTCAAGAAGTGGGAAGTCATCAGATTTTTTTTTTTTTTAGTTTTTTTTTAACTTCTGGGATGATAATGAACTTGAATTTGTATACAGTATATAAAATGAACTGCCTGTTCATCAAAGTTATATCTGATAAGCACAAAATGTTTTGTATTTAGTATACACACCCTGCAGGGAAGCAGGAAGTGCTCCAACTGTTAAATGCATGCAGGAGTGAGTCTTGATCACCAGACTGAGTGATCTACCACTAACAAGACCAGGCAAGAGTCTGGATTTAGCATTACTGTTCATATAGGCAAAAGAGCAAACAATGATTATGTAAAGACAGTTAAAAACTATTAATTATAATAGTAACAGAATTATTCATATTTTAGAGAGTATAGAATCTATCTAATGCAGAGGTTCTCAAACTGGGGTCCCAGGACCCACAGGGGTCTGTGAGCTATAACTTGGGGGTCCTCAAAAACTGTAATAAACTGTTAAACAATTTTTTTTCATTAAAAAAAATACTTCATAAATGTGGAACAATGCACCAGTAAAATAAAATTACTCAACTAAATAAACAATAATGATTAGGTGTTAAAATGGCAGTAAATCAGTTTTAAATTGGCAGGAGGTTTATGAGGTGGTCCCTGGAATATTTTCACCTTTATAGGAGTCCTCAGACCCAAACCCTGATCTAATGTATATAAAAGTGTCAGAAAACTGTTTGTATTTTTGGATTTACCAACAAAAGAGAAACAGAAAGACATCTCATTTCACAAGTAACAGATTTTATTTTATTTACCTCGGTGTGGATGTGATCTGAGCAGAACAGAAACTAATATTATAACAGTTTAAAATTAAAATAAGCTTATAAAGCTGATGTAATCACTGTTAATTATTGAACTAGTTAATAGATATTAGCTTCTGTAGCATATATTGCTGTACAGAGTGTAGCACTCTGCTGAATCATGCTACAATTTAATACAAATTATTAAATCTTACAAGCTTTGTCTCTGATTTATGTCATATTTACACAGAGTGAAAAATAATTTAGGTTTTTGTTAGACAAATTTGACCTGTTGAAAAGATGGTTAGCTAATATTAGTAGAGACAAGTTTCATCCTATACCCAGGTATACAATGAATATTTTTTAAGTGTTGACTGGTAAATATTTATTAGTATTATTATTTATGACAGAAATAAGTAATAAATATACTGTATTACAATAGTTGAAGTTCTAATGTTTCAACTAGCTAAAAAGTCTAAGTTATTAACTGACTTTAGGTCTGGTTTATTGTTGCTTATAAATCATATTTATAATGTATATCTAGGTGTTAGATAAAATGAACATAATTAACATCCATCCTTTATCTTTTAGCCACTTCTTCCTTTCAGGGTCACTGGTACCCACATCCAGCAGTCACTGCATGAGGGACGGGGTACATAGGAGAATTCTCAGTCCATCAGGACAAACAAACACTAAAGACAATTTAGAGTTAACAATTAGTCTAACAGTCCTGTGTTTGGTCTATGGGAGCAAACCAGAGAACCTGGAGAAAACCCACACATGCATGGAAAGAACATGCAAACTCTACCAAGAAAGGTCCCCGGCTGGGATTCAATCCTTCCTGCAGAAAGGAATGCTAGGCCTTTATTTTATTTATTTTATTTCATAAATTTTTTGTATATTTATGAACAGTGTTTTTATTATGTTGTAACAGTTGTTTTTTAAAGTTAATCTGACCTTTCTTTGACGTCCATGTTGGTGTTTGACGAGTCCACGTTTGGTCCTGAACTCAGTTTTGAGAAGTACTTTTAATTGTTAACAGTTGATCCTGTCATGTTTTATGGTTTCTGAGTTCTTGTTATTGTGTCTTATTTCCTGTTTTAAAAGGTTCCTCTTTTCAGTTGTAATTAGTTCATGTTTCTGTCTTGTTTTGCTTGTTTCTAATCACCACAGCTATAATTTGCATTTACCATAATCAGTGTTTGAACTTCCAGGTTTCTTTTGCAACTTGCCAGTTCTTCAGCATTCCTTTTGTTTTGCTTTACCGCTGCACCTTTTTCTGTTTGTCCACTTTAATTGTCTTCAGTCAGCAAATAAACTTATTCTCCATCAATGCTGTTTGATCATACAGTGTTTGTGGATTGTGACAAAAACAAAACAAAAATACATTTGCTATGAAAAACAACTGTAGCTTGTGATTAGTGGGATTTTTTTTTTCATTATAAACCCATTATCTCTGCTGCTTGCCTTTTTTTCACTGCTTAGTTACTAAAAACAAATGTTTAAACACTGGAATTCACTTGCAACATTTTCTATATGAAACCAACCAAATATGCAGAAACTGAAGCTGCCATACAAATGGTGGTCACTGAGATATGGCAGATTATGACTTCAAAAAATGAGATGCAGCTCATTGATAATAAAGCTATTAAAGCTTAAAGTGTTTAAATTTATGTTTATTAACTGTTAGAATACACAGCGGTTATCTGGTTTGAGGTGTTGCCACTCAGCAACACGGATCCAGGATCACCTCCAGGCCTGGAGCCTGTCTAGGTGGAGTTCACATGTTTCTCATGTGCATGCAGGGTTTGGCACTCTGGTTTCCTCCCACTGACCAAACAGGTTAACTGGTGGCTCTAAATCACATGTCAAATTCAAAGCAAGTGGGTGACTTCCATTCCCAATGCTAAACTTTGAATTTCTGATTCAATTGAACAAAATAAACACATTTAAAAGGTGAAAGATAATAATACTTGTCCTGTCTCTAAGCTGTTGGCCTTGAAATTATCGGAGTAATTTAGTTAAGTTAGTTAGTCTGCCTAACCCAAACAGTTCCTTCTGTTCCAAAAACAACTGATTACAGATTTGGCTCTCCCATACACGGCCTTGAGAGCTTTGCTCTGAAATTTTCCAGGATGTTTATGTTGACTGAGGGTCTGACCCCCACCTTTCCCCCCTCTCACACCTGTCTGTGATCTGGTTCCTGGAGCAAGCTGAGGACCGCACAGAATGAATAGTTAACATCAATATTCTGGACAATGGCTGAGCAGGTTTTGGGGTCTTGATTCTTCGGACTCATTTTTCAGATATTCACACAAGTGCATACAACACTCATGGTTTCAGATACACACACCCCTAAACTCATTTACTCCTCTGGCTAATAAATGTGCTCTATGCAGAAATCTTTTCTATAAACACATAGTGTGTCACATTGTTGATATAATATATATTTTTTTCTCCTCATCTTTCCTTGTGTGGTTTTTAGAGTTTCTTTTAAGGGTAGCGCCTCCTCATGATGTCTTCATGAAGATGATCTCTGTTCTGTACAGGGGTCTGTGGCTGCATGACCCAGAGCACCTGTTCTCCTATGTTTGTTATGTTCTGTCTTCTTCTGAATGGGTGTTCTGAAATGTAATTTCATTGTGCTCTGTACGATGACAATAAAGGCTTTATCTAATCTAATCTAATTTCTATTTAGTCAAAGTTAAGCATGAAATGTTGAAGTTAATTACAACTGATCCTTTGAGGGCCACCATGATGTTCATGTGGCCCTCAGTGAAAATGAGTTTGAAACTCCTGCTCTAAATTGTCCCTGAGTGAGAATGTGAATAGTTGTTTGTCTCATCTGGGATTGACTTTTAATACAACCAGGGTGTTCCACACTTCCTGGATGGATGGATGGATAGATGGATGAATGATGGATGGATGGATGGATGGATGGATGGATGGATGGATGGATGTTTAAGTTCATGAGCAAAACCAGCCATCATTACATGCAGCTGAGTTTATATCTGCTTTGAATTTACTATTTATCGTGCAAATTCTCAGAAAGCTGAGGTGGAACAGCTCTATCTATGTAAAACATTAGAGGAACCATCCTGACTGGACAGATAACGAGTCCATGCTGGAAGAAAAGTTAGGGCTTAGTTCAAAAGCTATTGAAAAAAGTTAACATAAGCTAGGAAGAAGACCAAAATCACAAAAAGTCAAAACTACAGTAACAAAACAAAAGGCTTTATGCAGGTGAATGTGAAATCTGCATTTATTTGATGTCCTGCATGAGGTAATGCATTTAAGCATTAAGATATTTACTGTATGTGCTGCTAAATGGCTGTAATAAATTAAATCTGATGTATTAGGACATTATGACATACCAAATCCTAAACATTTTAGTTTCATTTTATAACCAAACTGTTATTAGTTTTATTATTATTAATACCTAACCAACACCATATATTCTCACCAGTCACTTTATTACTTCAAGCTATTCAGTTGTTAAACACAAAAACAGCCAAGAACTCATTATTTAAACGTGATGAAGACAAATGAATAAAGTTTTAATTGAGCATCTGAACAGGAAGAAGAGTTTAGTGACTTTGAGTGTATATTTGTTGGTACCAGACTGAGTATTCCACAAACTGCTGATTTGCAGTGGCAGCCATCTTGAAAGTAGAGTTTCAGACTAGAGTTTCATTAAAATCAGCCCAATGGTTTATGGGATATTTTGCTAACAGACAGACAGCACACACACACACACACAAGCACTGAGCAGTATCTGAAATTTAAACTTTAGGGTTAGTTCAAACTGAAATAGAAAGAAGTCAGCAAGTGTTTTTTTCTTTTATAATATATTTAGATTCATTTTGTATGGCAATATTCTTGGATTATCTGCAATCCCTGTAACCCCTCACAACACCCTGACCTTCATTTAACAAGGTTCATCTCAGATATACAATGGATTTGTCCTGGATACAAGAAGAGAGAACAATAACCAAAAGTAAATACTCCATAATGCTGGAAGGGAGGAGGGATTTGAGTTTAAGTGCATGGGTTCACCTGCAGAGTACAGCTGAGAGGCAGGTCAGGACCAAACCTGGGTGAAGACATTGGTTAAAATGTAGCAAGTAGAAATGTACTGTAACGTTAAGATGGGAGGTTAAATGCACAATTACCAGCTGGAAAACAAGTGGTCTAAATAGAATCAGTTGTAAATGATTATTAAATGGATAACTGAACAAAAGAAAACAATCTAAATTACAATTTGTAGTGGAAGCTGATTTATTGACTTGATATGAAAGTTCTTTAAAGACCTTAAATTATTTCAGACGTTCCAGTGCAAACAAAGTAGTGTGGCTGTGATTACCACAGGATGCCTGTTTAGACTTGCTGGTTTGAGTACATGTTCATGCACTGTCATAACAAGAATATGTTTTGTTACATCGATTCACAAAGTGTAAAATTAGCACCAGCTCACACAAACTGTTTCAAACCATTTAATAAACTCCCCGTTGTCCCTTTTAAACACGCAGTGGCTTAGGAAGGCAGTACATACAGTAATGTGTTGTTATATTACATAGAGCTACATTAGGTTATGCTACACCAGGGGTCTCCAGCCAGTAGCTCGTGAGCTCATTTAAAGTAGCTCTTCAGTGCTTATAAAAAATTAGGAGAAGCTAAATTTAATTTTTCATTGGCCAAACAAACTTTCATTTAATTTCAATCAATCTATAGACGTCCCTTCCCCTTGGTTGTCAAACAGTTTAGGGCTCAGTGTGGTTGATTGGCAGATGACGCGCAGTTACATGGTTGTCCAGTGTTCATTTTCACACACACCTTTCATAGCTCCTTGAGACACACTGTGCCAAACTCCTGAGAAACCCCCCTCGCTTCGGTATACGTCAATACAGGGGGGTTCTTCCTGCTGGAGTTTACAATGCGGAAAAAAATGGAGACCTGACGTTATTTGTGTGCAAATCTGTTGCAGTTATTAAACTGTAAAGTTAATAGTATGAAATACACTATAATATGAATGAATAAACACAAAAAGCATTCATGTCAATTCTGTTTTAGTGGTGGTTTCTTATGAATTGAAGACAATGTTTTTGTGCAAAACAAGCTTATTCTAATAGTTTAAGTTTAAGTTTAAAAGTAGCTGTCAGACAATTTCATTTTGTGAAAGTAGCTCTTAATGAAAAAAAAAAAGGTTGGATACCCCTGTGCTACAGTATGCTACATTATACTAAGCTATGTCACATTAGGCTACTCTACATTACACTATACTATGTTACGTTACACTACATTCCATTTTGCTATATGACGTGTTGTTTTGTTACATTACATTATGAATGTTGTGTAATAAAGTGATGACTGAAAATTTATAATAAAGTTTATAATGGTTGTGACTTAAGTGTAAGTAGTGTACCTGCAAAGATTGCCTCAAGGCATTTTAAAGAACCTTACAGTTGCACGAAGCTGCTCCCTGTTTTTTTTGTAAAAAATGAATAAAATAAAATAAAATGTAAAAGTCAAGTGAAGTTTAAAGAAATCATATGAAGTTGGGTAAAAGAACATTTAAATATATAAAGTTTCAAAAACCTAAATGGGAATGTTGAGTGTGATCAAACAGAAAACACAAAATTCACCAAAGTTCCCTGTTCAACAAAGGTTTGCTCAGATTTTGTTTAGGCCATGAATCCTTGTGCAGCTACTTTCTGCTTCTCTTTGTCCTGGTAAAGGCACATAATCTACCCACTCAAATTTTAATTTTATTGTTTTTCAGTGTTTCTAGAATTTATGTTGCACCATGCTGTTATAGTCATCATTCAACCTTTATTTAAACTGAAATAATAAGTGGGACAGAGGCCTCAGTTTGACATGACTGCTCTGAAAATAAATGACAGGTCTTGCATGTCTTGAACAAATGCATGCAGCTTTTATGCCACGGTTTTAAACAATGTCATCATATGCTGAGGAATGACTGTTATAGTTGTTTTTGGTCAAATCATAAACAAAAACTTATGTTTGGTCTCACCCAATATTGCAGTCATTCCTCAGTGAGTCATACTGATGTGTTCCCTGCTCCATCCCTCATGTGTTTTTGTTTTTGCTGCCTAGTCAGCTTTTTGTTTTCCGTTACTGAATCATTTTCTTTTTTCCTCCAGTCCTTGTGTGTGTGAGAGCTGCCATCCTTGGGTACTATCACAACAAAATCCTGACAAGTGCAACAATTGACTGAACTCTTCCCTTGAACAAAAAGAACATTATAACACAAAGTAAAAGGTAAAATAACCAAATTAGGACCAAACCCAGCACACAAATGCAGAATTTGTTTGAGAGTAACAAGCTTCATTCCTCAGGTAATAAATGTTATAAATCTTTGTTCCACTGGACATCGTTTTAATTTTATTATATTATACATGAAGTGACAAATCATTCCTGTAAAAATTAGAATTTGAAATCCTGCTTTTAACATTTAAAACTCTCAATTTATTCAGATCTTATTGTTCCATATTTTCCTAACAGAGCACTTCACTCTCTGACTGCAGGTTTACTTGTAGTTCCTAGAGTTTCTAAAAGTAGAATGGGAGGCAGAGCTTTCAGTTATCAAGCTCCTC
>JARVGW010000427.1:16622209-16641862 GCA_031762495.1 Anablepsoides rubrolineatus | reverse complement strand
TTTTCTAAATACTCAATGAGCAAATGTTTTGAAATGTTCCAAAAAATAAGGCATTCATCTTGTTATTCTGGCCTGTTCTTTTCCCTTTTGCTGATCCGAAAAATGATCCGATCCGTGACTCAAAAACCGTGACACGATCCGAACCGTGAGTTTTGTGATCCGTTGCACCCCTAATTTACACAAATATGGGAATCCTACAACTAATGATGCCCACTTTTTTATTTTTCAACTCGAACCTGTAAAACTTGAGATGAACAAAAAAGACTGATGTTTTCACTTTTTCTTCAGATATGGCTATCCGCTACCCTATGGCAGTCGGCCTTAACAAAGGTCATCCAGTCACCAAAAACGTGACAGCTCCCAAACACAGCCGACGACGAGGGGTGAGTGTTCTGTGGTAGGAAGCAAGATGTTTGTTGAGACAGTTTAAATTGTGTGATCTGTATTAAAACCTGTGATTTGTGTGTGTGTGTTCGTCCAGCGGCTGACCAAACACAGCAAGTTTGTCCGCGACATGATCCGTGAAGTGTGCGGTTTTGCTCCATACGAGAGGCGAGCCATGGAGCTGCTCAAAGTGTCCAAGGACAAGAGAGCCCTGAAGTTCATCAAGAAGAGGGTGAGTGTCCTATCTTAGACCTTTCCACCTGCTTTATCAGTAGCAGCAGGCTCGTGTGTTTGAAGTGAGGATGAGAGTTTATTTTATTTAATGTCCATATCAGAAGCCAAAGACCTAATAAAGGTTAACAACATTCTGCCTCATAGCGTCGCCACACCTCCCCTGCCTCGTATCTGTCAGTCCAGGGGTGACGAGAGCAGAAACTGACATTTAACTTCAGACACAATGCGATAAGATGAGAAAACATGTTTTTGGGAAGTTTTGTTGTAGGCCCTGAATCACAAAACACTCGAAGACCCAAACATCCAGTCAGACCCTCACAGAAGAGTTACATTTGTCCTAGACTCAGGGCCTTGTTTAGTCTTGGATTATGGTTTGAACTTAAAAAGACAGCTTTAGGTAGGACAGTTGTCCTCAGACTTCAGTCAGCTGGTCTGTTTACCACACACTGAGAAAAGTAAAGAAGCATGGGATTGTTTGTGTGTTTATAGCTGTTTACACAATAAGCACATGTTCTTTAACAATATCTCTAATGACTTGTCTCTGAAGTGAATGACTTGTCTCTGAAGTGAATGACTTGTCTCTAAAGGGAATGGCTTGTCTCCTATAGTGACTGACATGTCTCCTATAGTGACTGACTAGTCTTTTACTAGTCTTCCATAGTGACTGACTAGTCTTCTAAAGTGAATGACTTGTCTCTAACATGAATGTTGTATTGTTTTCTCAGATTGGCACTCACATTCGGGCCAAGAGGAAGAGAGAAGAGCTGAGCAACGTCCTGGCTGCCATGAGAAAGGCTGCTGCCAAGAAAGAATAAAGTTTCACAATAAATGTTTGTTCAACTTCTAAACCCAGCTGTCACATCAGTTTTTTTCTTCTCAACATGTAAACTGTGTGTAGCAGTACACGTGTTTATACAATGTTTTGGATGATTAGAGCAGATGAAAATATGTTGGTCAATCATCTGTCTCATTCTGAAAAACAAACCTATGTTTATTATAATTTTTATTTACTAGCTGCTACTATAAAGCTGTCTAATCCGTACCAGTGTCTTCATAGGAAAGTGGTTTGTTATGTTCAGAACAGTCTAGGAAATGGAAAGTGTAAGAAGCAGCTTGTTTTTCCTGCTGCAGCTTGAATGCTGACTCTGGGAATTTTATCTGTTGGTGGAAACAAACTACAGTTTGTTTCTCCTGACTGGTTGTGTCGAGGTGGGACAAACAGTTTGGTGTGTGTTTCCTTCAGACTGAACTCACTAGGTGCTAAGGAAGAGTGTGTGTCCTGTTAAGCTGTGCCATGGAGCTGTTCATGCAAGAGTTTAAAACTGTTTCCACTGAAGATTAATACTGAAGCTTTGCTTCGATACCATCTTCTGGATGAATGAGACTTTATTTTTTTTAATGGTATGAGGTCACCAGTTAAAATTTAAAAGCAAGAATAGGAGTTGTAACAGTATCAGTACCAGTGGTGGACAGTAGTGGAGTATATTTACTTGAGTACTGTAATTAAGTACATTTTTTGAGTATCTTTACTTTGAGTCATTATTTTTTGGTGTACTTGTGACTTTTTACTCCACTACATTTCTAGGAAGCTTTTAGTTGTTACTTTTGGTTCAGCATAGCTTTGTAATCAGCTATTGCTGTTTTTCTTTCTTGAAATGCAATTGACCACACTATGTTCCTCACAAGGGGAACCAATCACAGTCATAGCTCACATCCAGGATAGATTTGGAATTACATCATCTTCATTGACGGTCACGAGCTGAGCTTCCACTTACATTTCAAACAAATGATAAATGGACTGAACTTATAGAGCACTTTATCAAGTCCTTGCGGACCCCAAAGCACTACATTCACACAATGATGGTGCTAAGCTATAGCCACAGCTGCCCTAGGGCACACTGACAGAAGTGATGCTGCCATGCACTGACCACCATCAGTAGGCGGGTGAAGTGTGTTGCCCAAGGACACAACGACAGAACGCAGCAATGGAGACGATTGAAGAGAATAGAGAAACCAGCACACCCATGATCATATCTCAGCTCTATGTTTGAGATTTTAGGACTGAAAAATAGTTCCTATCGGTTTAAAACGTCTTATGAGTTCACTACAGATAAACTGCATTTGTGCATTCAAGAACTCACCACTCACTTTATTGCATTTTTATGCTGAAGTCTTTACAGGTGGTGTAGAATTTGTAGCAGAGTGGTTCTACAACCCCTGGCAAAAATGATGGAATCAGCGGACTCAGAGGATGCTTATTCGTTGTTTAATTTTGTAGAAAAAAAGCAGATAATAGACATGACACAGAACTATAAGTCATTTCAAATGGTAATTTTCTGGCTTTAAGAAACACTAAAAGAAATCAAGAAAAATACACTTTTCTTATCCCATCACTTGGAAGGATGTTTGGGGATGATGAAATCATTTTTCAGGATGATAATGCTGTAGGGGTCACCCCATGGGGGGGGGGGGGGGGTGTCTCATGTTTACGCAGAGAGATGGTTTGTTTCCTTAAACAGAAGAACCCATGAATTTCCTTATAACGCTAGTTATTTGTGTAATAACATTTTCACAACAAAGTGTTCCTACAATGTATCCTGCCATAGAGCAACAACTGAAAACATTCCTTGAAAAAAGACACATATGGTCAATGTCATGGCCTGCAAATAATAATAATAAGCTGAACTGTGATGCAAAATTAAATAGTCACAGCCAACAAGCAACTTTGTATATATATATTTTATTTTAATTTTCTCACGTGTCATGGGTCAAATGCAGAGCACAAATTTTGTCATTGTATGGGAATATGCACTGATGACCAATAAAGCACCTTTACCATATATAAATATATATATATACAAAAAGTTGCTTGTTGGCTGTCACTATTTAATTTTGCATCACAGTTCAGCTTATGATGTTTAATTACTTTATTTAATTTGTAAATAGATTAAACACTTTCCTGAGTACCACAAACTCAGTTACACAGTAGGGCCAAATTCAAAAATTGGTCCGAGCCATGGGCCAATTTCTGTCAATAAAAATACATAACAAATTAATCTTATAAAAAATACAAATGATTTATTTCCAAATGATGTAAATGCAACATTTAGAATATAGCCTGCATAACAGCTAAAAGACACATCATTAGCATTTATTTTTTCCTAAGTTTTTCATATATTATTTCTTGGAAATACATTTCATCACACAGCAAATTTGGTTAAAATGAGTGAGTTTTTTTCCTTTCATGCTTTAAATGTTTACTTTTACACGTACTTCACTTTACTGCACGTGTGGTTATTTTTCAAAAAGTTTCATAATTAAAGTAGTGGTATTAGTGTTGTGTTTGATACAAATTTGTTAACAAAGATGAGTCAAATATGTTTAAATAACTTTAATACATTTTTTTGATTTTCTGATTCATTTGTGTTTGGATAAATAAATAAAGTACTTAATGACAATATATTTTTACTAAACCTTTTTCTTTTTTAACGTGTGCAAGAAGAGTTTTACTAATTTAAGTGTGTTCATGTAAGGGTTGGACATGTTGTGAGCCAGCTCTGACAAATTTACCGTCCCAATATGGCGGCCGTACAGACTTACCAATTCAAAGAAATATCTACTGTGTCGACGTCGAACAAGAGTGCATTGACTGTCAAGTCTAGCTTTCTTATGTCTATCTGCTTCTGCCCCGCCCACGCTTTTAGCATTGGCTGGCAGGAATTATCCTTGTCGCTGATTGGCTGAGGTAGCTGCCTATTCAGTGGTGGGGTATGTTTAGCTGATTGCATTATTGGAATCGGATTTATCCTTTTCTAGTCCAACTGTTCAGGGTTAATTGCTTTTTTCTTGCTGTATTTCAGGAAAATATTAATTTACCGCGTGCTTTAGCTTGCTAGAATCAAATTAAGTTCTGGATTATCGGTAAAGCACGGAAACAAACAAACAATTACTGAAATGTCTTCGGACCGGGCCATGGAAATTTTAAAGGGCTTTAAACTGTATCCTTTTTTATTGTTTGTTGGTGATGCAACGCGCAGGTTTGACTGAATTCCGTGGTAAAATTGTTCATTTAACAAGCTAGTTAGCTTACATCATGAACCTTTAGGAAGGTGGTTATGTGTTAGCTGCTCTGGCTAACCTGAGTCACTGACCATCACTGCAACAGCTTTTTAAGTACTTACTATATTGTCTGTATTAAGTACTTTACATATGTCTATTAAAACATACTTTGTTTGTAACTTACATATTAATATAATCTAAGTTAGTACTTTAGTCTAAAGTGTTAATATATTTTAGTATAAACACACACACTGTCCGTAGAAGTACTTTACATTTGAGGATAAACACTCCTTAGTATTTGTATAAAGTACTTCACATCTTAGTATAAACACACCATACTGTAAAGTATTTCACATCTGAATATTAAACCGTACAACTGACTGTACAGAGTACCTAGTATCTTGGTATAAACACACCTTATGACTGTACATCTGAGTATGAACAACATACTTCTAGTGAACTTTACATCTGAGTGTTGACAAAGCCTACTACAGACTGTAAGTACTTTACATGTAAGTGTAAACACACATACTGTCTGTAGGATTATTTAACATCTGATTATAAACAACATACCTTTGCTGTACTTTACAGCTGAGTGTAAACAAATTGTTTCTGTACAAAGTACTTTACATTTAGATACACACAGACATAATAATGTTTGTACTTTATAAGTTTTCTATCTGTGTAAACGTGTCTTACTGACTATATGGAGTACTTTACACCTAAGTGTTAACTTACTGAGTGTAAGTACTTTACATCTTAGTATAAACACAGAATGTCTGTAGAAGTACTGAACTAATATACGACTAACTGTATAAAGTACTTTTTTAGTATAAACTAACATAATATTGACTACACCAAGTACTTTAGATCTTAGTACGAATCTACTACTGATAATGAGAAGTATTTCATGTCTTAACAAACATTTTCCTGTGGGTATGAAGTATTTTACATTTGACTGTAAACAAATGTAGTGACTATATATAAAGTACATAAATCTGAGTGTAAACATACATACTGTGTATAGCTTGTCAGCTGTAGTAAATTTATTATGTAACAAATGTACTACAGTCAGTATGAAATAGTTGAAATCTCAATACAATGTGTTAGCTGTAGTAAATATCTTATTATGCAAACATGCTACAGTGAGTATGAAGTACTTTACATCTCAGTATATGTCAGTGTAGTAAGAAGCTTTCAGTAGCCTTGTTGCTCGGTTGGCAGCAGCTACTATAAAACTCTGTTAGCTTCTTCTGTAAGCAGATATTTGTGTAATCTGTAGCAGCACATATATCTGAAGTTAATCTGTAGGTGCTGCTTTAGTGTTGCTGTGTTTTAATTATGTTTTACACAGCTATACATACACACCTTCCAAAAAGTACATTAGAGTCTCAGCAGCGCTGTGATCTGCTTCTAAATTGATAAAATTGGATCAGAAATGACTCAGCACTTATTGGTAAAACATTTCATCTTGTAGATTTCTCTGTTATGAAGCAGAAACAAACCATCTTTAATTTCTCATAAATAGAGCCAGCACCAACCAATCCATAATATTACACTCATTTTCAAACAAATGTTTTTATTTATCTCTATTATCTTGCTGTGCTTCTTTTTTTATTGTGGCTTTATTTCCTCCTCTTCCTCATCATTTCCAGAAACGTACAGTTTGTTTGGGACTGTGCATGCTTTCTGATTAGAGCTAAAGGCAGCAAAGGTAACAGGATCACCTGTTCTTTATGTCACCTGTGTTTCTCTGTGATGAGAGCCTCGACTGCTTTCTCCACGCTCACCGGATAGAAAGCAAGTTTTAATCAGCCTCTTTGATTGATTGTTAAAAAAACAATCAAAATGTGGGGACGTGAAACTTAAGTTTGTGTAAGAAATGTGGCAGAAATGCCATGCGCTCATGTGAGCAGCACCGCTCCTACATGTGTTACACGTTCAGATTAGGAGCCAATCCGGATTTGAATGTAGAAGATTAGAGCATTTTCACGTTTCTCATTCACACCTCCTGACAGTCAGAGTCTGTTGTGTCATCAGCCAAAGAGAAAACTGAACCTTCTCACTGAGTCTTCATCACTTTGTGAAGCTTATTAACTGAAGACCAGAAGTTAGTTTCATATTAATGCTTATATTGTTAGTAAAATATCTCATGAACCACTGGATGCATTTGAACTAAAGGCCCTGTCGCACTAGACAACATATGCCAACTTATGAACACTTTAAAACATTGAAGATGGAATTGAAAAAATCATCAGGAAGCTTCTGTTTTTCATGTACATAATGTAATTCAAACACATTGATCAAATATTTAACTTTTATTATCAATTTAGAAATAAAAAGTGTTTTATAAGTTGTCTTGTGTGACAGGGCCTTAAAATGTTTTAGACAACTTATGACTTGTCAACATTTTGATATGACTAAATTACCGTGGGTTATATATTTCATCTAATTATTGTTATTAAAGTATGTCCACATCTAAGAGAGTGTTATAGAGAATTTTTTTAAATTCCATCAACAGCGTAAACTTCTTCAGTAGGGGTGTGTCAAAAAAGTGATTCACTTCAAAATCATGATTATCATTTACAAAAGATTTAGAATCGATTTAAAATGTCCCTAAATTGATTTTTAAAGATAAAAAATAAAGCAAATCCAGTGGCGGTCAGCCTCCATTTTGAAACTACATGGGAAGTTCTGTGTCACCAGGCAGCTGGTTCTGGAACATATGCATGCACAGAAAGCACCAAAACAAAGAGGAAACTACAAAACTGGAGGAAAGAGAGATTTAACTGGCCTTGTCTTCATTAAATGCAAAGATTTGTGCTCATTTTGGTTTTTACTGAATGAGTCTGAGTTTGACATGAGCTTCACTATGTGCAAGGTTTGCAAAACAAAGATGAAGCACTTTGGGAACATGACAAATGGGCTCAAAATGTCAGTTTTAAATGAAAAATCCATTTTGAATCTAATCGTAGCCCCAAAAATCAGAATTGAAGGGAATCATGAGATGGTAAAAGATTCCCACCCCTAATCTTCAGTGTTGGACAAACATTTTCTAAGTTGCCTAAAACATTATAGTGTGACAGGGCCTTAAGCTGCCATCTGACTCCTTTGACCAGCATTTAATACCGGATCAGAATCAACTGGTAATTTCTCCTGTGGTTCAGCATCAAATTAATATGAACAAGTCTGGATCTTGTGTTGACTTTTGGGTCGCCACTCGCCAGTGTTAATATGGTGATGCTGTTGTGTTTGAAAGCTTTCTGTCGTCAACATCATGTTTTTAACATCAGCTGTTGAGCAGTTTTCTCATCCTGGTTTAAATACAGAGAAGTGTTCTTGATGTTGTTTCTCCTTGTAAAACGGTTTGACTCAAACCAAAGTCTGAACCTCAGATAAATGGCTGTAGAAAGACTGACAGGGTTCCTACAGATTCTCAAAAAGTCTTAAAAGGCATTGAATTCATCAATCCAAAATTAAGGCCTTAATTAGCCTTAAAATGTCTTAAATCAGTCTTTCAGAAGTCTTAAAATGTTAGCACATTGTACAGAGTGATTGTAATTCATCTCAAATATTAAAATAATTGGTAACATTTATTTTTTTAATATTTACATGCAGACATTCCCCTTTTACATTACTTCCGTTACTTAGATGCAAATATCTCAACAACTGTCCATCTGAGCAATGTGGAGTTTGTTTTGTAATGTGTTAATAACGTTGTCTTTTCAAAAATGCAATAACTTTTCTACAGCCAATTGGGGTTAAGACCCCACTGTGGGTCCTAAAACTCCAAATTTTGGGTCATTAAACTAACTGCTAAGAATGTTTTTGCTATATTTGACAAAAAAGCAGATATGGATAAAAAGCAATTGGTTTATTAGCAAATTTGAATACTTCAACCAAAAATACTTTGATTCATGAGTTTCTGTTACAGTTTTTTTTTTGTCATTTGTGTTTATTATGAAATTGGTTTTAAATTTAATTTCAGTTGGCATTAAAATGTCTTTATTAAAAATTTAACTTGCTTTAAACTGTAGGAACCCTGGACTGAAGGCAAGCAGGAAAGGAATAATCTGCAAGCGTCTTTTATTTTGTTATTTACATGTAAAGAAGTGTTACAGGGTCAGTATTTTTACTATAGCTTGTTTGCCTGAGTATGTTAGTGTCATTGGCAAAATACCTCATGAACTACTGGATGGATTTTTATGAAACAAAAAATAATAATTGGATCTGATTAATCTGATTAACCTTTGGAGTCAGTCTAATTCAGAATGGCTACCACAGCTAATCAACATTAGCCAAAACAAAAATGGATACAACACAGTCAGTTTTACAAATTTTGAGCTTGTATTTGGTGTGGTAGTAGCTGAGAGTCCTTCAGAGCACACAGTCTGAGTGTGAACCAATCATATTTGTGCAATTTTGCATGAGATTTTAAAAAAATATGTTTTCCTTCAAGCAATGATCCACCTTTGATGCAAATGTTTTTCTCAGGTGACATAATGATAATTCTGTCCTGGATTTGGTATTCTTTAAAAACCAGCGGCTGGATCAGTGTCCTTAATGTTTGGTTGTTTGCTTGTTGTCCCTTAACGTTTGGTTGGTAGAAACTGGATGAATCTTCGGGATGCAGAGACGGGTAAAGTCCTGTGGCAGGGAACAGAAGATCTGTCTGTCCCAGGAGTCGAACATGAAGGTAACCTCTACTGCCTCCGTGTTACTTTACAGCTTATTAAGTAATTCCTCTGATAAAGTTGTTCCCACTTTACTCTGAAGACTCTCTTTAAAGCTCTGTTGTGTCTGCATGTAGACTTGAAGCATAAAAAAGTTTTAAACATGAAGATAAAACAAGTTTCTGTAGACATTTTGAAAATGTACGGAAAATTCTTTAGTTACATCTGGCACTGAAAATGTACTAATTTATCTTGACGTTTCAAAGAAAAAAAACACATCACACAGATTGGTTTTAATATCTCTTATTTTAACTGTGATGTCTGACCTTTTTCTCAGCACGTGTCCCAAAGAAGATCCTTCAGTGTAAAGCGGTGTCCAGAGAACTGAACTTTTCTTCCACGGAGCAGCTGGAGAAGTTCAGGTTGGAGCAGAAAGTTTTCTTCAAAGGACAGTGTCTAGAAGGTAATCACTGACAAAACTCACAGATCAGCTGAACATGTGGCACAAAATAGAGGTTATATTACATCATAACAGCTCCATACTGTTATGACATGTTAATGAAACTTTATGCTTTAATAAATAAAACATTTTTATCAGAGAACTCAGGACAGATTATAATTTCTCTTTGTTAGACCTTTTTACAGAACATTTAAAAGAGTTGGGTCAATAATTTAGTTTATAATAACGCAAATGTATTACAAAAACTTGTCTCTTTTGTTATAACTTATGACTCACTTGTACTTAGCAGATTCCATGGAAATAGATTTGAATCAATTCAAATCCAATCAAATAAAGGTCTGACAAAAAATAAACTACAATAAAGTAAACAAAAATCATTATAAAAGCAAACCTTTTCATTTGCAGGCAAAATATATTTAAGTGAATTAGTGATGTTTCTGACTGAAGCTTTTATTCTGACACATTTGGATTCCTCTGCTGTAGCTTTTATTCTGACAGTCACGTTTGCAGTTTTGCCGACTTTCTGCGTCTGTTTGACTTATGCTGCATTCCAGTTGTATCAGAACTCGTAATTATGAAGCCAGACTGACGTCAGTTCCGAGCTGTAAGTGTTCCAGTTTCAAACGTCGGAAAAAGTGTTTCTATTATTTTGCTCTGCAACAATAAAACTTACAATAATAGTGCTCTACGAGGTATTTTGAGTGTACATCAGTGTTAAAACATATATTTTAACTATCACTATAAAACACTACAACTACGTCTGACTTAATGTAAAATAAACAACACAGACCTGCTAAAAAAGTAAAAGTAAAGAGTTTCATGCGCGCAGCAGCCATGTTGACATGATGACGTAACGCATGCTCGGGCTGCTCAGGTATGGTTTGGATGACCTCTTGACTCAAAACTATGACTTCAGAGGACAACTGAAACGCAGCATCTCTGGTGAGAGGGTCTTGTCAGAAGTCTGCTCTCATTGGTTAGTGAGTTTTTGGGTGGATGTGTTGAGTGTAGTAAAATAAGTTTCCAGTTTGTTTTACCGGAGTGTCTGCAAGACTGCGTTTGAACCGTTTCCTACACAATTTCAGTGGTGAGTTTTCTATTGATCATGTCATTTATCTGACTCATTGTGGTTCACATTTTCAAGTAAAGTCAAGCTAATCTTTATTGGATATAATAAGCTATTTATAGTCTATCTAGCTGCATTTCAGTGTTAACCTGCAGAAACAGAACCAACTGTAACGGTCTGTTTTCAGTCCTGATTTGATATGAAACTGCATGTTGGACCAACTTTCAGTAGATCTTAATGGAGTTCCGCCACTGATGTTTTCATTCTCATCTACTCTACAATCCCAGCCTGCAGTCACAGGTCTGACAGTTTATCATCTGTGGTGGGCAAAAGGTCTGATCCAGTGGCTATGTTGACTGTGTGACATTTAAAGGTTTACCCTTTGAATGATTTATGAATGGGTTAAGGTGTCTCTCATTATTTGGTCGTTTAGCAAATAAAGTCGGCTTATTTGTGATGTAACTGATCTACAACTAGAAAGGTTGAATCTGATTTAATATCAGAAAAGGTTCGGTCTTTTTCTAATCATGTTTTGCCCTTGAAATATATTTATTATTGTGGTTTATTTTCTGTCAGACTTTATATTATTTTTATTTTATATTGACACAAATCAAATTTCATAAAGTTCCTATGTTCATTTTTGATCACACAATACAGATAAGTCTTGTCATAACATTCAGGTTTTTAAAAATTACATAATTCTTTATTGGTTTATTCAATGATGACCTACAAACAGTATCACATCTTAAATGAAGTAACTATTGTCTCCTGATTGGGAGTCCATTTACAGACCCATTATTGTAAACATTCTTATCACTTTTTTTCCGTCCAGTGAAGCACGGTGGTGGCAGAATCATGCTGTGGGGTGTTTTTCAGCAGCAGGGACTGTCAGATTGGTCAGGGTTGGGGGAAAACTGAAAACCTGTTTCACAGAGGTCAGGACCTCAGACTAGACTGAGGGTTTACCTTCCCATATGGCAGTGATCCAAATCCCACAGAGAAGACGGCACAGGAGAGGCTTAGAGACAACTCTGTCCTGACTTGGACTGTTGGACCACAGACTTGGGCCCTTTCGAGCATCTCTGGGAAGATTCAAAAACGTTGGTCCACCAACTATCCCCAATCAACTAGACTGAGAGATTTAGGAGAATAGCAAACAATTCTCCCGTTTCCACATATGGATGTTTAAAAAAAGTCAAAATATTCCTAAAAGAACATCAGAAACAAACAGGATCACACATCATGAACCACCAGGAGGGTTTTAACACCATGTCACCTCCCTGTTCCCGTGTGTCTTTAGGGTTGTTCCCTGGGCTCTGCGCTCTGGTTACAGAGTCCCATGAAGACAACACATCACACATCACAACACAGTTACAGTAGTTAGACAGACATTTAACCTGGAAATACAGGCTCATGAGATTTAAACTCTCATTTACAAGAGTGTCCTGGCTCAAAGCAGCACAAACATACGACACAAATAAAGTTTGCACAGTATGTGAAACAGAAAAGAACTTAAAAGCTATAAATAGTAAAAAAATAAAAAAAGGTTTACTCAGTGAATTTATGCAGCTGTCTTTAGATTCAGGAACAGAATTTATGAATGGAAACATTTACATTCAGGTTTATATGTGTTTAAAATATTTCAACTTTTGCTTCAAATTATTGAGAAGTTTTTTGGTGAAAAATCCAGAAGTTATGTGAAGGAACACGGTAACCTCTCGTATGTTTTTGGAGCATGTTGTTTTACAGATATGAAGGAAAAAAGGACAGGAAAACTTTGTTTGTCCTGGCATTCCTTGAACCATTTCCAGACAGAAATCTACAAAAACGTGCTTACAACAAACAAAGTTTCTGAGAGAAGTTTCTAGAACGGAGCTTGTTTCCTCTGGTCACATTAGCTCTATATTTACAGAGGGAACATTGAAGGTTTCAAAGAAAAGAACACCGTATCTACTGTGATCTACTTGTTTTGGAGCTGCTTCGCTCCACCTCTGTCGCAGGTCAATGACCCCAAAACATACAGCCTGATAATGAAAAATAGCTGAGGAAAAAACATTGGAACGTTTTTGAATGGCTCTTCATGAGCCCAGATTTTAATCCTGTTGAAAATCAATGGAAAGAAATGAAAACTACAGCATGGAGACGCCATCCTTCAAATCTGAGCCAGCCTGAGCAGTTTGCTCAAGTGGAGTGAGCCAAAATTTGCAAATTCAATCAACTCATTGTAAAGAACTGTTATAATAAACATGATTTGCTTCTCATTGGTTAGTTCAGACCTGTAACCTTTGAATCAACCCCTTGGTTCAGAAACTTCCAGTTGGCTGTGTTGTATGATCCTTTAAAAACTCCTGCTGTGTGACAAATGATGTGTTTTACTCAGTAAATCGACTGTTTTTCTGTGTCGCAGAATGGTTCTTTGAGTTTGGTTTTGTAATCCCAAACTCCACCAACACATGGCAGTCCCTGATAGAAGCAGCTCCAGAGTCCCAAATGATGCCAGCCAATGTTTTAACGTAAGTCATCATTAATTTTCTTTTTTATTTTTGCAACTGATTTATTTATTTTTTAAATTTCAAAATCAAACCATGAGCTGCATTTATTATTCTAGCTACACTAAAGCAATGTTTTTTTTTATTCTATTCATCATGGTCCAAAGTCCTGCAGGTTTAGATGTTTCTCTGAATCAGATCATCAGTACATTATCAAGTTAGGCTCACACCTCATAATCCGCCATCAATTTAAAAGGATTTTCTCAGAGCTCTTCTAAAAATAAGTTATTCCACACCCTAGTTTGTATAAACTATGATCGCTGCCATGCACAGAGATGGGTAAAAGAACTATATTTTACCACAAATAAACATCTGTGTCTAGCTGTAGAATTAATAAGGAACAGAATAATGCAGGAAGATCAGGCAATATTTAGGATTATTTTTCTTCAGCTCTGTTTTGATCTAGTTGAATCTAATGCAGCATCACGCTGCTCAGACTGCTGTCCTGATTGACGTCACATTATAACTCAGTGACCACAGCAGTTCCAGTCAGCTCTAAAAGCAATCAGAACAAACATTAAACTAAAAATAAACTAACCATGTAGTGTTCTGTTCCACTCTGAATACTTAAATCCAGACAAAAGGAACAGTTTTTTTAAAGAAGGTTTATGGTTGAGAAAAATTAATAAAAAGAAAACTGAATATTCCCAGGGATTTATCAGCTGGGAGTTGAAGCTGATTTTTCTTCCTGGGATTTACATGTAGATGTGTTAAACAACGTACAACTGTTTTTATTACACCACAGCATTTTTAGGTGAACGAAAGTAATGGAACAAACTATCTTAAAGTAAATAACATTTATTGTTTGGTGGCATAACCCTTGGTTGCAACGGCTAATTGTTCAAGTTCTCCCACCTAAAAAGATGAGAGGCCTGTAATTGACGTCATAGTTAGACCTCATCTATGAAAGACTAAATGAGAAAACATATCTAGAAAATCACATTGCTTGATTTTTTTAAAGAATTTATTTGAAAATTATGGTGGAAAATAAATATTTGGTCAATAATAACTAAAGTTAATCTCGATACTCTGTTATATATCATTTGATATCAATGACAGAGGTCAAATGTTTTCTGTCTTCACAAAGTTGACACACACTTGCTGGTATGTTCTTCCATTCCTCCATGCAGATCTCCTCTAGATCAGTGATGTTTTGGGGCAGTGGCTGGGCAGCACATACTTTCAACTTCCTCCAAAGGTTTTCTATTTGGTTGAGATCTGGAGACTGGCTAGGCCACTCAAGAACCTTGAAATGTTTCTTACGAAGTCACTCCTTTGTTGCTCTGGCAATGTGCATGGGATCATTGATTTTCTAGACGTTTTCTCATTTTGTCTCTTAGTTGAGATCTAACTATGATGTCAATTACAGGCCTCTCTCATCTTTTTAAGTGGGAGAACTTGAACAATTGCTGGCTGACTAAATACTTTTTTCCCACACTATACATGTGTACGGTATACTCCTTCTTTTAGGGCAAAATATATATATATAAATATGACTTGGCCAATCTAAAACCTTCCACTTTTTCTCTCGATGAAGTCTTTGTTTTGTTGGCAGTGTGTTTTGGGTCATTGTCCTGCTGCATGATAAGATTACTCACGGTTAGTTTGGATGCATTTGTTCGTAAATTGAGAGACAAAATGTTTCTGTACACTTTGGACTTCATACTGCTGCTGCCATCAATAAATATTATTGAGTCTATTTCAGAAGCAGCCAAAGCCCAAGCCATGACTTTACCTGCACCATGCTTCACAGATGAGCTTTGTGTGCTTCAGATCATCAGCAGTTCCTTTCTTTCTCCACACTTTGGGCTTTCCATCACTTTGGAAGAGATTAATCTTGGTCTCATCAGTCCATAAGAGAACTTTTGAAGCTCATTTCTGTACGTCTTTGCAAATTTCAGTCTGCCATTCTAAATTTCTATTACTGATGAGTGGTTTGCATCTTTGGGTATGGCCTTTATATTTCTGCTCTGTGAGACTTCTTCCAATAGTGGATTGTGATACCTTCACCCCTGAACTTTGGAGGTTGTTGGTGATGTCACTCTGATGTTTTGGGTGTTTTTCTTCATAGCTCTCACAATATCATCTATCAACTACCGTCTATCAACACAATATCTCTCATCAACTTCTGTTGTTTTCTTTGGCTGACCTTTTTGGATATCTGTTGCTCAGTACACCAGTAGTGTTTTTCTTATTCAGGACAACACAAATTGTCATGCTTGCTAAGCCCAATGTTTGTCTAATGGCTCTGATTGATTTTCCTTCTTTTCTCAGCTTTTCTCCCATAGACAGCTCTCTGATCTTCATGTTGGTTTATCCTCTTTTACAAGAAATACCTACTTTATAGTTTAAACAAAGTTAAGTAGGTCCTCTGGACGGGTTCTTCTGTAATGAAATGTTTCTTCTCTCCTCCAAGAAACTTCTTCAGTCTGAGATCTGAGTTTCTAATCCTCAGATTGTTGTACAGTAGTTCCTGAAATCAGAACTGTTCTAAATAACAGTCATGAAAAGTCATATTGTGTAAATCTAGGATTAATATTTATTTCCACACCAGTAAGTGTTTCTCTCTGTTCTTGTGTTGCAGTGGTAACGTGATCATAGAGACAAAGTTCTACGATAATGACCTCCATGTAAGTACTTCCAAGGTACGGCTCTTCTATGTCTGACCCCTGACCTCTGACTCACCCCTCCAAACTGCTGGCATCCTGCTCAGTTATATAAATGAAACCCTGGAGGTTAGCTCCAGTCGGCAGCAGTTCACAGTTCTTTACTGTTCTGGGATCAACACTTGTGGTTCAGACTGGTGCAACCTTCAGCGAAGCGAGTTCTGTCATTCTCCTGTTTTCTGTTGATTTGGAGAACTTCTTCTAAACTTCGGGACAAGACGGACGACAAGGAAAACTACCCCCCCCTCATCTTCCTCTGTAACTCCACGACCATCAAGACGAGAAAAAAGCTGACATAAAATTATTTGTTTTTAATCTGTTCTCCGGTTGAATTTTGTCCAAGGTTGCATTAACTCAGGAAGAGAGCATCAGGGAAGTCATTCCAGATAAAAACTCTTCACCGTAAAGATAAAAGATGTTATCCTTCCACACAGACTGTACAGAACACATCAAGCTCAATGTCTTGTAAAACTGTTGTCCAGTAACTCTTTATACAAACAATAGCATAAAACTAAATCTTTTGTTCTTTATTGTCACAACTCTGTCTCAGTTTAAAGGATACGGTACCAATTGGCTGACAGATGAAGAAATTACTATTTTAACAGAATTTCTAAGTTCAAAAGACATTTTGTAGAAATGTGGACTCATTTTGGTTTATAACAAGTGACACTCTTTCATCCATTGTTTGTGAAATAAGAACAGTGTTGGACTATTAGAAAGATTCATGTCGAGAAACTATCATATGTAAGGACCCGAACTGCTAAATTATCTGTAGTCCTTTAGAGCAGTGGTCCCCAGTCCTGATCCTCTGGATCAGCTTTCCTATGTTTTAAGTAACTATCTGACTTGATTCAAATGTTTGCATCACCTCCTCAGCAGGTCATTGATTTCTGTAGAAACCTGACAAAGATCGGGTCATTAAATCTGGTGTGTTGAAGCAGGAAACTTTTAAAATACTGATGGGAATTCTGTCTCTTTCCTGGGATCTGGATCATTTGGTTCAGTTTTCAGCTCTAGAACAATGATCCAGATCTCAAGAACGAGCCAAATTTCCCCACACTCAAGTGAAACCTGCAGCATAAAGACTCCTGTGGACCTGGAGGACTAGGGATCTAAAGAACAGCATTCTCTACAGTGGGCTTTTCCAGGACAATGTTTCTTACTTTCTGATGACATGACAGCCTAGTCCAGTTCACCACAGAAGACACAGAGATGAACTGGATCATAGCTTCATGTGACAGTTTATATCTCTTGTATAAAAATTAGGATGTGGGACTTTCACCAGCAAACAAATTCTATTTTAGAGCAGTTTTGCTCCTTTGCTTTAGAGTCAGATGTGATCTTTGTGTAAAACTTTCAACACATCAGCTTTTCCACCTGTTTCTGTAGTCCATGTGTTTGTTTTTATAGTCCACCTGTTTTTATTTTTTTGTAGCCCACCCATGTTTGTTTCTATATTCCAGCTCTCTGAAGTCCTGTTTTTGCTTCTAGTCCACCAGTTTTTATTTAGATAGTCCACCAGTTTCTATAGTCCACCAGTTTCTTTAGTCCACCAATTTCTGTTGAATTCAGACATTGAGGACTGTTCTGGGTTCTATGGACGTTCTAACTTCCACTTCACCATGTTTGACATGAATTTTTTAGCTGTTAACAGAAATGTATAAAATAGATTGTGTTTAAATATGACAGGAGATGTGAATTTAAATAATACAAAGGTTTAATACTATGCGTGTGTGCTGTCTTTATTTTATTGTATTCAAAATGTAATATGGTATAATCCTGTAAAATAGTTTTTGGTGATTATTACATTGTTATGGAAAAAAACAAAAGTTTAAAGGTTTTGCGACTGAACTATTCAGACATGAGTTTTCTGCCTTCATTAGCTCTGCCTCTCACATCACAGACCACAGATTTACATCTGACTCCGGATGTAAAACTTCATCCGGTCAGAGAAAACCTTTAGGGGATATCTTTAACATTTAACCAAGGTTTTGTGCAAAGGTTATGAAATCTTCCATGTTGCAGATATTAATGGGGGTGACGGTACCTGTGCATAAGTAGTTCTGTACAAGAAGCCCCCCACCACCACACACACACACACACACACACACACACACCAGTTTATTTCAATCAATAACCCCTTTGAAAGCAAATAAAACTAAACCATCCTTATTAAAAGGGAAGCTCTACGATACAAGATCAGGGATGTTTCTTAAACCAAATACACCTGTGAGTGTGTACTCTCCGTACACATGGACAAGGACTGCAACTAGAACAGTAGTGTTTGCTTGCATCAAAGCAACTCTCGGTTCTGATTGCTGTTTATTACAACTCTTATATTACTCATTAAAATCATCAAACAATACAGTCTGGTTGTATTTATTAGTAATAAACAATAAATGCATTCATATGAACATTCAGTTTTTATAGATCACTGGTGTGGGAGAAAAACTGAGGGCAGTAGGCTGTCATCTAAGAAGTAACAACTTTTAGCTAATCGTAAAGCTACAAAGAACAGATGTCGGACCAAGCAGCACTTTCTTTTGTTGCTGATGTTTTTTACAAAGAAGCTGAAGAGGATCCGGTTGAGAACAGACATTATTCTGAGGAGGAGGTGATGTTACTCTTTCGCTTGTATTTCTGTATTGGTACAGCTGTACATCAGTGGTTCTCAATCCTGGTCCTTGAGGACCCCTATCCTGCATGTTCTAGTTGTTTCCCTGCTTGGGCACACCTGATTTGAATGAATGATTGGCAGGCTTCTGCATAACTTGAAGATTTATTGATGAGCAGGGAAACAACTAAAACATGAAGGATAGTGGTCCTCGAGGACCAGGGTTGAAAAACGTGTCAAGCATCAGAGGACAGACAGTGATTTATCATTACACTGAATTCAGTGGTGGGCAGCACTAATCTAAAGCACTAATGCACTAAAGGTTTTAGCAAAAGCTAATTCTAAAGCACTAAAATAACCCAGTCCACACCTGTATTTGGGTTCATATATTGTCAATTTATATATTATCTAATATAATGGATAAGTGACATTTATAGACCTCAGTTAGTGCTTCTAAATTTAGTCTATAAATTTAGCAAGTACTAATCCACTAATAAATTTTAAAATTAGCAAAAGCCCTAATCAGTAAATGAATTCCCCTATTAGTGCTTTAGGGAACTGTGCCCACCACTGACTGAATTAAACTCTTAAAAAAAAAAACTTGACCACCTCCCTTAATGTCATACATGACTGTATTCCTATTAATATTTCATATTGTCTTGTCATAAATAGAAACTTTATTCCAGACTCAAAAGCAAACAGGATGGGAACAACCAAACACATATCTACATTCTTAATTACTATACAGAACTACCAAATTTGCCCTTTTAGATTTTATTACATAATTAAAAGGAATGAAATATACGTTTTATCTTGTATTATTTATTTTAACATTGTTTTTGTTGTTCGCTCTGCAATTTGAAAAGCTAAAATATATACAGTGGGTTGCAAAAGTATTCATACCCCTTGAACTTTTCCATATGTTGTCACATTACAACCACAAACATA
>JARVGW010000427.1:16574521-16587550 GCA_031762495.1 Anablepsoides rubrolineatus | reverse complement strand
CCCCCCCCCCCCCCCCCCCCCCCCCGATTTCTGTAATTGGTTCACTGAACTCATGACCTTTTTTAAAAGACTTATTCAAGTTAACCGATTCAAAAACTGAGATTTGATATAGGACAACATCTGTAGCTGTTGTTACAGTGTCCGATGTTTCACAGAAGTCCAAGTGTGAACAGTGTCACAGAGGGTAAACACAAAAACATGCATTATCTGAAGCATTGTTCACTAAAATGGCACCATTGATATTATTAAAAATAAATACATACAGTAGGCACACTTCATGATATTGTAGACCATTAGGGAATACATTAAGCAAGTACTTTTACTTTTAATATTTTAAGTACTTTTAAAACCAAGTACTTACTTACTTTTACTCAAGTAAAAATGTTAATGTGGTACTTTTACTAGAGTACATATTTGTCTGTTTATCTGTACTTTTACTTAAGTGTTTGAGTACTTTCTTCACCACTGTCTATCAGACATGATGAATTGAAAAAAATCTTTGAGTAAGTAAGAGCAGGAGATATAGACCCTCTGCCCTGAGCTCTCCACCAGCACCTCCACACCTGATCTGCTCCAAACTCCTCTTCTGATACTGAAAATAATAATAGTTATTAAAAAACTTACAGTAGACCTTTATAGATCACCCAGAAAAAACTGTTCAAGTGATAACATTCAGTTTGTCATTAATAATAGTATTTATGATATGTGTCTGATTCTGCTCGACGATATTAGTACGCTAAATTCATATCCAGAGCTTGATGTGGCTGTCTTTTGTCCCAATCACAGTTGGTGCTGTATTTAAAGTCCCAAGATGACCACAGACACACCAGCCCAAAGCGTGGGGCCCGGGGTAATGACATTTACTCCCTCCAAAGAAGAGTTCAAGGATTTTGTCCAGTATGTTGCCTACATGGAATCCCAAGGAGCACACAGAGCTGGGATGGCGAAAGTAAGTGGATTCTGTTCCGCTTCTTTTATGAAATTGTGTTAAAATGATGCAGCGAACTTACAAACATTTTTTCAAATTTATGTCTTGCTACAATAATAACAAAAATAGGGGAAAAAACAGAGGATTCAGGCTTCAAATTCCAGGTTTCTGTATAAAGTCCAGTATGTCCTTATGTGTCAGAGGTCTAAAAACCACACAGATGATAAAAAATAATTGTTAAAATATGTCCCAAATTGGCCTGCCTTTATTTCTAAAGCAGATTAAGATGAGTACAAAGTAGGACAGAGTTGGGTATGATGTGGGCAGACGGGGGGCAACACAATAATCAGTACGACCTAGAATAAAGCTTTTCAAGTTGTGCTTTTAAGAATAGGCTATAATTTCCAAAGAACTGTCAGAACAACATGCAGCCACACTGCTTGCTATTTGCTGTTGACAATGAGAGACACACATTTCTATTAATGAGTGATTTTGGAGTGAAGCGGTCTTCAGGTCCAGAGCCTGTAGGATGGTGTCTGTAACAGTTTCTCATACCGTCACTTGTTTTTCCAGATTATTCCACCTAAAGGCTGGAAACCCAGAAAGTCTTATGACAACATGGATGATCTGGTGATTCCTGCACCTATTCAGCAGGTGGTTACAGGCCGGTCAGGATTGTTCACACAGTACAACATCCAGAAGAAACCCATGACGGTTCAGGAGTTCCGCAAGACCTCCAGCTTAGACAAGTCTGTTTCTATACTGGCATCATTTATTTATTTATTTATTTAGGTTTTTTTAACGGTTGTCAGACTTGGATTTTATTTATTTTTTTATTTGAATTAGATTCTTTTCTTATTCTCTGAACATTATGTACTCTAGGTTTTGCAGTCCCAAATATGCAGATTTTGATGAGCTGGAGAGGAAGTTTTGGAAGGACCTGACCTTGAACCCTCCACTTTATGGTGCTGATGTCAGTGGGACACTTTATGATCCAGTAAGTGGTTTTAAGCTATAAAGCACGAACCAACAGAACAGCTTTTAATTTCCTTTTTAATTTATTTGAATTACAGGAATACACAAAGAAATACACAAAGAGAAATAAAAATAACAATTCTGTTTCCACATTATCTCATTTGTTCCTTTGTGGTCAGTTTGAGGTGTGCTTAAACCTGCTGTTTCTTCTTTTTCCCAGGATGTGGCTGAATGGAACATCAGTCATCTTAACACCATCCTAGACACCGTGGAGAGCGAGAGTGGCATCAAGATAAAAGGAGTCAACAGACCAAATCTGTACTTTGGGATGTGGAAAAGTGCTTTTGCATGGCACACAGAAGATATGGATCTGTACAGAATCAACTACCTGCACTATGGAGAACCAAAGTCATGGTACAATCACTCATGAATCCTTCCACTGCAGAGAGGAAACGAGTCCCCCTGTTTTTATTAATCTACACCGACCGACACGTTTTTAGATCTGATGAAATGAATGTGAGAATGTAAAGGTAGTGTTTCACTGGACTGCAAGTGTTAAAATTGAGTCAATTTATCATTGCCTCATTGAAATTTGAGTGTTTATGATTAGTGAGCTGTTTTAGGCTGTTTTTTGTGTGCACGGCTTGCAAAACTGTATTCTTGGCCGCGCACATTATTTTGTTGCCCAGCTCCATTCACATTGTACCCACCTAGGCAGCCACCTCCTCATTTGTGATTTAGTCTACAAGAGTACACTTTTAGATGTGTCGTAGTCAAGACCACCTAACCCGAGACAAGACAGAGGGAGGTTGAGACCGAGTCAAAGCCAAGACTGGGAAAAAACAGCACCTAGTGCCCTAAAACATACAGTATACTGTACACAGGTAGCTTACTTAATATGTAAGTTAGCTACCTATATTGACTAAAACTTGCATAAAGAGTTTTGGTATAGAGGCTGATTGCTAACTTTGGCTAGCTTCTTTCTTTTCTTTCATCTCTTACACACAGCTTTCCTTTCTTTGTACATCCTTTTTAAAGTGATTAAAATTAAAATTGATGGGTTCGTGGAGGCACGACGGTTCAGTGGTTAGCACAGACGCCTCACAGCAATAAGGTCCTGGGTCTTTCTGTGTGGAGTTTGAATGTTCTCCTCGTGCTTGTGTGGGTTTTCTCCAGGTTCTCTGGTTTCCCCCACCCCTAAAAACACGTACAATAGGTTTCCTTCAGGCCCAGGCCTCTCGTGAAAAAGAGATCTGAGATCTCAACGGGATTGCCTGGTTAAGTAAAAGTAAATAAACAAAAATAAATAAAAATTTGATGAGGTTTGAAGGTCTCGAGTGCTACAACACTGACTTTAAGAATGAAGAATATCAGATCTGAACCAGTTTTTAATAACTATTATTAATCATTAGCATTGTTTTTAGACCTGGATTTTCTGGTCTGTATCCTCAGATATTTTCTGTTAGAGAAGAGCTCCCATGTGGTGCACCTTTGAGACTCAGGATCTCTGCAACCAAATTAAAAAGGGTATAAGATACCTACAACTAAATTGAGTAGAAGGGCTACAGACTAGGAGACTGAGTTGTTCTCTCTGGATGTGGTGGAGAAATAAGTGACACCGCTGCTAAAAATTCAACCATTTTCTTGCAATTTTGAGTTGACAGCAGCCCAGTGTAATATTACCTTTGATGAGCTTTCTAAATAAACATCCCCACACTCAAATATAACAATTGCCTTTTTACTAAAACACCAAAACATCAGATCAACTAAACCAAAAGATGTTTTACTTTCAGCTGTATATTTTTGGAACTTATGAAAAAATGTCCTCATTTTCTTGTTATGAATAGACACTGATTTATCCAGATTGATTCAGATCATTTAGTTTCTTTACTTTGCTACACGTATCCCTAATTATATTATGTTTGATATAATTGTGTTTACATTTTGGTGGTTCTAAGGTACGTTGTGCCACCAGAGCACGGGAAAAGACTGGAACGGCTTGCCAGAGGTATGTGATACAACTTGTATGTTGTTGTAACAGGTCTCACATGATCTGATTTTACTAGCTGATGCTTTTTAGTCCTAGTTTTTAGAGTTTGTGTTTGAAATGACTCGGCAAATATCAAATCAGGTTTAGCTTAATATCTGTAAAGTTTAATGTGTTATAGCCATTTATGTTTTGAATAAAGTTGATTGGCTGTGAATGGGTTTGACTGTTAATTATTGAGGTCATTGAATTATCAGGGAGCACAAAGTTAGTTTGATTTTATTGCATAAGCATTGTAAGATTTTATAAACAATATTCTAGCCATATTTATTGCTCACGTTTCTTTTGAACGTTCGTTTCCAAATCCTTCCATCTAAGCTGAGAGCATCAGTTTTATTTACGGTCTGACTGGATTCTTTGCAGGTTTTTTTCCAGGGAATGCTCAGAGCTGTGAGGTCTTCCTGCGCCACAAGATGACTTTAATTTCACCTCCAATCCTGAAAAAATATGGTGTTCAATTTCAGAAGGTAAGCCTGCTTTACTTTATAATAAAATACAAATAAAAAAATAATCTAAACAAATTTTTAGAAAGTGAAGTGAAGTTTTGACCTGTATTTGTGTTACAATCAGTGCTTCATGAGGTATTTCACCAATGACAGAGTTAATGGCAATGTTAGATAATGTTGATGCTCAAGTTGTGTGCTGGGAAGTACTCTCAGCTACTTCTACACCAAATTTTTGCTCAGTCTGTAAAATGGAGCCATTTTTCTGTTCTCTAAGATTGCATTTCTCTAACATCCATCTTAAATAGTGCTGGCGTCATGTGAATGACTTTCTGATGAAATGATTAATGATTACTTTCTGAACATTTCAGTAAACTCCACCTAGGGCTGGGCGGTATGACCTCAAATTCATATCACGATATAAATTGAATCCCTTCACAGTAACGGTATATATCACGGTAGAAAATTATCATAAAAAGCAAAGATAATGTCATTTTATAGCATTTTTTTGAAGAAAACTAATCATAATCAAACCCAGTACTTTTGCTGTAATGCAAGTGAACATAACAGAAGTAAAAAATAATGTTTTATATATTGCAAAACGGTTTCAACAACAAACAAAAACATTTCTCAAATTTTCAACAATATCAAAATAAGATAAGATAAGGTCTTTATTTTCATTGTACAGAGCACAATGAAATTACATTTCAGAACACCCATTCAGAAGAAGACAGAACATAACAAACATAGGAGAACAGGTGCTCTGGGTCATGCAGCCACAGACCCCTGTACAGAACACACAACAAAATAAAGTGGATGTTATAACCAGTACTTCAAGTAAAATTAGTCATTTAGACATAAAAAAAATTCTAAGTTGCCTAAAATGTTCTAGTGTGACAGGACCTTAAGGGTTTTAAGTGTGTACATAGTCCTAGTCAAAAAACATGTTTTAAAACGCTGTATGTCTTCATTATATTTTGAACTCCTGCTCAGTTGTCTCTGCACTCTCAGTCCTGTTGACACAGGTGCGATGACGTAACTGAGATTAGATGTTTTTTTCTTGTTTCTTTTCATTTGTCTCTACCAGGTGATACAGGAAGTGGGTCAGTTCATTGTGACGTTCCCGTTTGCTTATCACGCTGGTTTCAACCATGGGTTCAACTGTGCCGAGGCCACCAACTTTGCCACGCAGCGTTGGATAGATTATGGAAAACAGGCAACAATGGTAGGACAAACAGGCCAGAGTTTCATTTGAATATTAATGTTTAGCGGCTCTATAAATGTTGGTTGTGTTTTCTTCCCAGTGTTCATGCCGTCAGGACGTGGTGAAGATCTCCATGGATGCATTTGTGAGAAAGTTTCAGCCTGAACGTTACAAACTGTGGAAAGCAGGGAAGGACAACAGTCCCATCGACCACACCAAACCCACACCAGAGGCTGCAGACTTCCTCAGATCAGACAACAGGAAGCCGTCTAAAGACATTTCCAGTGAAACGTCACCTGAGAAGCTGACCGCTCCGGTCCAGGAGGAGAAAAGGTCTGAAATTACTTTACTACAGTATTCACTACCACTGATCTGTAGACATTCAGGAGGCTCCCTCATAAATTCTGGGTCACTAAAACGTTCCAGTCTAGTGAGACCCCACCTTTAGGATGGTCTTTTCAGTATGTTTGTCCCAGTGATCTTCAGTCTGTTGTTGTGTTTTTAATAGAGATGTCCCGATACCAGCACAGATACTTCAGTTTGTGTACTCGCTGGTACAGAGTACTCACTGAGTTAGAATTTAAACCTCCTTCTTTATAGGGCTACAGCCTCTCTGATCGGATCAAATCAAACATACAGCACGATATATACAGTTGAAATATCTTCAAATAAATAAGATTTAGTTTCAACTTGTATACATTTCTAAAACAAGGAACGGACTAATTTTCTCTTGAAATGTAAACTCTAACACATTCAGTATCTTTACTAGTATTGGCATGGGTCCTGGGTATCAAAGTATTTTGTACAAGTACTTGTAAATATACTGGTATCTGGCCTGATGCCAGTATCTGTACACCACTAGTTTTAAGGGTTTAATAGTTAATTAATTTGACTTGTGGGTGTTTTTTATTTTACCACAGCTAAGCTGAGCCCAGGTTAGATTGAACCAACTTCTGGGATCAATTGTTCCTAAAATAATAGTTATTTTCACAAGACCAGCTGTTGGTTGTAATGTCATGGTGTCTCTGGGGACTTTAGAGATGCTACTCATAATAAATAAAATAATTACTTACCGTACTTGAAAGAATGCATATCACCCACCAGCTTCCATGATGAAGTTAAATTCCAGACAATCGTCCCAGCTAAGGAACCTTCAAAATCCTCAAATTGTCTTTAAGTCAGTCAGATTTACAGATGTGTAGCTGAGCTTCACAAGAAAAAACCTACCCTGAGTGGGAGATTGCGTGGTCATGAAATGATCTTGGTGGAAGACTCTGGCAGAAGAGGTGGTAAATGAAATGGGTTTCTTGAAGAAATGACTGTGTGTGTTTTTGTGCTAATGATAAAACACAATGCCATTTATCAACTGAGAAGATTTTTTATTTCTACAATCCTGTCCTGCAGCTCTCATGTAATCAGACAGCCATACCCCAAGTTAAATAAATCCTTAAAAAAGTATTTTTCAGTCCACAGTGTCAAAGTGGGACAAAGCGTCAGCGCCAAGTTTTGAAGACCTCTGAAGAAGCACCATCTGATGAGACGGTGGAGGAGGTGAAGCTGAAGAAGATCAAGCTCCAGAGCAAAGAGTCACCAAACAAAGTCCCTGACAAGCCAGGTAAAAACCCCTGCTAGTCTAACTTTAAGGTTGTATCTCACTGGGCTGCCACTAATGGATACTAGTTAAGGACTAAACATTGAGTGGAAAATGAGTGAATAATAATAATGAATGCTATTTAACATATAGTCATGACCCAAGGAGATATTGGCTTTAATAAAATGTTAAATTAGTCATTCTGTGGTAAATTGAATTGAAGAGTTTTAAACAGTTCACTCCTGTACATAAGTTTACAATGTGACAAAAAAAAACACCATTTCAAGATGGCCGCCACAATCAACGCACCTTAGAAAACACAAAAAGAATCTAATTACTACCAATTTACAGATATTAACTTAAATATTGAAGTGGTAGTAACTGTGAGTCTTTGTTCATTTTGGACAGAGAAGATTGTTTGAGAGAGCGGTGAAGGAAGCCATTAGTTTAGTCTTTTAGTTATGAACTGAGAAATGTCTTCAACTACAGAACAGAAGTCCAGTTGTCCTGATGCAACTCAATAATCCAGGTATATGGATGAGTTCTTAGTTGTTCACAAACAACAAAGAGGAACTCCAGTTGTTTTTTTTTTGTGTTCTGGATGACTGAGAATCTACAAACCCACTCAAAAAATAGGTCAGAGTTAGTTAGGAGTTAGGGCGAGTTTAGCTAACTTGTGTATTAAGACTAGAAGCAACAAGCTGGCAGTAGAAATGACAAAAATACAAATCTGTGACCCGTTACATCGAAACAAGGATTAAGTCCAAAAGTGGGAAGTGGAGAAATGGGCAGATATACGGTTTTCATTTAAACGTGTTCAAAAATTGCATTTTGTCAAAATATAATGATTAAAGGCCCTATCAACGTATCATTTGAATGAACTGTCTGAAATATAATCCTAAAAAACTTTGGAAGCATTTTTTTGAGCAGTAGCAACAACAAAAAGCCTTTTTTTAAGGAAAAACATCTTAAAATTTTGAATTTTTCCCTGTGAGTTAGCAGTGTTTTTATTTCTTTCCAACTGGGAAATCTTAATATACAAATAATATTTGAGGTTTCCTCTTTATATTGACATAAAAAATTACTCAATAAATTTACATAAAATTAGTATTCAGGCCGTACAGTAACGTATTATCATAACTAACAAGACAAATTAAGTCATATATATATATATATAGGATTTACTTATGATATCAGAATGATCCAGGTATCAAAATGTAGCTTTTAAAGCCAGGAGTCTGAAAATGTAATTACCGGTAGGTCATTTTGACCAAATTTGACTTAATCCTCATTTTGATATGATGGGTCACATATTCTAAACAGCATCTGCAGTCCACAGTTTAACAAACACAGAAGAGCTGTACTGTCAGTAGTAATAATGACATTTCTTTCATTCAGACCCAGTAAGACCCAAAGCAGAACCTCAGAAGGATCCGGACACAAAGCTACAATCTAAAGGTCCCTCCAAAGCCACCAACAGGAAACCTTTGAGAAGACAGAGCTCTGCAAAAAAGGAGAAGAACAGCGTCGCTGCAGCAGATGTTAGTCATCTGGAGCCCGTGGAGAAAAAGGTGACGGCTCAGACTCTCGAGGAGGCCGGAGTCAGTGTGGAGCCTCCGGTGGAAACCAGCAACACCCCAACGCACAAGATGTTCCAGAGGACACTGAGCCCTGCTGATGTCCTCCACGTTCACAGCTATGCTAAAGGAGACTATGGAGAAGAAGTCCTGCCCAAGGAGGAGGAGAAGAGCTCTAACAGTGACACTGAGAAGGAGAAAGAGCTCCGACACGTCATCAAAGAAGTGAGTGGAAATTAATCTCCTATTGTTTTATTTTCATGAAAAAAATGTACCAAATTATGAATCAGGATTAGTTTGTTTAAACCTGGTGGGAGGTAAAAAAAGAAGGCTAACTATTTAATTAAGCTCTGAGAAGACAAACTAAAATAAAAGAAGTAATATCACACTGTTACCAACTCCAGAAAAAATATAAAATTGTTAGTCAATGAGCTCTGAAGACAATCTTTTAACCCCAAGTTCAACATCCAGGTGACAGCTCAAGTTTGTCACCTCTTCTTGCAGGAAGGCTTTGGTCCCTCCCTCGTTGTTGTCCTTGACAGGTGGTTATGGTTAACTTGTCCAAAGGTTCATTCAAAATGCTTTGCAGCCAGCTCAGATTCTCAGATGAAAGAGAGTCCAATAAAAGAGTTCATTTTACCAAACATGACTGATATCCACACACTCATGCTGATGTTTCTTTGTTTTTTTCCAGCAGGTGACTGAAGTTCCAGCAGCTGATAAAGAGCCAGTGAGTGATGTGGTTCAGCTGCCAGAACATGTTCCTCTTCTGAAGGATGGCACAGGTGAGAAATGAGTCCATCAACAAGAACACTGCCCTAAATCTCAAACCTCTGAAGTTGTCTGAATCCAGTGAATGTGTTTTGTTTTTTTGTGGCACAGAGGCTCCAGAGGAGCTTCCTTTGGTTGAGGAGGAGAGTTTGGAAGGGGAAAACTGGGCCAAGCCTCTGGCACATCTTTGGCAGAGCAGACCCCCCAATCTTAAGAAAGAGAGAGAGTACAATCATCGAATGGGCTCCAAACCTCCGTACTGCTCCATCTGTATGCTCTTCCACACATACCAGCAGGTAATCTTTACCAAAGCAGTTATTGTTTTTAGATATATTGTGCAGCTCTTCTTTAAAATGCTAAAGCCTCTCTGTGCTGTGGATGAAAACTGTTGACCTGGAGTTGGTCAAACTCAAGATCCCAACCATGTTAAAGTGACCAGAAGATAAAAAATAAAAGCTGTGTTATATGAACAATGTAGTGTGTCCAGAGGGCATGCTAGTGACTAGCCTCTTTGATACTCCTTCTCATTTGCCACACCAGCCTTTCAGTTACCGGCACCAGCTGCTCAGCTATTGGTGCTGGCCTATCATTAATCTGATCAATAGCTGGCTTAGGAATAGATATAGCCTTCTCATTACTAGGACTGAGCACTGCTAACAAAAAACAACAGCTCTACGTGATATGTTAAAACAGTGTTTTAACATATCCTCCTGTAAACACTGAAAAGTACTATGTGTACATCTGACTTAATGGGAAATAAATAATACAGAAATACTATTAAAAGTAAAAGAATTTTACTCACTTTTGAGTTGTGGCGAGTAGCTGCCTTGTTGAAGTCTGAACTCTGATGGGAGTTCACATTCATTCATAATCGACTTTTTATATTGGTTTTATATTTTATATTGTTGCATTGAATCGTAAATTTAAAGTTTACAATTGATATCCTAAATTCAAAGCATTTCTATCATTTAATGAACTGTCAACAACACACAAAAAACTACTGCAAAAATACTACAGTATACAAGAAAACCAGCTTTTATAAAGATGTACTCTGATATTTGAGTACTGAGGACAATCTGTCCTTCCAGCCTTCTCTCACAGGATACTGGACCTGAAATCATCCATTAAGTCCATGTCTTTGGACTGAAACAGCTTCCAGTCAGCAGTAGTTTAATGTGACAAATTAGAAGTCCCACTTTGTCGTCACTCAACAAACAGTATTTAGTTTTGCTTTCGTATTTTTTATTTCTACTTTTCTTTACAGTTTGTTTACATTTCATTTTGGTGTTTTTTTGTGGTAGCATTACAGAACCACAGTCAGTCACTACTGCGTTTGAGATATTTTCTGTTTCTGTGACAATGACGACATTTGTAGAAATGGTCATGAGTTCTGATAAAAGTATTTAGTTTTTTCTCTGTGTCTACTGTCAGACTGAGTACGTGAACAGCACAAACAGTCCCGTCACAGCGACCGGCGGGCAGAGGAAGACCAAGCCTCTGATTCCAGAAATGTGCTTCACCACCACCACAGAAGAAGACGCAGAGTGTGAGGAGCAACCCATCACACCTTATCTGGAGGAAGACGGCAGCAGCCTCCTTATAAGCTGCTCACAGTGCAGCGTTTGGGTTCACACCAGTCAGTAAAATCATCAGCACTGCACAATCTGCTTGTTTTTATCATAACCTTACTAATGTCTCACAGGTTCCCTTATTGCCTGCTTCTGTCTGTGTGTGTCTGTGTGTACACAGGTTGCTATGGTGTTGATCCAACCACTGTGAACAAGGAGTGGAAGTGTTCACGCTGTAAAGCCAATGCTATGACTGAGGTCAGTCATTACAGCCACAAAATCAGCCTGATTTTTTTCCCCCAGTTTAAAAAAAGATCAGGACATTTTTAATCCAGCTTGTATCTGTAGGTGGAGCTGCAGGTTTCTGATTTTTTTATCAGCTGCCTGTTATTGTTTTTTTATTATTATTAATTGAAGTCATTTTTAAATGTTTGAACATCCAGATCCAGTCAATGGTTTATGGTCCCATAAATGTTCATCTCTACTCTTACAGCCTCTAAAAGTGATGGTTTGTTTTATGTTTTTTTTTTCAATTTATTACTGAAAGAAAATTGTTAAGTGTGTTTGTTTACCATTTTATGTGCTTGAACCACACAGAAAATGTACCAATACATGGATATTGAATATGAAAGAGTTCATACAACACCACCACAGAGCAGCTCGGTTCATTCAGTCTGTGTTCAGGCCTTGTTTTCTGGAAGTCATTTCAATATAACAGGATCTTCAGGACATGACTCTGCCTATTTTATTGCGTCATCAGGATGGCTCCCTAACATTGCTAAAGCCATGTCCTCACACAATATTCTGACCTAATGAAGATCAACAATTCAGTTATGTGTTGAATCTGTATTCAGGCATGAATCTACATAAGCAAAATAATCACATTATGAAAGATATTACTGTTCTCTTAATAAAAAGAGTACACCATGTGTAGCGTAATTAAAATCAGTATATAAGCAAACCCCAGTCAATTTCTTCAATACCTTTTGCTTGTTTTTATTGTAGAACTGCTGCCTGTGTTCGCTGAGGGGCGGAGCCTTGCAGAAAACCACCAACGACAAGTAAGTTCCAGTAACCCTGAGGACACGGCTTTGCACAAATCTGAGTGGCGCCAAATTGTAGAGCCTACAATAACATCCAGTATATCCACACGGCCTGTGGTTGTTTGTGGAGAACACTGAGATGTGAGCATGTCTGTTGCAGGTGGGTGCATGTTCTGTGTGCCGTGGCTGTGCTGGAAGCTCGATTTGTTAACATCACTGAAAGGAGTCCTGTGGATTTAAGTGGAATCCCTCTGCAGAGATTTAAACTGGTGAGTTCAATGTGTGTGTGTGTGTGTGTGTGTGTGTGTAAGAAACTGTGACAAAATGTCTAGAAGTCATCAGTGAAAGAAAAACACAACTTAATCGTTTTTAAATAGATTTCTGGTTGAATGACATATATTTTTTGAGTATTTTCCTTGTGCTTCATTTTCTCTCGTTCCTGTTTGAGCCACGTTTTCAGCAGTTTCATGCTTTGTGTTCGTGTGGCAGAAATGTTACTACTGTAAAAAGAGGATGAAGAAGGCCTCAGGCTGCTGCGTGCAGTGCTCTCACGGCCGCTGTCCCACTGCGTACCACCCCACCTGCGCCCAGGCTGCTGGAGTTCTGATGCAGCCGGACGACTGGCCCTTCGTGGTCCACGTCACCTGCTGTCGACACAAAGGTCCCACTCAGATCGAGGTGAGACGCTTCCCGCTCCTCAGCATCTTTGATTTAGGGGCGGCTGTGGTGGAGTGGTTAGGGGAGTCGTCTTGGAACCGGAAGGTCGCTGGTTCGATACCCCGTCCAGCCGTTTCAGTCGTTGTGCCCTTGGGCAAGACACTTCACCCGCCTTGTCTACTGATGGTGGTCAGAGGGTCCGGTGGCGCCGGTGCATGGCAGCCC
>JARVGW010000427.1:16546711-16558982 GCA_031762495.1 Anablepsoides rubrolineatus | reverse complement strand
GTGGCCCTGTGATGGACTTGCGACCTGTCCAGGGTGTACCCCGCCCCTCGCACGATGACTGCTGGATATGGGCACCATTGACCCACGTGACCCTTAAAGGAATAAACGTGTACAGAAAATGGATGGATGGATGGATTTAAAAATAGAATCTTATTAAAAAATATATACATTTTAAAAAAGTTAAAATGTTTTTTCATGTAATAAAAAAAATAATCACATTATAACTTTTTGCTTTTTAAATCAGTTTGAAATGATTATATCCAATCCAAAGACAGGTGATTTTGTAGGCAATGGTCCACTAATCAGTTATGAAATTATTACAAATAAAAAAATAAACCTACAGATAGAATTAATTATGACATTGAATCATTTGATTTTAGAAAATGCTCTTTTTTTTAAATGAGCAATTTCTTGGTTTAGGGACATTCTTTTACCAAAGTTTTAAGAAACAGTGAGCTGTAAAGCCTTATAAAGAAATATATTTTATGATAACAAAAAAAGAGACATTTCACCTTTGCTTCTCCTGGCAGGCTTCAGGTTGGCCTGGACATCATAAGTTCTGGTGATGACTGATTCAGTCTGACATCCTATTTCTCGCGTTAATTTTGGCTGTAAAATACAATAAAATTACATTTTATTATTTTCATTTCGATTAATTCACTCAAGACTCATGTATAATCTTCAACATGTGTTGTTGTCTAGCTATGAGCAAACCATCAGTCAAACCGCAACCAAACAGTGGATATCAGGTCACAGAATATCATGTCAAGGTTCATAAAATATCAAAGTACCAGCTACCAATCATTCCACCTCTCCACATTGTTTATTTAAGCCATTACTGTGATATTCCTTCCCCTCATTATTATTTTATAAATACTCTAGATCCTGAACATGCTTTGCAAAAACATTTTTTGTACATTTTTTTATACAAACATAAATTTGAAATTGACTTACCTTCAATTATAGTAATAAATTTACAAATATGTGAATATTTGACTGCCTGATTACATCTTAATAATAAGGACTCCTTGTGATGATCATCAATATTAATTTATGGTAGTAATTAATTATTTTTATTTCAAACTTTATTCATTTCTTTAAAAAAATAAATCTATGTACAATAAAAAAAAAAATACAAACAAAATGAAATGAAAGGTGGCAGAAAGAAGAAAAAAATCTTATATTATCTGCCCCTTTTTTCTCAAATACAAATTCAAACAATAATGATCTTCAGTTAACAAAACATCAAATCTTTCTAAAACAACAAATTATATGGATACAGATTATACTGTTCCATATCTTTTCAACAATCCAGCCATTATCAGTCTTTTGAACGTGTACAGTGATTTGGCACTTTTAGCATCATCTTCCAGATTATTCCACAATCTGACTCCTTGGATTAAGGTGCATCGTTCTTTCAAACATGATCTAAATTTAGGTTTTATGAACATCTCTGTCCCCTTAAGTCTATAACAGTTTTCGCTCTTTACAAAGTTTTTCTGGATGTTTAAGGGTAATGTGTGTTTGTCTGCTTTATACATCACTAACAGTATTTTATAATCAACCAAATCATAGAATTTCAATAATTTCAGTTTACAGAATAATGCATTAGATGGATAGTGGTTGTGTTTTCGAGTGATAACTCTTATAGCTCTTTTCTGCAAAACAAAAACAGGATGTGTAATAGTTTTATATGCTTTACCTCATACCTGAACACAGTAGACTAAGTGTGGAACAATTAATGTGTTATAAAACAGATACAAAGCTTTATCATTAAACAAGTCCCTTACTTTATAAAACAATGCAATAGATTTAGCTAGTTTTATTCTTAGATAACCTATATGGTTTCCATGTTAGTTTCTCATCAATAATAACACCCAAAAACTTTACTTCACTGACTCTGTTTATCTCGTCCCCAGAATTGATTGTATTTTCCAACAATCAATTATTATTGATAAGTGATTAGAAGAAGCAGTAGAGTCCAGAGTTCTCAGTTTGAATCTCTTCTGTGTGACTGAGAGTGTGGATGGTTATTGGTCTCTTCGTCTGTGTCCCTGATAAACTGGAGACCTGTCCAGGTGACCCCTGCCTTCACCCAAAAGTATCCAGGACAGGCTCCAGCCCCACCCTCATCCTGATTAGGAACAAGGACAGAATGGATGGAGGATTTTTCTTTATAGCAGGAAACATTAAATCATAAAACATTATTCATTTGATGATCTGAATCAGTTTAGTGTATTTTGTAAATATATTTGACAGTTTTGTAGGAATGAACACGTTTGTAATGTTTGTTCAAAATAAACCTGCTTCTTATGACTTCTGTAACATGTTTTAAATAAAAAATATCTGTAAAAATCCTCAAATCATGTCCTTTCTAATTATCATTAGAACTCTAGAACTATAACTCTTGTAGACAACAGTTAAAAAATACAACTACAAAAAAAAACTTCCTCTTAATCACTGAAAATAATTTACCACATTTTAAATCTGGGCCCTAAGGGGTTAATGCTCCTGACAGCGTGTGTCTGACCTGCAGCGTGGGTGCGTGTGTGTGTGTCATTAGCTCGTAGCTCCGCTGCTGATCAGTGCTCTTGGATAATGATAATGATGTGCCCTGAGACACCAGTTGTTGTGACTGGACGCTATATAAATAAACTGGATTGAAAATGAATTGAAACGCTGGGACAAATGCCAATGGTACTCACCTCCAAACGGACTGTCCTCCGAGGTTGTAAGGTGGGCTGGACAGCAGGTTTCAGAGCTGCTGTCGGAACAGCGTTGCTCTTCAGTTTTAGGAGCTTGGTGAAGCCCATTTCAAACTCTGTCATGTTGGAGAAGCAATCCCGAGTGAAATGGCGAGTACAAACTCCAGCACTGGACGGGAGTTTGCCGTCTGCCACTTCCAGAGCACGAAACCACTGGCGTCTAATCTCCAGATCCTCTGGAAACATATGTAATCCAGTCGTACTTTTACAGCCCACTACCCTACACCTACGTCCCATCCTATCCCACAGTACACACTAAGCTATCACCAAATGCTAAAGCTAAATGCAATAATGCAGCTATCTAACCTAATCTATAAATTTAACAAACACTAAATCTAAAGACTATGAAGTTATAAGACTAAATAATCTAAAGTACCTAAATTAGAAGACTAAGCTTATAGTTAATGAAATGCTAACCTGAAAATGCTATCGATCAATGCTAATGCTAATAATGCTATCGCTATTACTCCTGAACAAAAATGTGTCTGCTGCAGTGCATTTAAATAGCGGAAGTGCTCTCGCATGATGAGCCTTCTGGGTTGCCGTAGTGTTGTCATGTGCGTAACATTTAGCGCGAGTTTTGGTTCGGTCTGCTCTTGTCTTGTTTCGTGATGTGGTTCTTCTGTCCTGTTTTTGTGAACCATATTTTCCCTGTAAACTCGGAACCGTCAGACCGAACCGAGCCCGAGTTCTGGTCGTAACAAACAGGGAGTTATCGGCACCGGACCGAACAAACATGGTAAATATAATCAGGAGGTTTCATGTCGCTAACACTCAGCCTCAGGTGGTTGTTGACTTTGTGTTGTTATGTTTTCAGAGGAGGAGTTTTGCTCCCAGTCAGGTCGCTAAGCGAAAGCTAGCTTCGAGTGAAGATGATGAAGACTGCAGACAGAAAACCGTGAGACCTTTTTTCATTTGTAACTTCAGGGAACAGCACGGTTCTCGTTTCTGCCCACAGTTGTCTGTTAGCAAAATATCTCATGAGCCACTGGACAAATTTCAGTGAAGCTTCTTATTGGATAAACCTCTATAACCGAATAACTATTGAAGTCAATCTGATTCAAGATGGCCGCCACAGCTGACTGACTGACTGTAATAACACATATGTCTACATTCAGGCAGTTTGACAGATATTTGCATAAAATGCAATCACAACACAGTTATTGCACAAGATTTTTTTTTTGATTAGGTGTTGTAATCTTGTCTGTTAGTAAAAAGTGCTCACTGGATGTACAATAAAGTTGGTGAATTGATTTTAATTGTTCTTGTTTGTGTTTCTGGAACAGGAGAAGAGGAGAAATTGTGATGAGGTGAGACAAAGTCAGATGTCTCCCTGTAGAAAACCTCTGAGCCAGCTCAACAACAGGCCTACAGCTGTGGACGCAGACAGACATGTAAGTCCAACAAATCTCTGAACATCATGTCCCTGAAAGTTTGAATAAAGACAACTCACCTGATGAAAATGTTTCCCACAGGAAGCGTTCATTCGAAGTATTCTCTCCAAACCTTTTAAAGTTCCCATTCCCAATTACACAGGTGAGCTTTGTCCCCTGTGTCCTGTCAGTGTGTCCCCTGTGTCCTGTCAGTGTGTCCCCTGTGTCCTGTCAGTCTGTGTCCTGTCAGTGTGTCCCCTGTGTCCTGTCAGTGTGTCCCCTGTGTCCTGTCAGTGTGTCCCCTGTGTCCTGTCAGTGTGTCCCCTGTGTCCTGTCAGTGTGTCTCCTGTCAGTCTGTCTCCTGTCATTGTGTCTTCTGTCAGTCTGTCTCTTGTGTCCTGTCAGTGTGTCCCCTGTCAGTGTGTCTCCTGTCATTGTGTCTTCTGTCAGTCTGTCTCCTGTCATTGTGTCTTCTGTCAGTCTGTCTCCTGTCAGTGTGTCTCCTGTCAGTCTGTCTTCTGTCAGTCTGTCTCCTGTCATTGTGTCTTCTGTCAGTCTGTCTCCTGTCAGTCTGTCTCCTGTCACTGCTCTTGATAACTCGTCTCTCACAGGTTGTCTTGGAATCCGAGCTCTGGGTCTGAAGCGGGCCGGAGTAAGGCGAGCGCTCCATGATCCGTTTGCAGAAGATGCCTTGGTTCTTTACGAGCCTCCGGTCCTGAGCTCCCATGAACTGATCAAAGCTGACAAGTAGGTCCAGAACACGTTGAACTGGTTAAATGTTGAGAAACAGCAATCACACAATGCTTGTTTATTTTTATGCATCATGAAAATCACTCACTACAGAAGACAATATCTCTAATGTTTTTACTACTGAAGGCTTCAGTTGGTGGTGTTAGAAATAACTAAATATTACAAACATCATGTTCTTCAAACTGATTGAAACCCTAAACAGAACTTTTGTTTCCCTCTGAGAGCAGACAGTGTTTAAATGATCTTGTTATTGTTTGTTTGTTTTAGAAACAGATGCTATATATAATAATTTTTAATATATATTTTGTGTTTTGCAGAGAAAAGCTTCCAGTTCATGTTGTTGTGGATCCAGTTTTAGGAAAAGTGCTTAGACCCCACCAGAGAGAGGTACTTTCAAGATTGCCCTTTCAGCAAGCTCAAAAAGAAAAACTAAACTCAGATATGTCTACATTATTATACAACCCCAATTCCAATGAAGTTGGGACGTTGTGTAAAACATAAAAACAAACTGAATATGATATTTTGCAAATCTCTTTAATCTGTAATCATTTGAATTCACTGCAAAGACAAGATATTTAATGTTCAAACAGAAAAACTTTATTGTTTTGTTGCAAACACTCACTTATTTTGAATTTGATGCCTGCAACACGTTCTCTTTACGTTTAGTAAAACGACATGGTGTGTTTTCTTCAGGGGGTGAAGTTTCTGTGGGAGTGTGTGACGGGCAGGAGCATCCCAGGATCGTACGGCTGCATCATGGCTGATGAGATGGGCCTGGGAAAGACGCTGCAGTGCATCGCCCTCATGTGGACCTTACTGCGGCAGAGCCCCGACGCCAGGCCCGAGATAGACAAAGCCATCGTGGTTTCACCTTCCAGTCTGGTGCGCAACTGGTACAATGAAGTGGGAAAGTGGCTGGGAGGTCGTCTTTCACCAGTGGCTATTGATGGAGGCTCAAAGGAGGAGATCGATAAGCAGCTAGGTAAGATGTTCCTTTGGTTTCTCTGACTTTATGGACATGTCATTTGTTGTTTGAAAACGCTATAATTTCTTCATTATATTTTGAACTCCTGCTCAGTTGTCTCTGCTCAACAGGGCTGCAGGTGTGATGATGTAACCGATGATATGACGGTAGAGGGTAAATTTCTACCGTAGGCCAACTTCATACCATTTCTACCATCTACTGCATATACCGCGCAGCCCTAGCTGTGTGGCTGCCCGATCCGTGCTGTCCTGGAAGCATTGTTTTTTGCATGTAGCATTTCACTAGACTGATGACAGAATTCATTCAATATCAGGCTTTCATCATCTGCAATGTTTCGTAGAAAATGCAACGTTTGCAACAGCTGTGGATTTTTATTCTAGGAAAAAACTAAAACAAAGATAAGATGAGTTCTAACATGATTGTCTAGAAAATAGTCTGCAAGTTATTATAAATAAATATATATGCATTGTAAATTTAGATTTTATTGATCAAAATGTATACAATATTAAAACTGTTTTCAGAATATAATTGAACCCACCTTTAATTAAGTCTAGAAATAATTATTTTCAGTATTTTTTCCTAAATTGACCACATTCCAGGAGTCTATCAATGCATGCGCAAATGAGCTGACGGTACAGATCGTGCTTCTGGGACGGAGCTGGCAGTCACCAGTATTGATACTGGAGCTAAACGTACATTATTAATGCTTTTTATTTATTTACTTGTAACGTTTTTCTAATAATGCAGAATTTGTGAAGTTATACCTTGAAAAAACAACTGAAGCGATGTGATATAAAACATATCACCATGCTAACGAGGCAGCACGTGGTCACACAAACGTCTGATTTCTGTAGACCAGACCGTCTCTTTTCACAGCTGTTTCTGCAGTCGGCACTGGTGGTCTACATCTGCTGCAACCCATGAATTGAGCCACAGTCTTCATTCAGGCTTTTTAATGTTTCTGGAAATCAAGTAAAACCTTGAAAATGACTTTCACCTTTTACAGATGGGGAAGAATTGAAACACTGATCTGCTGAATGAAGAATATTTGAGATTTTGATGTGTACATGTATTAATACTAGTATTCTGACAATATTAAGTCCATGTTCTGCTTCTACAGAGTACATGTGTCCTGTATTTGCTGTATGGAGGTACTGTAGGCTTTGTGTATTGCTATTGCTACAGTAAATCCTTCTCCTGCCACTCAAGATGCCAAGTTTTGGGCGTTTTTTTGTGACTGAAATATCTGCTTGAATTTTAGGATTTGCTCAAAGTTTTGTTTTTATGCATACTGGGAACCCTCATTGTTAGGGTTAGTTTAACCAGAGGTCTTAACAAATACAGAAAATGTTCAGTTTGCTTTGAAGTAGTAGGTTTTCTTCAACATAAGGTTTTGTCTGTGGTGAAGATAAAAACGTGTCTGAAGTTTCCCAATTATATTTTTTAATTGTTTCTAGTGAACTTCATCTCTCAGCACGGTTTAAGAGTTCCGACCCCAATCCTGATCATTTCCTACGAGACGTTTCGACTGCACGCTGAGGTCCTGCACAAGGGCAAAGTCGGTCTTATCATCTGCGACGAGGTATTTCATCTTTCCTCCTCCTGCTCGGAGATGTGAGAGGAGTTTCTGAAATGCTGTCGTTTGATTTTGAACTGAATGCTGCTGCAGGGCCATCGACTGAAGAACTCCGACAACCAGACCTACCAGGCTCTGAACGCCATGGGTGGTCAGAGGAGAGTGCTGATATCAGGCACTCCCATCCAGAACGATCTGCTCGAGTATTTCAGCCTGGTCCATTTTGTGAATGCTGGAATCCTCGGTAAGAAGACATCAAATATTAATATCATGATACAATTTCATCAGATTTTATTTGTTTATACCAACATAGTGCACTCTGCTGTTATGTTGACAACTTCCTGTTTGTTTTCCTTTACATTTCAGCAGCTTCAGCACAGAATTACAGATTTAACTTAAATATAACTAGAAAAACCACATTTCCTGCAAAAATGCTAGTATGAATGCTTCTTGTTGAAAACTTACAACTACAATTAAACAAGTAAAATAGCTAAAACAGCTAACATTTTCAGTAAAACAGCTCAAATGTAGTTGGCTATTCTTTAATTTGCATAAAGAAGCATAAGAAACACAAGTTTGCTGATTTTAGAATTACGTGTATTTAGCTTAAAACCGCTAACTTTAGCTAATAATAGCTGAACTTTAGCTACTAAAATTACAGCAAATAGCTGAAATATAGCAGAAAGCATCTGTAAGAAGCATAAATAGTACAAAGTAGCAGAAGAATCACAGAAAGAATCAAAATTTTAGCTGAAATAGCAGAAAAAGGCTAAAATGAGCAAAAAGTAGCTAAAATTGGCAGAAAAAAATGAAAAAAAGCAGAACCAGAACACAATGTATAAGGGACTGTTTATAAACATTTTAAAGGATGCTTCATAGCATTCACACTATTATTGGAAATGCTTCATCTAAATGGATGAAGTGCTTTAAAAATGTTTAACATTACAACACCTGATTCCACAGCTCTCTCCTCCCCTCCTGTTTGGGTCAGTCACCAGTTTTACTTTATTATTATGGCTGCTTGTTTTGCTCACCTTGACTGCAGGAACAGCTCAGGAATTTAAAAAGCGATTCGAGCTTCCCATCCTGAAGGGTCGGGACGCAGACGCCAGTGATAAAGAACGACAGACAGGAGAAGAGAAACTCAAAGAGCTTATTGGCATCGTCAACAGGTGAGCAACAGGTGGTCAAAATTTGGTTGTTTTTTTTTTTTACTGTAAAATAGATTTAGTTTCATAATGTTGTGTATTTTCCTGTCTGTGTCAGATGTGTGTTTTACTGAGCATGTGCTGCTTCCACAGGTGTTTGATACGAAGAACATCAGATATCCTGTCAAAGTATCTCCCTGTGAAGATTGAACAGGTTGTGTGCTGCAGGTAAGAGAACAGGTTTTGTTTAAACACTTTAATGCAGTGGTTCCTAAAGTTGGGGTCATAAAGCATCAGATTGGGTCCTCAGTTATGTAATATTTTTGTCCATAATCTGTAACAAAATACATAAATTAACCATGAAATAAGCTCCAGTCCTGTATTCCTGTATGCCTGTCTGCCCTGCAGCATTAATCGACTATAATAGACAAGAATAAGATAAATATTAGCCAGTGACTCATGGGAGTTGCTGTTCATACAGCAGCTTTTTTATTTTATATAGTCTTTATTGCTGTTGTACTCATTTACTGCTCAAAGTTTCTTCCCTCCACCTCGCTCAGGTCTAATCCTATAAAGAAAAGAGTTCAAAATCTGTGTACTTCAAAAGATTAAAGCATAAACATGGGGCAAAGAGGGGTTGAGCTGGTGGAAGTGGGGGTGAGGTAATGTGCACGGCCTAGAATAAAACCTTATTTTCAAAAACTCCTCGTGCAGAATATGCACACACATTGACTGCTCAGGATTTGGAGACCACGTCGCCTATTTCATTACAGTTTTGAGTCTCCAATTCTCACAGCTCAGTGAGAAGCTAACTTTAGACAATAAACAGGAGGTAGTTTGAGTCTTACTGATTTTATTATTTAAGCTGAGTACATTGTGAGGTATTTTAACTGTAATATGTGTAAAAGTGTTACCAGATGTTTACTGAAGAGGCTGCTGAATGTGATTTCCTGCAGGCTGACTCCTCTGCAGACTGAACTCTATAAGCTGTTCCTACGGCAGGCCAAACCCCTGGAGTCCTTACAGGAAGGCAAAATAAGCATTTCCTCCCTGTCCTCCATCACATCACTCAAGAAGCTCTGCAATCGTAAGTGTTGAGGTTCACTCAGTAACTCATGTTATCCTATGTGCTCTGTAGTGTTGGGGTGCAGAATAAATGGGAGCGTATTATTACCCACATTTTTTCACGCTAGAACTGTTAGCTAACATTAAGCTAGCATTCTGTTTAAGAAAAAGAAAATATGCCAGTTATAGGACAAAATGGGTTAAATCGTGTGTCTTATTCCAACTTTCTTAAATATAAAGATGTTTTTTTTTTTACTTTTTGTATTTGAAGAATATGCGTGTCACAGGCACTTTAAGCTTTAGCAACGGTACGTTTAGCTACAGTTTTGCTAATATTAGCTTTAGCATATTTTTATTGTGATATCTTAGTTGCTACGTTTTTATGCTGTTCTTAATTTTCAACTTTAGAATGAACGTTTTTTTTTTTTTCAGCTTTTCTGCACATTTGTGTTATTTCAGATTAATAAATATTGCTGCTTTTATTGACTGCCCTGCTTTTAGTTTGTGCTTAGCTCATTTCAGTCTCTGTTTTGCTTGTTTTAACACCTCAGTAGTAGCTTCCTCGGCTAGTTAATTGATTCATCACACTGGGCTCTCTGGTTTGGCAGACCCGGCTCTGATCTATGACAGGTGTGTGGAAGGGGAGGGGGGCTTTGAGGGGGCTCTGGACCTGTTTCCTCCAGGCTACAACACGAAAGCTGTCGAGCCTCAGCTCTCTGGTAAGCAGACGTTTCAGTGAAGCATTGATGATGTTAAACAGTCAGATAAACAAGCCCTCTTTCATTTTTTACAAGAAAAGAAACCGGAGTTAATCTGGATTAAATTATGAGTTAGTAAAGGTTGACAGTTAATTACTTTATAATTATAGAACGACAGAATAATCAGGTCAGAGTTACCAACCGAATCAGCCTAAAGACCAAAAGTGGAGTATTTTTGTTTTGTCCAATCAGAGAGCTGCATGAGACAAAATATCTGCAGAATGCAAGCTGTATCAGATCCTTCTGAAGATTAGATTTCTTTCAATTTTAATAAAAACAAACTAAAATGCTTCAAATGTTTCAGAGCCAATAGCAAAATGGTTTCATTAATTTGCAGAAATAATGTGAGAATAAGCGTCTTGTTTTGTAATTGACACAGATTTTACTGTGGTTTCATCTATTTATTTTGTCCTCGGCCGCAGGAAAGATGCTTGTCCTGGATTATATTCTGGCAATGACTCGGACCACGACCAGTGACAAGGTGGTGCTGGTCTCCAACTACACTCAAACACTGGACCTGTTTGAGAAATTATGTCGACACAGAAGGTAACTTTAATGAAGAAATGTGTTTAATTCAACAGTCAGTTCAGGTAGCGTAGAGGTAGTTTGTCTGTTTTTCAGATACCTGTACGTTAGACTGGACGGCACCATGTCCATCAAGAAAAGAGCCAAGATTGTGGAGCGTTTCAACAGTCCACAAGTGAGTCTGAAACAACCGAAGCTCTGAAAACCACCAGCAGCTTCTGATTTCTTTCTGTTTCCCAGAACCCAGAGTTCATTTTCATGCTGAGCAGCAAAGCTGGAGGGTGTGGCCTGAACCTGATCGGTGCAAACCGCCTGGTGATGTTTGACCCGGACTGGAACCCTGCCAACGATGAGCAGGCCATGGCTCGGGTGTGGAGGGACGGCCAGAAGAAGACCTGCTACATCTACAGATTGCTCTCCGTCAGTCCAACACAAACATGCAGCCGTTAAACAGCTGGATCCTGTTAGAATGTTGCCTTGATCCTGTGGTTTTCATGTGATGTTTCCTGACAGACTGGGACCATCGAGGAGAAGATCCTTCAGAGACAGGCCCATAAGAAAGCCCTGAGCAGCTGTGTGGTGGATGAGGAGCAGGATGTGGAGCGCCACTTCTCTCTGGGGGAACTCCGAGAACTTTTCACACTCAACGAAGAGACGTCCAGCGACACGCACGACAAGTAATACACTGTTTTATTTTTATTCTGCTCACTTCTCTAAAGTCCCCCTATTTTAAGATGGTAACATCAGTTTGACACTGTGGCTCACCTATTATACATTTTAGTATTTATTCCAGTTCAAACTGATGTTTGATCTTGGTTTAAACCCAGTCATCATGAACACTAGTCCCACTGTGGACTGTAAAGGATTTATTTTTGATATCCTCACAGAGAAAAGTGAAAACATCACTACGGAACATTTCAACCTTAAATTCATCTGGAAGCTTGTTTAATGTCAAAGTGCATCTTCAGCAAAACCTAAAACTCAACTGAAAGTACAACCCAAATTCCATGATGGGACGTTGTGGTAAACATAAATAAAACCAGAATATGATGCAAATCCTTTATTATTCAATTGAATACACTACAAAGACTACATATTTATTGTTCAAACAACAGAAATATTCACAAATTTTGAATTTGATGCCTGCAACATGTTCCAAACATGCTGAGACAGTTTCATTATTAAAGGTGCAGCTGTTAAGACTGTAAAACAGGATTTTTGATATTGTGATTAATTCAGTCACATTCATGTCAAGTCTCACCTGTTGGACCGTCCTCTTGTGTGGTGCTTTAGGTTTCGCTGTCGCCGCTGTGTAAATGGCAGAGA
>JARVGW010000427.1:16471324-16487902 GCA_031762495.1 Anablepsoides rubrolineatus | reverse complement strand
TGAATCTAAAATATATGAAAGTCTAATGTTTATCAGTACATTACAGAAAATAATGAACTTTATCACAATATGCTAATGTTTTTAGAGTGACCTGTACACCTACAACAGATTAACGTTTGGAGTCAACCCAATTCACGAAGGCTGCTACATCTGACTGACCTTAAAATGCACAAATAATAAAAAGTCAGTCAATTTTAAGGATTAACTTGGTGTGAAATGATATCCAACACATAGTCTAAGTAAATTGTCTTTAACTTTTGTCTGTTAGCTAAATATGTCATGAACCACAGCACAGATTTTAATGAAACCTTCAGGAAACAATGGATGTACCTCATATCAGCCTGACTAATAAAACCTAATTTTAGTGTTAAGCAAACTTTTTATAAGTTGGCATAAGTTGTCTAAAACGTTATAGTGTGATAGGGCCTTTTGCACCTACAGTAGTGTTTGGTAGATTATTCATTTGTTGTAGCAGTGTTTCTTAGCAATGAACCTTAAATCATTGGAAAGTCTGCTATTTTCTCTTTTAAATGGTGCCACATTTGTAAGGAACATGCATCTGTGGGATGAGCAGTAGAGCTGAGTATGTTGGTTGTGCACATTTTACACATATAGAGCTACAACTTGATGTGGTCGTAACCTAGAGTCATTCACAATCACAACAAATACACTGATGTCCCTTTGGATTGCACGTAATGTTGTTTCAAGGTTTGACCAAAAACACCTACAAATCAGTCATTTCTTATAAGATGATAGTCTTAAAATCTAAAGCTGGTTTTTATTTTAATCATCAGTCAGCAATAATCCGTACTTTTAGGAGTTTTGAAAGTGTTTAGATAAACTTTTGTTTATTTGCAGCTCCACAGTAAAGTACCTTAAGCTATAAACCATCACATCATCTCATCTCTAAACATGTTGATCCACGAAGAGAGCTGCTTTTATGGCTCGCTAAAATGGGGATGTAGCATCAAATTCAACAGTGCAAGTCTTCCAGAAAACTACAAATGTCGACGATTTACACATCATAAATAATGATCTTGCTAAACGAATACAATTCAAGTTTACCTTAAAAGTACTACAGCTATCATTTCTTCAGTAATAAGTTGTTTATGTATCCTGAGTTGAGCTGAACAAAAACACTAGCAACACCGCTGACAAGCTAAAATACAAACCATTATGCAACAATGTCTGTAAGATATAATTAATTATCTTTTATATAATTTAAATACAATGCTACAGTATCCACTTTAATTCAGACCATGATAACTTTGAGCCATTTACTGAACGACTTAGCAAACATTCCAGTAATTAGACCGAGCCCGGAGGAAAAAAAAGCCCCAAACCAAGAACATCTCTTTTACCTTGAAGCGTTTTTAGCCAGCCACAGCAAATGTCTCCAGTTTCCCATGCACGAAGGTACAGTCCCGCTACGATGAGGGAAAAGAGCCGGCTCACAGAACGTGGGCAAATAAATATTAGCCAAGAACCTGGCAGAGTTTCTAGTTGAGGGCTAACACAGCCAGCGTTAACTTTAGCTTGTTCCCATTGACTCCCGGGTCCAGCCCATGCAGCGGTAATACGTGTACACAAATGTCTAGTGTTTACATGCTACGGAGCATGCGCCAACTCTGGAAGAACACTGCCCCCTAGTGGCAGAAAGGAGCGACTACAGTTTAAAGACCAGACAGCCTCAGAGGAAGTCCCACCTAGGCTGAAAGTTTTTAAATGTTTTTAACAATGTCAAAAAAATCACCACTCCAAACTTTGCAATTATTATCAATTGTATCAAAGCTTTTTATGCTACTTAAAAAATAAAATAAATTATGACATCTTATAGCTGTTACTTAGTTTGTCATAATGTAAATGTAGCCCATAAGCATTAACTCTATTAAGAAGATCCATTTTTCTTTTAGCATGTACCTTTTTACAAAAATTTTGTGCTATTTCAACCATTTATATATCATAAATTTCATCTACTTCAGGACATTCCAGCTGTGACTTTTTGTATTTCAGCAATCTGTACTTTTTGATATATTTAGCTTCATTCAGCTTTTTTTTTTTTTTTTCATTAAAATTAATGGAGCTGTCTTCAACATCCTTAAAATACTTCACAATGTTCATAAATCTTTTATCTGGTTCTGCTTCTTTGTGCTAATAGCTTCCTTTTTTTTGTTTTCTTTTTTTTTATTAATTTTAGCTTTATCTGCTCTTTTCAGCTATTCTTCTGCTAATTTAAACTGTTTTATACTTCTTTTAGCTTCTTTCAGATAATTTATTCTTTATTGTTTTGCTTTCTGGTAATTACATCTGTCTTCACTTGATAAATCTTTAGAATAAAATGAATTTTCTTTTGGCTATTTTTCAGCTAACTTCAGCTTTGTTTCAGCTGAATTCACCTTTTTGTGTTAATTTAAGCTTCCCTTTCTGCTTCTTTGTCATATTTTCTGCTATTTTGGCTTTCTTTTTTTTTTAAAGCTGTTTTAGTTAATTTTAGCCACTTTAGCTTTTTTTCTTTTTTTTTTTTACAACAAATTGTAACTTTTTTGTACTCCTTTTTTGTTTTGTGCTAATTTAATTTTTTTCACTGTCTGTAAATATTCAGTCCTGTTCTTGTGGCTCAAAGCTTTTTTGCTCATGTTCACAACAGGTGGAGAAATAATAAACGACACACAAAGTGTGTTTTGACTGCATTCCAAGTATTCTTACATGATCCTTTCTAAACATTCTCATGGCACTGGAGGGAGAAATGGAACGACAAGCCTCTTCAAATTCTGGCAGAATGTCCTGGATTCACCTTGAATGCATCTCGACTGCCACTGGAATATGTTTGGATGTTTAAACAGTCGCACTCAAATACACTTGGCATGTCATCAGAATCCTTCTATTATTGTTGGAATGCAGTTGGAGCATTCTGATTGTCCCTCGAATGAGACCTGACGTAATTCTGCCAATAAAGCAGCACTTCGTACCCTGACCTGGGGCCATTCAACTTAAAAACATTTGTGTTTAAGTGTTCGAGCTGTATTCTGGCTGAATCCTCAGCCACTCATTTGATGGCTGCTGCAGGAGCATTCTGACTGTGTTTCAGGTGAATTCATACAACGTTTGAAGCACCTTCCAACTAAGCTTTAAAGTAGAGACATTTGCAGCAGAATGTTACACAAATTTTTAAAAAAATCATTATATCTGTTTGATTCCTGCTGATTCTACAGAACAAGGGCATAATTGCCCCTGAAATCTTTTAAAAACCTTTTTATATTTTTAATTTTATTTAAGGTTGTCATGCTAAAGGTAAGAACTGAAGGAAGTTGACACTTTGGTTTTCAAAACAAAGATGTTGATTACATCACTGCTCTAAAAAGTAGATTATATGTAAAATTAGGTAGTGAGCGATGTTGATTACATCACTGCTCTAAAAAGTAGATTATATGTAAAATTGGTATAGTGAGCTGATTAGAAACAAAAACGGTCTTATCACAGACTTTAAAAAGTGTTCAGATTTCATTTCACTGAGACTTTCTATGATAGACCAACACACATGTTAATGATAAAGTGGAAGAAAAACAATACATGCCTTTCAAATGTATTTACAAATAAAAACATGCAAAGTGTGGCACGTGTTTAGATCCAGCCTCTAACTGAAACTCAGAGCAACCAGCTGCCTTTAGAAGTCCCTCATTAGTAAACAGAGCCCACCTGGGTGGGATTTAATCAGTCTGAATACAGATGTTCTGTGAAGGCTTGAACATTAGAGATCAAACAGCATCATCAGGATTAAAGTTGTTTAGGAATTTAAAGCAGAAATAAAACAATATTTCAGGCTTTGAATGCATCAAGTTTGGTGGTTTATGAACACAGAGGAACATGAAAGGATAACTGAAAACTGATTTCTTTAATCATAATAATAAAAACACTAAAAACTAAAATAGTGTCTAAAACATACAGAACTAGAGAATCAGAGAAACAACATGAAAAATAAAGACTGATAGTGTAGAAACCATACTATGAACTGCAGAGGAAGTGGTGACGAGACTGAATAAAGGAACTGAGGGAGAGTGGCAACACCTGGGCTGGAGGCTGATTACTGACAGGTGAGGGTGAGAGCTGACTGAGCAGGACTGAATAATGACATGAGGAACAATGTAATTACCTCCAGGAAGTTACTAAACTATACTTAGCACAAAATGTCAGTAAATTAGTAATTGGTAGATTATTTCTGTGTTGTAACAATAAATCTTATAGCAGGAACCTAATCAGCTCAAAAGAAGAGTCAATAACAACAAAATAAGCTGTTTGACAGAGAAGATTTGGTCAGTCCATCATCTGTAAAAAAGAACAAATGTAAACCTACCAATAAAACATGTGGTAAACACACAGGCTGATCTGTCTGCAGAGGAAAAGAAGAGGTCCTGTCTGCAGCAAACATGTGGAAGAAGCTGCTCTGCTCCCAAAAATAAAACACAGTGTGGTGGAATAATAACACCCCACATCACCCTGAACACATCACCCCCTCTGTGAAACACAGAGGTGGCAGCATCATAATGTGGGGATGCTTTTCTTCAGCAGGAACAGGGAACATGGTCAGAATTAATGTGAAGCTGAAGCTAAAAACAGGACAGACCTGGAGAAAAAAAACCTGTTAGAAAAACTCAAGTCTGGGTCAGAGGACCTGAAACATCATCCTGAGCCTGATCAAAACATGTCTCAATGGACCGGTCCAAGTCCAGACCTGAGAATCTGTGTCAAAACCTGCAAACTGCTGTTCAGAGAAGAAGAATGAGCAAAATGTTTAGCCTCTAGATGTGTCAAACCGAGAGGACAAACCCCAAAAGACTTGAAGCTGAAGTAAAAGGCAGTTCTGCAAAGTTTTGGCTCTGAGTGGTTGAACAGAAATACACACCATACTGCTCAGATATTTCTTTTCTGCTCTACATTGTATTAGTCGTCACATAAACATCCAATAAAATACTTTGAAGTTTGATGTTGGAACGTGACAAAGTGTCCAAAGGTTCTAGTGGTATAAAGACTTCAGGTGAATAAAAAAATCTAAATAATTTAAAGTTTTTAATCAAAACCATAATTGACTCATTTTGCTACAGTCGTTCTATTAAAACTGCTTCAAACATTGACGAAACAAAAGCCTAGTTAATGAAACATCAGCTTTAAAGACGTAACTTTTGAAACATCAGAAAGAACAACTCCTTCAGCCCACACTCAAGAGAAGATCTTACATAATCCGTGGTTACTCATTAAAATGTCTTACCTGATGTTCATTGTTGAGGGAAGAAAACCACTTCTTTTAGAGCAGAGTGTTTTGTTGCTGCGGTTGTTCAGTCTTTCAGTTCAGAAAATACTAGACGTCCATTCAGAAATCCATTCAGATAAAAAAAAGATCCATAAAGCTGATTTAATAACTTAATAACTTAATCAATTAATTAATTAAATAATGTCTGAATCAGACACTAGAAGTGTCCTCGCAGCAGTGTCACTGATCTGGCTCACACTCAGTGTCAACAGAAACTTAAAATGAAGGAGCAAAGCGGCGGTGATAAAAAATGGTTCTGTGGCTGGACTCACATACCAAACCATCAGGAAAGCTACTTTTCAGGTTTGACATGCGAGCGCTGACGCATGTCCTTTGTTAGACACTCCTCTGCTCTCAGAAGGAGCTGAACGCGTCTGACGTCGTGTCGTAAAGGAAACGCATCACTTCTGACTGACTGACTGACTGAGGCCCTGCAGAACTGATCCACCATCAGAGAACTCTGTACAGTCCCATCATGTTCATCATGGAGGTCATTCCTGGAGAAACACTTAAAAGTCTGTTAAAACATTACGTTCTGTTCTCAGCTTCAGGCTGATCCAACAGACCTAACCCTGCTGCACATATATCCAAAATGACCTCCAAAATAATTTGATCCAGTCAAAAATAACTCCACACAAAAAGAACATTATTTGCCCTAACAAAATAGAAATGAACTGGTTATGTCCACTGCTGCAGCTTTCTTCTTTTTAGGTAACTTTGACCTGATTTCTAAATTTATGATGTCATACAGTATATGTACGTTTAAACATAACTGGTTTTAGTCATGTCACATCATGGCTGCATTTGTTAAATCATGTGTTGTAATTTCTCCAAGACAAATTGTTGTTTACCAGGTAAATACATTAAAAAAAAAAACTAAAAAACAAACTAACAATTAAGTAACATACTCTTGTGAAATTGTGAAATTGAAGTTTGTCATATAAAACATCCTAAAGAAGTAAAATATTTACTACTGTTGGAAAAATTGGGGGAAAAGTAAACCTCTTTATTGTTGAAGTGATGTGGAACAGAAAGTTACAAAATGAATACAAAGAAAGCAGGAAATCACAGTAAAAGCATTACAATGTATTTTAAACCCAAAATATCCTGAATCATTTTACAAAAGTAAACAAGTCAATAAATCAAAAAATCAATCAATAAATAAATAAATAAATAAATAAATCAATAAATAAATATGCAGAGAACATAACCCATAATAAATGGTAGACCTAAAGTTACGCCCTTGTTACAGAGCATTTAAACACTATGAAAGTGTCTAAATCAAGTTAAAATAAGACTTTTGGAAGTGTTAAATGGTTAACACTGTGATAAAGTTGATCAAGCAAGTTAAGTTTATGCATTTCTTTAAAAAAAAAACATAAATTCAACAAACAACAAAAAAACAAACCAAATTAAATGAAAGGTAGCAAAGAAGAAATAATCCTATTATATCTGCCTCTTTTTCTCAAATAAATAAATATTGAGTTGGAAAAAAAGTAGTTCATTCCTGAACTACTGAGTGTTGAAACAACACTCAGTAGTTGAAGCGTTCTAATTTTTACTCTGATAGGTGAGAGCAGACGTTTTATGTAATTTTTACCACAGTTTTCTAGTGATAACATTATGCTTCTGATAAATAACTTGTATTTAGAGCTCATATAACCTGATGGATAAAGAAAAAACATTAAATTTAGAAAGACTATTGAGCATTGATGCCTTATGCCTTACTCTCCATCAACAACTTTTTCATTTATTATACCTTAAAGATACATTTCCACAGTCCAGCAAATTGGTTGAAAAATGAATGCCCTCAATAAAATTCCAATTATTTGACGTTAAAATAAGAAAAGACGACAGAAATACATAATTAAAGTTGATTCTCTGTTGCTTCCCTCCACATCAAAATCAAGGATTACACTCAATTTTTATTTTCTTGGCTTGAAAGTTTTCAGACTGTCTGAGTTTTACATGTGCACTAGATAGATTTGAATAAAACTCTTAAAAATTATAGATTTGCATCTACAGCTGGAAAAACGTCAAGATGGCCACCACAACTAAATGCCCTTAGAAAACTATAACTACAGATTTTGAGGTCATATCTGTTGTGGTAGCAGCTGAGAATAACCTCCAACACATACAATGAGCACTAACTGATTATGCAGCTGTCATTCATGCAGTCAACTTAGTAATGAACCCCTGCATGAAGTTTGATGAAATTCTCATAAAGTGATCTTTAAATACACATCTACAGTAATGAATAATGGCTAATTGGTTTGATTTTATATATAAAAAAAAGGAAGATATTAAAAGTAAAGACCTCAAAACACTTGGCCTAAAGGTTCAATTATCGCCTCTGCATCCATGAATGAATTTACCGCTCCGGGCCGGCAGGGGGCAGAGTGGTTAATCGGCCGCAGCTGTATTTACGGCGCAGGCGCAGCTGGTTCTTCCTTTTTCCAGTGCAGCGGAGTCAAGCTCCAGTCTTTGGCTCCGGGCTCCTTTTTAAGGAGACTAAAAGACTGCAAAATGGTTTGTAACTTACCCTCATATGCGTCCACACGCGTACCCAGTGTCCACATTTACTGTCGTGTGCTGTGAAAATGGCTGAAAACACGTAGATGGTGCTTAGATGATAATGGATTCATTCCTGCTAGTGCCGACCCGGGTCTGCCTAAACGTGGCCTACCCTCCTACTTCCCTGAGTTATTGCTTCCTGACGTCCGTAAATAACATTAAATGTTGGTTATTTATAGGTTTTTAGTGAGTTATTACTTCAGGTTAAAGCTAAATGTTTGTCCATTATCTTTATTATTGGTCCTTTAGCAGAACTACCATCTACTCTCGTTAATTCTGGCTACACATGCTATTAGCCTCTTAGCATTACATTCTGACAGTGACATTTCAGATATGGACTTGTAAAGACTTTGTGAGCTCCTGTCATTCCTTTACTGTCTGTTTATCGGTGTCTGTCCTCTCACAGGGTTTTGTTAAAGTGGTTAAGAACAAGGCCTACTTCAAGAGGTACCAGGTCAAATTCAGGAGGAGGAGAGGTATAGTAGAACCATGTGCCTCATGTTTTCATGTAGATCTTCATCTCACTGTAATTTGGTGTTTAATTATTGTGTTGTGTGTTTATCCAGAGGGAAAGACTGACTACTTTGCTCGTAAGCGCCTCGTTGTTCAGGATAAGAACAAGTACAACACACCCAAGTACCGTATGATCGTCCGTTTCACCAACAGGGACATCATCTGCCAGGTAAGACTCACAGCATCACGAGGAGATGGGGTTTGTTAAACTAAAGCATCATTGAGTTTTGTTGATCTTTGGGTTGTAAGTAAAAGCAACCCCTTAAGGTCGGATGTCACTGGGCAGCAACTGCTGGAGACTAGTTGGTAACATAAATTTGTGTGAAAAGTTAGAAATAAAGTAAATATTTCATTGCGGTATCGATGAATTCTGAATTTATGACAATTGAGTTGTGCAAACATCACAACTTAATTTGTTGCAAAAGCTGACTTTTTTTTATCTGGACATTGATCTCAGGTGTGTTCTGTCAGAGGAGAGCTCCCCTGCAGATGACAACACACCTGTGTCCATGTAAATTTATTTTTGTAGCACATTAGGAAAAACAGCTAAAATAAAATACAGAAACACAAAACAACAGCAGCTCTAATTAAACCTCAAACTCAAGCTGGAGAAAAGAGATGGATTAAGAAATGTCTTATGTTCCACTGGGTTGAAGCAGCAATTGAAACATCACCTCTACATTTCAGTTTGGATCTCAGGCATCTAAGATAAACTGGAGTGTAGATGTTCCGAAGAGGACTTAAAATATGATGGAGCCAGACCTTAAACATTCAAAATTTAAAATCAAATCAAGTGAAGTCAATGGGGAAGACTCCTGTTTTCAGTAGTACAGTTAATTTAGAACCTGTTAAAAGATGAGGTGCTGTGTTCTGGGTCAATTAAGGGATGCAGAGATGATTCTCTAGGACACATGTGTCATACTCTGGTCCTCAAGCAGCTATCCTCCATGTTTTCTTGTTTCTTGTTCTGCTGAAACACACCTGGTTTGCATGAATGGATGATTATCAGGCTTCTGCAGAACTTGAAGAGGTGATTCAATGACAAGGAAAACATGCAGGATGGCGGTCCTCAGGGACCTGGGTTTGACCCCCGTACCAGGGCTCTTCAGATGAGTTTAGGTCTTGGGGATGTGCGTGATGGCTCTATTGTGAGTAGAAATAAAATAACAAATATTTTTAACTAAAAAAGTTGAGTAGGCTCTCTAAACAAGTTCTTTGTTGAAACATTTTCTCTTCAAGAGACCCCTTCAATCTGAGGAGTTTCAGGTAAACTCGGCCTCAGTGCCTCTACATACTGGGTCATCAAGTGGAACAATGACAATACAATTAAAACTGTTGGCTCACGTGCAAAATGTAACCATCAGCCCAACGACCAATTGTTAGGGACCTGTATAATGTTAGGCTATTGTGGTTAAAAAATATCTTCAATCTGCACCGCTTTTATTCATGAAAAGATTTGCTTTTTTATTTTTAATGTCTATAGATTGTTTATGAATGAAATAAACTAAAATATAACTATTCAACTAAATTGTTTCGGGGGCCACAGTTACTGCAGGCCAACAACTCAGGGGCCAAACATCCAGCAATTAGTCATTATGTAAACAAACCAAAGATCTGTTACCTTTTTTAATTATTTTACTTTGCTTTGTTTAATCACAGAGCTAATGTAATAAAAGTAGGTCAATTAAAACAATATCAACGATGAAAATAACACATTATGCCTCCTATTTAACACATAATTTGACATCTCTGACTTGCCAAATGTTTTAAAATTAATTTATTTTATTTAACTTAGTCTAATCTTCAACTGCTTGTAGTTTAAACTGTTTTGGGTTTGATAGAAATGTTTGTTTAACAAACAGAACTTATAGGATTTAAAGTAGAATTCTGGGAGTTTGGGCTTAAGAGATTAATGAACCAATTTGTGGGCCAGATGAATAGGTCTGTCATGATTGTTCTTTCTCCTTGTGAAAGGGTTCATGTGTCTGTGTTGCAGATTGCCTATGCAAAGATTGAGGGTGACATGATCGTGTGCGCCGCCTACTCGCATGAACTACCAAAATATGGAATCACTGTGGGCCTGACGAACTACGCAGCAGCTTACTGCACTGGACTGCTGTTGGCCCGCAGAGTACGTATAAACCTCTTCATAAATAAGAAGTTAGAAGTCTGCGTGAAACCTTTGCTTTAACGGTTTATCTCCCTCTGCAGCTTCTGACCAAGTTTAAACTGGATAAGGTGTACGAAGGCCAGGTGGAGGTGACGGGTGACGAGTTCAACGTGGAGAGCGTTGATGGTCAGCCTGGAGCTTTCACCTGCTACCTGGATGCTGGGCTCGCCAGAACCACCACAGGCAACAAGGTGTTCGGTGCTCTGAAGGGGGCCGTGGATGGAGGCCTGTCCATCCCACACAGGTGAGCTCCAGTGTGTCATGCTTATAAATAAATGTTTGTTTTAAAAAATATTAGAAGTCTGATTTAAACACCCTGAGTTTATCAGAACTCCATCTTCAAACTGTCAAAACAGCATTTTATGGTACTTCATCACAACATACGCATGTCAAACTCAGACTCATTCAGTAAAAAAAACAAAATGAGACCAAATATTTGCCTTCAACAAAGATGAGTTGGTTGAATTTATTCTTTCTTCACTTTTGTAATTTCCCCTTTGTTTTGGTGCTTTCTGGGCATGCCTATGTTCCAGAACCAGCTGTGTGGTGAGGTTAGGTTGTCCCACCTAGTTGCAAAAATGTCCCAAAAATTGATTTTTGGGACATCTAAATCTATTCTGAATCATTGTAAATGAGAATCACGATGCTGATATGAATCAATTTTTTTGGTGCACACCTAATGTTTGGACCTGGGGTCTTTCTGTGTAGAGTTCTCATGTTCTCCATGTGCATGTGTGGGTTTTCTCCATGTACTCCAGTTTCCCCCACACCCCAAAAATATGTACAATAGGTTTCTTCAGGCCTAGGCCTCCTTTGAAAAAGAGATCTGAGATCTCAATGGGACTTGCCTGGTTAAATAATGGTAAATATAACACACACCCCAAGAACTTCACAGCATGTGGTCTTTTTAATTTAAATATTAGAGAATCACATCGAGAGCTTTTTCTGCTATGGCTCCTCCACATCCACCTCTCTTAAATGCCAAACTTAAAACAAAAAATTAATATTCTGCTTTACTGATGCAGACACGTGTATTTTTTTTTTTTGGTGTAACCCACCCTCCAACACTGCTGGGTCATCCTAATATGAGCAGTTTCAGAGATATGACTTCATTTGATTTCCTAATCAGGAGAACTCATTATTTGGTCTGAATCTAGTTTTTAAGTTATTCTACTGCTCAAGAAAGGCTTTAAAGAAATTCAGATATTTCAGATAGTTCTATGGGTCGTTTATATTTTGACAGAATTGTTGCAAACATTTAAACTAAAACACTACAGCTGCATATTTCCTCACACTTTGACGTAATCCTCAGTTTGGTGTGATGGCTCATAAAACTTGAGTTCACATCAAGCTTTAATGTTAAATGTTATGTTCATATTTAGGCAAACTACATTATTATTTTTTTGTAAAGATGAAATCAAATTGTAAAAGATTTAGTTGCTAGTAGTTCTGGCTTGTGACCTTCTTTTGTTTGAGAACTTCTGGTGTTTTGTTGTGACCAGTGGTGAAGCTTCATGTCTGCAGACCACAGTGAGACATTATGTCTCGTTCTTGTAGTGCAGTTTAACTGTGAAGCTGCCTGATTGTTCAACATGTGGAGACAGGAGATTTTCAGCTGTTTTTATTCATCACTGCTTGGCATGCTGCTGTGTTTGAGACTGATTTTATGAGAAAACTCATCTCAGCTTCTCATCAAAACCCGAGTGGAATTTATAAAACGAACAGGGTTGCACATAAAATCTTTGGTCTGGTTCTCAGGGGAGAACCTGGGGTTGTTGCTTGGTGCTCATATTTTCCTCGACTCATTTAACACATTTATTTAGGGGGGTGTCGGGGCCTATTTTATTCAAAAAGATTATATTTAGATGGTTTCAACTCATGTAATAATTTAAAATAATTTATTCTTTGTATTTTATCATTCATTGAATTACATTTATCCCAGAGCAGTTGTGTGACAGTATGATTCTAAATATAAACATGTTTAGCACATGAAGAACCTTATCATAAAATTGTGAAGAATGAATTTTGTGGATCTTTCTGATAAATTAAAATAACATTTAAAACTCATTCACAATGGCCAGTTTTTACTTTTGGTTTTTATTTTTTTGGATGGAGGGATGGATGACATTAAACAGACTCATCTTTGCTTTGATATGGGGCAAATGAATGTTTTTCTGTTAGAGGTATGGTTTAGAAGAACTCGAACAGTAAATCTCACAGAGAGACTCAGCCTGCGCGCACTGAGGCACGTTCCCGTCTCTCAGGAGAAGAGAGTTTAATCACCAACACAAAGTTGGACAGATCTGTTCAATAACGCTCAGAACATATATTTAATATAAAGTTAGGTTTTACAGACCAAAGTCTCTGGTAGCTCAGGGGCAAAGTGCAGAAGGAGATATCAGGACTGATCGCTGCTCGAGCCGCTGATTCAACCTGCAGCTGAAAACAGCTCTGACTAAAGGTCCCGCCCTGCTCTGTTCTGATTGGATAAAACGGCTCTGGAGTTCGTCTGATTCGTTGAAAGCAGCGTCTGTTTAATCTTTAAGTATCAGGGTCCTGCTGCCCTCCTCTCTCAGAACGACAATCTCACACCAGTGAGACTGGGATTTCTTTTTCAGGTCACATGTAGTGTATAAATATACATGTCCATTCTCTACACAGTCAACAGTTCAAAAACATGCTTGAGGAGTTAAGTTTTTCTAAATCAGGTCTTCAACCCAGTTCATGTCTCTGTCCTTTGTTTTAGATGTCACTGCTTCAACACACCTGATTCAAATTTATTAAATTACCTCCTGTCAGTCAGTCATTTCAGTCAGGTGTGTTGCAGCAGGGAAACATCTAAAACCTGCAGGACAGTGGATTATGAGGAACAGGGTTGAAGACCTCTGATCTTAAGTATCTTTGGGTGAGGGTTCTCTGCTGGTCCTCCTTGGCATTTGGCGGTTAATAGGTTTAATTCAGCCAGGCAGACTTATTGTAGATTTCCACGGTCAGTCCGCTCAGTGCTCCTCTCTGCTTCAAATATGACGAACATTTTAAAAAAGAGTTCTGTAATTTATTTACTGTTACTCTGATTTTACTTAATCTATCAACACAATTTAAAAATTGATGTATAGTCTGAAGTCTGTACTTTTGACACAATCTGAACAGATATTTATGGAGAGTAAATCCTTCTCACTAAAGTGATTGAAATTGGTCATGTGACTAGGGCATCCAGGGACTCCAGGGGATTAATAGTCATGTTAATTGTTAATGGTTATAAACACAATTAATCATGATTAATGTTCAAGAGATGAAAAGTCCAGACATTATTTTCAAGCTGCAATAATTAGTCATTAGTCTGTCTCCAAAACACAGTTTGATGTTTGGTGTCTCTAATTTTTCTGAAGTTTTTGTTCTTTAAACAGTTATAATAAAACAAAATGTAAAAGCAACAGATATTATAGGATTATAATGATGCTCAGTACTAAGAAAAGGGTCTGATGGACATTTTTCTGCATCTAAAGGTTTTAAGGATTTGTGAATGTAAAATGCTTTGTTTATACTGAAGTTACTTTGCTTCATTTTTCTTTTGCCTCTTCTTCCAGTACCAAGCGCTTCCCTGGCTATGATACAGAGAGCAAGGAGTTCAACGCAGAGGTCCACCGTAAGCACATCATGGGCCTGAACGTGTCAGAGTACATGAGCCTTCTGATTGATGAGGATGAGGATGCTTACAAGAGGCAATTCTCCCGCTTCATCAAAAACGGAGTCACGCCAGAATCTGTACGTTTTTATGTTTTTACTTAAAGCATTATACAGAACCAACCATTGGTGTGATTTTACACCTTTTTATATTTATATTTCTAAACAACTACCTTTTCTTTTGGTGAATTTGTTGCAAGCTGCTGGTTTCTTGTTGCCTTAAAATGCAAACACAAAATCTAGAAGAGTAGGTATTTGAAAAATGGGTCCTTTTTTGGTTCAATTTTTCAATTTTAAATTCTTTCAGAGGTCTTGTGCTACGTTCACACCAAACACGTTTTGAGCATCTAAAATGCGTCCAACGCCTCAAGTTAAACGCTCTACGTTCAGACCGGGACAGAGACAAGACACGTGTCTAAAGAGGGAGGAGCGTCTTGGTTTTTTTCCGGTTTGTCTCAACAGTGGATGAAATGAAGATAAAATAAAGAAAATGGCTTTGCTTTATTTACTCAAGAGCAAGCGAATGTTGTGCACAGCAGATAATTAATTCATCAGATGATTTAGAGACAGTTTGTTCAGTTAGTTTCACCACTCCAGTAGCTGCGAGCTGACAGACTATTTTTTGTCCTGAGCCCAGTTTAACACTGCGGTCAGTTTAATGAGCTGTTGACCCACATCGGTGCTGAGATCTCCTGCCAGAACAAGTACAGACGTCCATTTCAGCTAAAGAGCTCCTGTCTGTCTGTGGGCAACGTCGAGTAGCAAAAGTTTGGATTTTTTAACTCAAGCGTCCGCTGCATTAGACGCAACGCGTGCATGGAAAATTGTGTGAACGTAGCATCAAAGATAGCATGTGCAAGTAGGATGATTGGAATTCATCTCAAATTTTTAAATAATTGGTAACATTTATTTATTTTAATGTTTCCAAATGTCTCGCGCAGCTAGTTTTGTGCTAAATTAAACATTTGGGCAAAATTGTTGCCAACTTTTTTTTTTCGTGTTTGTTGTTGGTCTTAAATTTAATTTCAAGTGGCTTAAGAGATATTTAAAGTCTTAACTTTAACCTGTCTTAAGCTCTAGGAAACCTGATTGTCAAACGTGGAAATGAAGAAAAAACAAATGCTTGAATCTTAATGACAGTCTAGATTTTAGGACAATATGTGTATTTCTTGCTGGGAAAATTCTCGATTTTAATTTTTTTTATTCATCTTTGTTTCAGATGGAAGAAATGTACAAAAAAGCTCATGCTGGTATTCGTGCAAACCCTGTTCATGAAAAGAAGCCGCCCAAAGAAGTCAAGAAGAAGAGGTGAGAAATGTTCTATTGATTGGATCAACTCAGGGAATTTGTGTTTGAACTAGTTTTCTGTCAGCAGCTTTGATGCTCGTAGTTAAAAGCTAAACTGTTAACTGTGTTCTGTGACTGAAGGTGGAACCGGGCCAAGCTCTCTCTGGCTCAGAGGAAAGACCGTGTCGCCCAGAAGAAGGCCAGCTTCCTCCGGGCTCAGGAACAGGAGGCTGACGACTGAGACGTCTGCTCTGTTTCAAATGCAGAAATTTGTTCTAAATAAAGATGAAAAAGAGTCTGCGTTGACGTGTGCTTGTTTCACGCATCGCTCTCAGCTTACAGCTTTTTATAAAAACACTTGATCTGAGGAGCAGTTTCCTGGTCGTCTGTGATGAACTGATTTGTTCTGATTTAGACTTTCAGAAGACTAGCCATAGAGCAGCTGATGCAGTAGAGTTTAAATCTAAAGTGTTTTATTAAGTCTTTAGATTGATAAAATGTGATTTGTTTTAATTATCAGTAGCAGGCTTGTTTCTACACACATCCATTGTGTAAAACAGTTAAAGAATAGTGAAGCTTATGATCAGATTTCAGCTCTTTTGCCTGTTTATTACTGAAACATCAGTGAAACTGCAGCAGCAACGGTGTTAACAGCAACAAACTCAAATGTGCTTCAAGCAGCGATGAACTGATGCAGGAAAAAAAAACGTTTTATTAAGCAAAACCACTAACTTATTGCTATTTTTGGACTAAGCTTTATTTTTTTAAATTGAGGTTTAATTTAAAACAATAGAAGTGTCATTTTTTATTGATTAGTAAATAATTACTTTATTTGGTTAGTTATATTGCAATTCAACTCATGGAATAGTGTAATTTAAGGCTGAGTTGCATCATAATTGAATCAGGTTTTGTCTCATTTATAGCCAATAAATTGTATGAAGATATCACATGCATGAGTTCAGACAGACCAGGGGCCTCATGTACAAAGACTTGCGTGGATTTCTTACTGAAACGTGGCGTACGGTCAAATCCAGAAAACTGCGTA
>JARVGW010000427.1:16396350-16409990 GCA_031762495.1 Anablepsoides rubrolineatus | reverse complement strand
CTACGATATGACGGTAGAGGAAAAATCTCTACCGTAGGCCAATTTCATACCGTTTCTACCGTATACCGCATATACCGTGCAGCCCTATGTGAAAGTACATTCATATTGTACATACAAACACGTAGTTAATTCACAAGTTATTAAGCATGAATAAACAATGAGTATGTTGTTTTGGGAGTAATTAATATTTATAGGTAAAGCATTATTAATAAGTGTTAATTTATAGCTTATTAATTATAAATCATCCGTAATTAATGATGTTTTCAAGATTAACTAACCATTTATTAATGATTAAGTAAGATTTAAAAAAGGTGTAGTTATTATAAAGTGCTACTGACAGATTCTGGGTTAAACCCTATAAAATTCTCATAAAAATGATAAAGAAACTCAACAGGTCCAGTCCAGTTTGACAGAGACAGATGAACCCAACAACAATAACCAGAGTCAGAACTTGTCCCATACGCTCCTACATTGACATTATTCCTACATAGCAGCAAACATTGGAGTATAATTTTCCTTCTCAGATGTTCCCCTGACTTTGATTGTATTGGCAATACTTCTCTGAAAGTGACTGATTAAGTTGCTTAACATGGTGATGTAGCCTGTCCACAGTCAGTGCCCACCAGAGGGGGACTTGTGAAGAAAAATGTATATACCACCAACATTTAATCCTTCCCCTGGGCCTCCTTGTTAACTTTTTGGCTGTTCCTCTTGTTTCTAAATGGTCTAGAAACAGTTCCACAAAACAGCCTGACAGCTTTAAATGAAGGACTCAAATATCCCTCCTGCACGCACACACACACACACACACACAGGTTTGTTTTTATATCCCTGTGGGGACCATGGATTGACTTCCATTCATTTTCTGATAATTTTATAACCTAACCCTGACCATTTACCCTAAAATTCTCTAAACTCAACTAACACCTTGGTCCTAAACACTAACCCTAAATGTAACCATCCACCAGTAGATACCTAAAACTAAACATCTACCAGTAGATATATAACCCTTAACCTAACCTTGTGGATCCTCACAAGTTGGTGTGTATTAGCAAAAAGGTCTTAACAAGGTAACAAAAATAAACACACCTTTTCCTGTTAAGTGGAACCTTTACTTGCAATACTCCCCCCTAAATTCTGCCTTTTTTATAGTCACCCCTGTTTTTAAATCTAATTATCTCCTTCATTGTTGGTGCTGGTTGGTTAAATGCTGCTGGGAAACATGATACTTCTGATGAATGTTTTTTAACACGACATACTTTACACAGAGACATCACACACGACCCAGCCTGGCAATGCAATAGAGACATTTAGATGCTCTGACCACCTTGCAAAACATTTCTTCATGACACATATGTTGAGCTAATAAGCCAGACAGGAATGTTATTTATGCAATTTTCAAATGTCTCTGCTGGCCCTTGAAGACTTTTTTTTTAAGTAGAAAGACAAATATATAAATCCCTGTAAAAACAGACATACTGTATATAAAGTTTGATGTTAAACAAGGCCTGGCTTTATTTTCCCTACTTTGTTACTCAAAGAACAAGCACCATTCGTCTGGCAGGGGGCCTGTAGCTTTTCAAACAGTAGACATTTGGGCAAACTTTGGTAATCAGCTGCTGCACATGTTTACACATGCTGTAATGAGCGAACTGAGAACAAACACAGGTGTATCCTGGTCTGCTGACGTAGTGGGTAAACACTATGATGTGACTCGTTTTGGTTTGGCTTGATACCTGTTTGCGTTGTCAGATGGTCTGCTGCTGGGCCAGGGACCCATCACCACATCGGACCCTGCCTCTGGTAAGAAACCCAACAGGTGTCTGCCACTTTGCTGCGATGAGTAAACCTCCAGGTTGGAGTTGGAGCCACCCTGAAACAAACTTTTTAACAGAGACAATAAAGTAGTTGTGATTAATAAACATGGTGAAATCAGATAATGTTAGAAAAAAAAAGACAAGAACTTGGGCGACCACTTAGTTTTATTTGGCCAAGTTTTTTTCTAACAGACAACTCTGAAGTGCACATTGGGATCCATTTCAAAAGAATACAATCTCAGGGTGGATGTGTGTATATTTAACCTTCCACTGCAAAGCACAAAACAAAAAGCACAAGCAAACTTCAGCTTCACACGTCAACTTCTGAAATCACTAACATCACAAGAATTCAACCAATGGTCTAAAGAAACTTTCATTCAAGTTGGAGGTCTAGAAAACAAGTGAAAAGATTTTCCCAGAACAGAGCACAAGCAGATTATCAGACCCAGCGAGTAGATGATTACATCTTTGTGGAAAAAGCTGGTCCCAACAGAAAACAAACATTTTTGTTAAATGAAAACACAGAATCTGTCATTATTGTTGAAGGTAAACTGTGAAGTTTAGATTGTGCAATTACACAATCCCTCCATCTGTTAGCTGGGCGGAATCAAGCACTTTCTTTCCTCCAAATCAAGTTTTATATTACAAATTTCAATTTGTCACAATTACCATTACAAGCAGCCATAAGAAAAATGTCCACTTGAAAATGTTGCACACTTTTGACCTCTTTTGAACTTTCTCAAGAGGAAAATGTTGATTTTTCGCAACAAAGTTTCAGTGTTTTGAACCTTCTTCACTCAATGACGAAGCCCTACACTGTTTTCTGTGCACTCTTTATTTCTGCCTATTGCAATACATCAGAAAGATTCTCACAATGAATCACGGGGCTTCCCATTCATTTCCCTCCAGCAATCAAATCCATGTGCATTCACCTTGCCACAGTTTATGTTCATCTACAGTATCTGTAGCTGGTTTGAACTAAATTTCAGCCACCGGCCACCAAATCAAATTACTATTCAAAACACATGAAGGAATACAGATGTTCAATGTCCCAAACTTACCTCATCGGTCCAACATTAAACACTAGGAACACCACAACCACCATGAGGCACACAGCTCTCCTCTTAGGTGCTGTCACCTTTAGTACTGTGTTCTGCAGGATTAAGAGTGGAAACACATTACAACACAATGTAAGAACTGCAGACATAGATCATATATGAACACAATCTTGCTGCAGTACAGCCACTTTATGTACTCATCGCTACAGAAGTCTCAAAACATAAGTGACTCTGGGTTTACCTCACTCAGCAGACCCTCCAGCTGCCTCTTGAGGTTGCCATTCTCACTCTTGAGCACCTCGTTCTCAGTCAGCGCCACTTTCAGGCGAGCTTCCAGGGAAATTAGGTACTCTTTCTTCTTTTTCCGGGAGAGCGATGCCGACTCTCGGTTCTTTATCATGCGCTGCTGCCTCTGGGAGAACTTTGACTAAAGTGAGAGCACAACAAGCAAATTACTCTTTAGAAAACACATAATTTATCCTTTATTTACTAAAACACGTAAAGCAAAGACGTAAGTGAGTTGTTTTCGTGAGCAATGAAAGTCACCCCTGATGGTCCGTGTACTTTTTGGTCATTCAATTTTTGGTTTAAAAATTGATATTGATAAATGAAAAATGGATGGCTATGCTATTTTCATTTTATACTCTACAAATGGGAAAATAGTTTGTCGTTTTAGGTTTCTAAAACTGTTAGTTTAAGACTGTCGTTATCAGACCATTAAAGATAACAGGCGCCTGTAAATAAATAAATGCTAAATAATTTAGCATTTTTTCAACAGCAGACTGTATTTTTTATTAATATAGCTAGTCTAGCTAATTTTTTTAAATAAATAAATTTATTTAAAAAAATAATATATGTATATAACTAAAAAATACAGACCCCTGACCCATCTGTTGCTCTGTAGATATCAGGTTTTCCTCATCAGGATATCATTATGTTTGTGTAAATGTCACCACATACAAAAAAGTTTTTTTTTTTTACTTATGGTAAATTGTGGATATTTCTATTATGAAAAAGCAATTTAAGACAGATTATAAAGAACAAAAAAGCAAAAAGTGCGTAAAAAGGGGTCAACATTGTTATATAATGCTTTGTCCATAGTTTGGATTTTATAAAAAACTAAACTAAACTATAATTCAAGACATGCCACCAGGTTAGGAACACCTAAAACAAACCACAGCCCTAACTGTACCACAAAATGCTCCTATCTGTGTTTGTGCATGAAAATATTTGACTTTTTTAATGATTTTGGTGTAAAGTGTCACTTGTTTTGTATGTTAGGAAGGACTTGTTTAGTGTGTCATTCTTTCAGAACTGAGTTTGCCTCAATGACACAAATATAAAGGTACTACTGTATATAGCCACTAGTTTGGGTGTATTTCAACCATAACCCAGTCTAATTGCTACAATTAGTGTCCTGAACACCAAGTCACTCTGCAAATAAAAGAAAGATTTTTAGCTTTTTAAAGATTTGTTTAAGTAAAGGTTTATTTAAAAAAAGCCCAAACAAAACACTTCCTGTATATAGAAAATAAACAAATTAGGGACAAGATGAACACAAAGCTAAGCCCTGTAATGATTTGTATTTGACATTAGCGAGTTGAGAACTGCCAATTGCCAAACACTGATCATCTTAACATGACCTCCTGCAAAATAACACAATCCAAGGTAAAGAATTTCCAAAAACATTATTACTCATACAATCCGCACCACTGTACAGCCCATCTTTAAATACAAATGCTCTCCTCAGGGTAAGTCTCCATTATCCTGGACCTAATAACCCCGCTGGCGATGAACTTTTTTAGATCGCTGTATTTGTGTTCAGTCTCCTGAGAAACCCCTCTGTCTCCCAGCACAAAACTGGGAGCTGTGCCACCAGCCTAAGCCTGGGAACACCACAAGCAAGTTGTTACCAAGGAGTGGAGCGCAATGAGGCTTAGGAGGAGAATTTGGAACAGAGAGGGGGGCAAAAAAATGCAGAGTGGCATTTGTCCATATTAAACCCAGCCCCTTGAATGGTAAAGAATTCTGGCTTAAACTCTGTTTATGTGTTGGTGGGAAAGGTCAACAAGGATGGAAACAAACCAGTGGCTTCCTCTGGAAATAAACAGTGGACAACAGCAGAGAGCATCTGATATACTGAGCAGGCCTAAGTGTGATTGTTTGATCATGCCACTGGACAATTCTTATACAGAAAATACCTGTTTAATAACTATTCAACACATGGACATGGCAAAAGAAGGACAAAGATGCAAGAAATGGCAATAGGTAAACAGCACATCCTGACTGTTTTGTGTTTTTTTAAAGGGGCTATATCATGTAAAATTAACTTTTTTGAGCTTTATACCATGGTATAATGTTATCCTCTCATCAAAAACATGCCCAGAGTCTTACTTTGACTCATTCATGCATGTTTGAGAAATTCTTGAATCTCCTCTGGTAGTCATGTGGAGATGCCTAAACACTTGTTGGTACAAAGAACCGCCTATTTGTACAAAGCTCCTCCCTGAAGCTCCGTCTACAGCAGAGCTCCCACCCCATGCATTATTGCAAAGATGCACTGAAGTGGGAGTGTCAGAAACTAAAGAAACAGAGGCCAATTTCAAGGTGTTTAAATTTATTCTTGATATATACAGCATTCTCATAACAACTGAAGGTAACAGTTGTTTGATTGTGGTAAAGAGTTGAACTGTGTGCCTGGAAAATACACAATATGTCCACTTTAATGTATCCAAAATCAAGGCAATTATTTTAACAGATCAAGGTAATTTTACTGTGTAATGTAAGCTACAGGTAAAATAAAATGTAATTAATTTTAGGGATGGGTAAAAATATTGATTTATCAGTGCATTGCTATTCATTTTTTTCCAAGTCAATATTGATTCAGAAAATCATCTGAATAGATTCGATCCCCTGGCCAGTTTTTTGCGCTCTATATATTTAGAACAAGTATTACTGTGCTACCACTTTATTTTCAAATATTTTATTTCTCAAAAATAATATTAATATGGGCAAGAAAATAAATATTTAAAATGTATCCACAGGGACTCTAATGAATTATTTGCACACTTCTTACTATGAAATTTAGATTGAAGCATTTAAAAAAATATCTAATTGAAATTCAATCAACTTGTGACAACTGAATTGTGGAGTTGTTAAGAGTCAGACCTAGTTCATTTTATTTGCAGTTAAATAATAAAGTTTTTATTTAAACTGCCTTAAAGATGCCCAGCTTTGAAAATCCTGTAAAGAAACTAAAGATTAAAAAACTTTCTGAACCTGATCCAAAGACCCTTTTCCCTTTAAGGTTCACAACACAACATTTGCTGGAAACCCCTCTTGTGAAGCCTCCAATTTAACTAATGGTAGAACTATTTTCTTACTCCGTCAGGGACACACACACACAGGTCATGCACACACAGAATAGAACCCTATACCATTACACTGACCCAATCCCCTGATGGCTGTTTACAGCTGTCGCAAAAGGCTTCGCCCTTCACACCACCTGCCTGAAGCATGTAATCATTTAAACACCCAGGCTTATGTGAACCAGAGTACAGTGCTGTAAAAAAAAAAAAAACAGTGACACCCATAAGCAAACTAGAGGCAACTTGCAGCAACACCTGGCATATGCATGTCAATTTTAGAAGTTATTTTACAAGTCCAACAGCCAGCCAAACCACAATGAGTGAACACAGCTGCAGTGGTTACAAGCACGGCACACACTCCACTCTCACACAACGTGAATCCACAGATTCTTCAACAGAACATACTGAAATCACTGCTCTGCCTTTATAACCACTACCTAAAATCTATGACATATTTTTGCAGCAACAGAAAGTGATAAAAATGCTCTTTATTTCAAAACGTCCACTACCTTCTGGTGAGAAACATAGCTTCAAACCATACTCTTTCCATCCTCCTCAGATATAATGTGCTTAGCCCCTCCCCTTTAATCACCTATTGTCAATGTTAATGACTTGATTGGCAACATATAATGGCAGAAAGGTGTATTTGTTTTGGCCTTTGGGATGCAGAAAGTCTTGACATCGATCTCTTAGTATGAAAAACACACCTCCCCACTTGACTACACCCACAATACCTGGACAAGTTCCAACATTGTTAACTTCAAGATGAATTGCCCAGACTAATAAAACAAATATTATGACATTAGGTCATGGCTAACGTTCTTTGGTTTTACGGATGCTAGCGCCACATTTCATTTCTGTACAATGAAAAAAATGTGAACACTTTTAATGAAAACACATATGTCACATGTCATAACGTGACACGCACTTTTCAGTGATTACAAAGTCAATCATGCTCAGTTATGTCTCGTACTTTTTATATGAACTTTCATGTATTTTTGCAGCTTTGTTTTTAATTTAATGCTTGGCAGGGTATGAGTCACACTCAAAGTTCTGCTAACAATAAAAGTAGAACGACAGAAGAGGAGGTGGAGGTAGAGCATGTTTTGTCAACCCTCCTAAAGGTCATCTTTGTTGGAGCAAAAATTTAACAATAAGTGAAAGTGACTGTGTGACAGTAACACTCTCTGCGCAACTAATTAAGAGAGTCTGAAACAAACATCAGCGACCAACCGTCAAGTCTTAAAAAACAATTTGAAATATTTTCCCACCCAAAAATAAAAACAAAAAAATGTGAACAAAAGACCACTTGTTGTTTTCATTTAGGCCTTTCCTCGGAGATTGTCGCAGTGAGCAAACGTTGCATTAAAAATCTGGCAGTTATATTAAACTGGATGCCCTTCTCAACACAACCTGGGCTCGAGCTCGCAGCCTCAGCATTACAAGACCACCAAGCTACCACAGTTTAACAAAAGACCACAATCACACATCGTAAACTGAATGGATTAGCAGTGACCAACATATTTTATGTTACATATTTGGGTGAGTCTGCTGTTGTTAATTGTATAATATGACATTACTTAAAAATCTCAATTGTATTTTCTGACATTTCACTAAATGAACAAAATATGGTGTTTGTGAGAATTATAAAATGTGTCTTTTGAGTCTAACAATCCAACAATAATCTACTTTTTTTTAATTTACAATTAAAGAAAATCTCATGTTTACCTCATTTGAACAACATGACAAAAGTATAAACAAGGTAGAAGCTGAAGAAACATTCTTAAAAGGTGCCATATCATTCAAAATCTATTTTTTAAACAGTTAAATGCATTTTGTTGTGTACTTGCAGTCTTTAGGAGTGCAGAAAAGTTTAATTTATTGTTCATAGAGGGTCATGTGCCCCATCACCCCCTATGAACAATAGAGCTAATTGAGCCTATTGTTTGGCTGATGTCCTCTTTTGCATGTGACTAACCTGTTTGTCCACCATGTGGAGGCAGTGCTTATAAGGCTGAGTTCACCTAAAACTCCTCAGACTGAAGAAGTCTCTTGGAAGAGAGACGAAATGTTTCACTGAAGAAGAACCCGTCCAGAGGACCTACTTATTTTTTCTTTTTGGATTTTTCTACCTGGATTACTGAGATGAATCAGGACATAAACAAGCCTACTACATTTAATTTTGTTCTTGTATGAATAAAATGGTCATTAAATTGACTACTATTGCCCATTTAGTGTAAAAAACTTGTGTTAAAATACCATTATTACCACAAATAAAAAGGTCTGAATGCTTTCCCATCAACAGCTTATTTTTATATCTTAAACAAATTTCAGTTAATGGTCTGTGAACTTAAAACAAATACTAAAAAAGATTGAAATGAGAGAGTTTGAGTTGGACTGGATCCAGTCAGAATGTGAGTATGGAAATCACAACGTCACAGTTTCACAGAGGGTAAGTACATGCATGTCTGTCGGAGCAGGATACTTGTAATTGTGCAGCTGCATGCAAGTGCACACAAGCAGGTCCACAAATATAAACAACATCTGAAGGCAATATAAATTCTAACGAAGAGGGTTTGTATATAAATTGCTCAATGGCACACAGAGGCAGCAGTTAACCTTTAACCCAGGCTGTAAACTTTAGACAAACAGAGCAGTAGAAACTCTCCCCCACTATAAGCACATTAATCACACTGATAATAAATGGAGCCATGTGTGCTTCTCAAACGCACAGCGAGAGACAAAATGTTTTTAAAAAGATGGTCAATCACGTGTTTGTTTCTTTTGGATGTGCACATACTGTAATGCTAACAATTACATCAAATATATTACCTACCAGTGTTAAATGAGTTATTTGAGTAAATTAGACAGAACAAAGATGACATGAGTTGTCTAAAACATTATAGTGTGACAGGGCTTTTACCTGTTACATAAATGTAACTTATGCCTAATTTCACAAGACCTAAAAGTAAGTTATTCATAAGTTGACATACGTCAAAAGCTAGCTGAGCAATTGTGTAGCAGACAAATAACTTCTACTCTTTGAGCATCATACTTCTATAACATATATTGAAATATTCAGCTGATGACCCTACAACTTACTGAACATGTTTGTAATTTACAGCTAGTGTATTTTTCAGCATTTTCGGGTTCAGCTGTACAAATGATGAGCAACTCATCACTCCTGCTGGATTTATGAGGTGCAGAGGTTCACAACTACCACCACAGAGATGGAGGATCCTGAGAGACTGTTACAAGAGTACCAACCAAATAACAATTCTACAACACCAAAATGACATGATTGACTTTGAAATGTTTTAAGAAAATAGGTCCAGGAGAAATTAGGTGAGTCTATGGATCGAGAGGTGGTGGGAGTTTGGCTTGTAGGACCAGCTTATGATGGAACTCCTATCTGATGTCACATGATTGTTGCTATATTTTCCAAGATGTGATGCATAAGTTACACTCATGTTGGGCGTAAAGGCCCTCACATACTCAGGCGTACTTCGCTCCGCAGAGTTCGGCGCGGACTCAAGGAGGACTCAATATGGACTCGAAGCGGCCATCCGCCAGATTGGTCCGCAGGGAGATGAATTTTTTATGTCCGCATCCGTGGTGTTGCACAATAAACTGCTTGGTGAATTCACGTCGAACTGTTTTGGATGCGACACCAAGCAGATAAAGTTGAGAATCGGTTTGTGGAAAAAATGGAGTCAAAATTTGAAGAGCGTCTCATGGAGACGATTAGAAAATTTTATGATTTCAGCGAGCAACAAATTTGTGGGAGGAAATAGCTCAGCTCCTGGGTAAGTAGTTCTTTTCTTTTGTTGTTTTAAAGCTAAAATGCAAACTCTCTCTTCCTCCTCGTCCTTGACATCATGACTGAAATTAAAGAATTTGTCAGGCGGTCAGCACGCTCGAGTATGAAATCTCTAACGTCCCCGGACAATTTGCACGAAGTCCGCCCAGCTCACAAACTGCACACAGTACGCCCGAGTATGTGGGAGCCTTAAGCTCTACATAAGTCAAAAATACTGTCATGAACTTGTACAAGTTATATATAAAGTAGAAACAAATTATGGATAAGTTACTCATAAGACAACCACAGGTTATACTGTATATTTGTTTAACTCATTAGCAATATGGTATGTATTTTATGTATTTTTCCTTCCATATGCTGCATATTGCCAGAACGTTGAACAAAATTTACATAAATCAGCATAAGCTGTCTAAAACCTTACAGCGTGACAAGGCCCTTACAAATGTTGGGTATGTTGACTGGTTTTGGACAGCCAATTATAGCAATTAACTTAAATTCTGTTAGTTTCTGTGGATGAATGTGTAATTCTCAGTGTTGACCGACTCACGTCTTCATCTGAAGAAGGGGTCCGAAGTGGGACAGACACCAGCGGGGCTGCGGCTACAGGAACGTGCTTGTCCTGGCTGAGCGTTGGCATAGCAACCATACTGCCAGGGACAGCACATTGCGTCTGGATCTGCAGTAACGAGCTCGGCTGAGACAACACGATGGGTCGACCTGAGTGAAACACACACAGTACGTACACATTTCTTAAATTGCAGGTTTACATTATGCTTCAACCATCTGCAAGAAAAACACTGATTAATGCAAGCTGTGATTATGTGCAGACATGAGCATTTCCCTAAACTGTGAAAATTGTAATTGGTCGACATTTATGCGCAGGGTTAAATTGGGTTAGGGCTTTTTTGAGGAAAAGCCATTCTTTTACTTAAAAAATTAAACTAAGGGGAAAATCATGCGAAGTTTAGATATTTTGAATTCTGTAACACTGACACATTTCCAGTTAAACAACACAACTAAAACTATTCTATTTATACTTCTTTATGACATTATGGATCAATGATAAAACGATTTCTATGATTAAAACAGATCAAAAGATTGTGCATTTGCAGAAATATTTTATCATTAATATCACATACTTAGCATGACTAACATGGCGACTTAATGAAATCTGTCACCATTTTTTATTTACATTTTGTCAAATGATGGTAATCAAATGCCTACATGTGTGCTTATTGCAACAAAAACTAAACTTTTTCAAAAAAACATTCTTAAAAAATAAGAAAATAAATGAAATAGATATGCTTAGTAAACAAAATTGTATGTCTGGATTTAAAATTCCGCCATGCAAACTGGTAAAAAAAAACACCGCAACTATTGCAGAAAGTCACTGCAGACATGCAAAATAAAAAGAGGGGTGGGGGGGAATCCCGTTATTTTAGCAGACATATAAAATGTGAAATTCTAGCTCTCTATTTCTCAAAAAATAAACAAATGTTTTATTTTGTCTTCTGCCAGGTAACAGGTGAGGTGGATGTGACTGTTGTACCGGTACATGTACAAAACTGTGCCTCACATTTAATGAGCATTTTGTTCTCCAAGATCTTTTACTAAATGGACTCCATTTAAAGAAACACTTTTCTTGTCTACCAACCACTCAAAGCGCTTTCACAGTATAAATCACTTTTACGCTCTAATTTACAAATTGGGGGCAACCAGGGGTTTGTTGTCATTCCCAATGACATTTCAACATGTGGCGGAGGAGGGAGCTGGGATTGCACCGCCAACCCTCCAAAACGCAGATGTCCACTTTTCTTGCCGAGCCACAGCTGCCTCCTCAGCGAAGCGCTTTACTCATAAAACCTTTAGGAATCTTTGGTTTGTGTCATATTTAAAAATGAACACAGACAATAAACTCAAGTTTGCTGCTTAAGGAGTCTCCAACTGCAGATGGTAAAAATCCAGCTCCTCCTCTCCAACTCTGGAGACCTACATCAAGCATCTTGTCTTCACCAGGGATCTATATGTTTACAGTACAGGTGGTGAAAATGTTTGACACCTTGACCCGTGGCTTTAAACGTCCCCATTTCAAAACAGAGTTGTGTGACATGAGCATAAACACACGTGTGTGTGCTCACATCCAGGCCTAAAATGAAATAAACTCGAAAAAACTCAACAAAACACATTGATGTCTGTGTTGATTAATGTTTTGCACATATACAAGACGTCAACAGTGAACTATAACCCTTAAGAGCCAGAAATCATTCCTCAAATTGACCCACCAATCTTCATCTTTAAACAGCCTGCCACTGCTACTCATGTAGAAGTAGAAGTATTAGCAAGATCTCCTGCCAGCAGCCTGTTTTCTGTCCAAGTTTACCACCAGGAAAAATAGTTCAGAAATCTGAGATCAAAAGGACTTTGTAATTACTTAATAAGAAATTGACTCTCTTGTTTGTATTTAATCAGATTTGTTCCCCAGCTGGAACTTCTGATGGTTTTAAACCAGCAACATTTCTAACACTGACCAAACTTGAACAAGCAACCCATCTGGATCTTAAGAATCTCCCCTTTTTGGCCAATATCTGGCATAACAGGAAAACCAAGTTCAAATGTACTGAGAGAGGTCAGATACTCCACCCACCGGGGTCCGAAGTGATGACATAAGTATTTATACTGGCCTAGATAGTGTTGATGTAATACACATCAGGCCAGCTAAACCACAAAAACACAACAATCAGGGACTCAAGGGCACAACATACAAAGCAGCTTGTGATTGTACTTTGCTTTACATGTTGGTTTTAAAAACAAACCATTTGGATTGTATGTTTATTATGGCTGGATACACCTCCAAAGATATTTCTACAAGCCAAGTTTGGACACACTTTATTTCCAGAGTAATTACTATTTTAGTATGAAGCAGAGAAATTAAAGCTTCAACCAAGGTTAAATCACCATCTACTGGCCAAGCCTAAAACTACAATTTTATTTATACACGAACACCAAACAAATGCATTGTTACAAACATTTTTTATCGATTATAAACTATGCAACACCAAGATATTTGAGTTTTAAAAAATAATACAGCCTGTAAATGTTTCCAGGACATCAGATCGATGTGCAAAGAAGATGAGTGATGTAAGGCTGCAAGTCTGATGTGCTGTAGTGTGAGATCTGACCTGCAGGGGGCGCTGGTTGGATGGTGACCGGAGCAGGTTTGACCACAGGCAGCACAGTGGTCTGCAGGGGCTGGAGGATGATCGTCTTGGTCTGCAAAGACGCTGCAGCTGCCGGAGCCAGCGGCACAGCTGTGATCAGTGGTTTGGGCTGGATGGAGAACTTTGGGCCAATCTGAATTGGCCTTTTGACTGGTTGAGCTTGTTTTGCTGAAATGCATTTAGGTGAGAAATGACTAAATTAAATATACATATAGCAGTGTTGAAAAATAACATATCATGTGCAATTAACTGTCAGAATTTTTTTTACCAATTATAAATCATTTAGTGATTAATACAATTAATACCAACTGGTGCTCCTCCTCTCTTTCCTCTTCTAATCTAATATATATATGTATATG
>JARVGW010000427.1:16385601-16396250 GCA_031762495.1 Anablepsoides rubrolineatus | reverse complement strand
CTTGACCATGTCTACATGCCTAAATGCACTGAGTTGAGAATTGAGGCAGTTCTGAAGGCAAAAGTGGGTCCAACCCGTTACTAGTATGGTGTACCTAATAAAGTGGCCGGTGAGTGTATATATATATATTATATATGTGTGTGTGTGTGTGTGTGTATATATATATAAATAAATAAATAATGTAAACACAAACTTTGAGGGAGAAAGAGAATACAAATCTAGATGAGCAGATAGGCGACGCCTCCTCACCTTGTGTCCTCTGAGTGCTTTTCTTCGCAACCTTCTTGGGTGGAGAAGAGATTTCAGAAAACCCACTAGACTCTGAGCAGACTGAAGCTGGAGAAAGCTGGGACTGAGGAGACAGAGCCTCATCCTGGATGGAGAAACAGATCCAACTTATTATCCTGACTTTGGTACAGAACTCTTTTTTTCTTTTTTAGATACCCACAGTAAGCAGATGTCTGCAAAGCAACTGATAACAAAACAATAACTACTAAAACTACTAAAACTACTAAAAATACAACTGAATTCCTAGAAATGTTTCATAATGTGTCCTTTGCTCATTTATTGTAAATCAAATATATCAAGTGACCTTGCTGAAATTCAAAATCTTGTAGCTGATAAATGTGCCCTTTGATTGTCAGGATTATTAGCAGACAAATGTGTTCTGATGCAACCCTTGTCTATGTTTTGACACTCTGTGAAAACATCTGCCTGCTAAATTATGCTAATGTGTCTAAAGTTGTCAGCACCTTTTTTAATGAAGGGCTGGCACATGGCTCAGACTGACTGTTAATAATTAGCAAGACAAGGTGTTAAAGGCTTCTGTTAATATCTTCCTCAGGGGAGAATGTGTCGCTCCACAAAAGCAAAGAGCTGCTGTCGTTATTTGATTCTTATCCCGATGGACTTTTTATAGTAATCATATGCAAATACTCGCAACCAGTAACAACGGCGAAAACATTTACATTGCAAATTCAGTCCAAAGACAGAAAACTAGGAAGAGTTGAAGGTAGTGTCGTACTTGTGAGTAGGAAGGAGACAAGGTTTCCACAGAGGCAGGAGAGGGGACGGAGCTCAGAGTGTGGGCAGGTGACAGAGAGTCCACACTCACCTCACCATCTGGAAGCACAAGGACACAGGAACAGTCGGGTCATAGAACCTCATAAAAATGTCAAGTCGTTCAGCTTATCATTAACTACAAGCCCCAACACTTCTTATCACTTGAACTATTTCCATGTCACTTATAAGACAGCAATAACAAAATAAGATGTACAAAAGTTTCTGAGAACAGAAAACAGAAAATTTTCTGCCTGGAAGATAATCTGAACAAACTCAATCAAGTGTTAGGAGTGATGTCAACATGTGCAAACGATATAATTAGTACATAAACTTAAAACTGTGTACAAAACAGGGTTTAGCAAGTTGTTTTTATTTTACCTGCCCTATTGGGCAAGTGACACTAAATATTACCTGCCTGAAACAAAAATGTTCAAAATTTATTAAATATATGAAAAACGTGTACTGTACTATTTACGTGTACAGTACTAAAATGTGTATTCTAATAAAACATGTACTGCAATAAAACATGCACTGTACTAAAATATGTACTGTACTAAAACGTGCACTGTATTAAAATATGTACTGTACTAAAACGTACTGTACTAAAATGTGCATTGTATTAAAATGTACTGTACTAAAATGTGAATTGTACTAAAATGTGCATTGTACTAAAACGTACTGTACTACAATATGTATTACAAAATATTAACATGGTTGCACACAGAGGTACATAACATACAGTATGACATCTTATTAAGTAGATGCAAACATTGCAGACTGAGTCACTCACTAAGTCAGGACATGCATTTTATCATCAATAACATGTTAAACATCTTCAGTTAACTTGTTTTAGACCTCTCCTCTTTTTTCCTTACAAGCTACTTTCACAAAATGAACACAGAACAATAACTGACAGCAGAAACATTTTTTATTAAAAGTGCTGCTTTTTTAAAAAAATAAAAATTACAAACATGAAAAAGTCTACGTTAGTTAAATCTTATATACCCTAACTCATATCTAAAAATACTTTGAAGATATCCTGAATTGGAGTTTCCATATACTGTATTTTAGTGGTACGTAAATCTGATGTCATTTAGTAAGAATGTAATTAGAGATAAATATTATGTCTAGTCATAATGCATTGTCATTTATTTGGAATGTAAGTGTGGTGAAGCTGATTTTACGGTAAAACAACCAGTTATAAATGAGAAAATCTTGAAACAACTGCTGTCATTGTTTAAATGCTGAGCTACGCGTGACGTATTCTACAGCAGAAGGGAGAAATTTTGATTTATCCTGTTTCTACGAGTTTTAAAAGTTTTTTTTTTAAGTGTTTATACTTCTTCATTTATTTTCTGTATTTTTCAATTAAATGGCCATATAAAACATAAAATAAATAGTTTACATGTCCGTTCAAGCAGAGATCGGGACAAAATGAGCTGCCCCAATTTGCGTTTTTTACGTGTTCGAGCAGTTGTATTTGTCGAACCCTGACTCAAAAGAAAATACTTTCAAACTTTTAATTTGTGCCCTTTACCTGTACAAGTGCTGCTTGTGTCCATTTCATTCCAAGAAGGAATGTGGATATCAAAATCCAGATCTGGATTTTCGTTAGCCTGAAGAATCAAACATATCAATGAATAAATGAATCAATCCATCCATCCATCCATCCAACAAAAAAAACACATGGAATATGCAACAAAGAACCAAACACAGTGTATCATAATCAGTCTACTGTATATAGTAATAAGCTTTTCTATAAATAAGAGAAAAATAAACTTTTGTTGTATTTCTAAACAGTTTAGGTTATTCTCTTTCTTGTACATCCCATGCCAAACGTAATGCAAACAGATGTGTTTTTATTACACTAACTTTACTGCAAAAGTGAGTTACTCACATAGCTGCCACTCTCGAGGGCTTCCAGCAGCTCGTCTGCATCCCCCAGATTACCCAGTTCATCAAACAGGCTTAAATCTGTGTAAAGATGAGCATCCGGAACACAACATGAGTCAAACTGCTTTTATTCCACTGAAATTTGTAACAAAAGAGTAGAACATTTAATGTGGGCCAGGTCTGGCAATGATGGCACTGTTTGTGTGATGGCATGCCACTATTAACCCGTTTGTAGTTTGATGTATGTGGCCCAGATCTGTCTCATATGAACAGGCATGCATTTTTCTCTTCAGTATGAACCATAAGCATAGCTTAACTCCTACTTTTAACACAGCTTTGTCATCTCATAGACCAACTGTTTAATCAATTAGTTTTAGGGTTTGGCAAAATCCTATTGTATGCAATTAACTGTCAGAAAAACCAGTTAATATTTGTCATTTTGCAATTACTGCAATTAGTTTCTGTGAGGATGACTCATCTGTCCCCCATGAGCAGCAAAGTAAGCGGAAGGAGATAAAGTGGGCCACATGTTGCTACTAAAGGTATGCTGCCACTCCATATTGTGGAAAATGTGAGTTTCAATTCACAGCTCGCTGTTCTAACTTGTTTACTGGGTCAGACCAATTTGGCTATGTCGATTGAGTTTTACTGCTGAAGCACCAACAAGATGGTAAGTTAAGAAGGAAAAGGCACAGTCTACATGTCTCTGAGCATTGGCCTTCACATTCATCCACATGAGCAACATTGCAACGGTAAAATATAAGTTGGAAATAAGCAGATTAGGTGTAGTGATATCTTCAATCAGTACTCTAAGTGTCTTCTTATCCAATCATGCAATGAGGCTTGAGATATTGTGACTGTCTTCAGTTTCTTCAGCAGTAAAACTTTCAAGTGTAATGCTAAAAATGCCATTTGAGGTCCTTGAATGGATGTTGGAAGAATAAAACTACATATTACTAGGACTGCACAACTTAAATATTTTATATTCCATTTGATGTTATATTATTTTGTTAATATTCAGACCAAAAAGCTCTACCGTAGGTTAGTTAAAACATTCAAATGAAGATCTAATCTGAAAACAAAATTGAAGAATTGTTTTTTATAAATGATATAAAATCTAATTTCTATGACTAAAAATATATTCATTTAGAGTAAAAGCGGTCTGTGTTTTGTGCAGCTTATACATAATTATAAATAATAATGTGTCATTTTTTAAAGTGTCCTTTTTCCCCCAGGGCAATTATGTTAAATCATTTGAATATAACATATATGAATGCATGTACTATTACATTGGTATTGCATCATAACGCATAACAATGAACCAAAATAATTGTGATTACAATACTGGGAGTAATACTCTGAAACTTATTTTTATGTAAAACTTAAGTGTTTTTAATTATGTGTTCTAAATATTGTACTTCAGTCCGGCTTGCTGATGTTTACATCATCACAGCATCCAGTTAGCTAATGCTAACAGGCTAGCTGACATTTAAATAACATCGAAACTAACAATTAAAACGTCAAACGTAGCTTGTGGTAGTTCGGAAACAAAAAATCTTGTTAAAAATGTACTTATTTTTCTTCCCTTTTCTGTACCTAAAGTGTCTTTTCCAAAGTGCTTTCTGTTTGCTCAGCTTCATATGTTTCTAGAAAAGTCAGCCCACTCTTCACTTACCCCACTCTCCTTCCTGGTCGAAAGACAAGATGCCTGCTTCGCTATCCACCATTAACGATTGCTGATAATTTTCCAAATCTAACTTTAAGTCGAATGCCATTCTCTTTTAAATTCATTAGTGACTTGTAACGCTGTAACAAACTGGGAACAAAACCACGACTCGCATCACTGACAAGTGACAGACTGCTTTGACGTAAATACACGTCTGTCTTTACTTTACGTCTACGGAAGCCCCCGAGGGCCCAGTATATGAAATCGATTAAATAGTTAATAATATCCCTGTTGGCCACCAGAGGGTGGAATAGTACAGCAGGCACAGGTTCCACGGGATGAGGAGCTGCTCATCGTTCAGTTTTTGAACTACAATATGTAGGCAATGTAAAACTATTAACTTAAGAAAACCTAAAGATGTTTAATTTGTTTTAATATTTTTTTTATATACATTAGATACATTTTAAAACATACAGTACGAGTAAACAAAAGTATGAATATTGCTTTATCACCACAAATTACTGCCCAACTAAAAGTTAATTAAAAGTGCCTTTTAACATTTCTCAAAAATATCATCATAGTATATATCAAAAACAAAGTGGAGACCTTGAATTGTGATTGTTTGGTCATTTTGCCAAGTTATACACAAACATGTTTTGTCCGTCAGGGTGTACAAAATGTTCACTAAACATTCTGCTCTGCTGCAGAACAGCAACAAAGTTTAATCAAGGTGAACATTAAAGGCAGAATTTACATTTCAGAGATTTAATACCTATAAAATTTCACATTTTTCAAATAAAGTGGTAAAATATAAACAAGCATCGAAAAAAATATATAACAAAATTACTACCTGAATCTGTATTTACAATACCTTTTTTACATTTTATTTTTTTTCGTGCAACTTATATTTTTTATGCAAAAAGCAGAGTATCTGGAAAACCCCCACAAAAACATGAGGAGAAAATGCAAACTCCCCATAGAAAGACCCCCCAAAATCCAAATTGGGGATTGAACCCTTGCCGTGAGGCCTAAAATTAAAAATTACCAAAAGCTTTTGTATAATTTTTTCAGCTTTGTGTTTTTACAAATGGCCTCAGTAAGAAGAGCTATATTGTGTGTTAAAAATCAGCAGCAGGTGTACACTGGGCCTAATCCCTTATGGGCATTTCAGGCCGCAGTGAGATTAACCTGAGGTGGTCCGGTTCAGCTCCTTTCAAAAAGAACAAGCCCCTAGTCTGTCTTAACTTATTACTGCAAGGTGAAGGCTAATGTAAAGGTCAACCATCTGCCTAGAGTCTGGACTCAACCTGCAGCAACACTCCCAAACCTAAACAGCAATTTCTGCTTTTGAAACACTAATAATTTAAATATTTGCTGACAAATTCACAGTTTGAGTCTGAGCAATGTTATAAAATTAGTGCTTAATGTCCTAAAAATGTGTTTGGTTGGAGGTGTCCATTACGACAGCCTGTGATTGCAGTGGGGTTTTAAAAAGAGGGCGGTCTCAGTCAGTCCGAGGCTCATCATATTGATTGTGTGTAAAGCTCCAAACACAGACACGGGCAGCAGATTAACAGGTTAACCTGATATGTTAGCTGAATGGTTTATGGAACATTAGAGTAAAGGATTAAAGCTTTTAGTTGCATTGTTCTACAATCTGTGTGACCTCATTTTGTGTGTTTAAAACACAACTATCGCGACATTTGAACCTTTTCTCATTTACAAAATTTTGAAACTGAAACCCAATTCAAGTTTTGACTATACCATTTGAGAGAGTTGAGACAAAAGCAGCAAAAAACAGACTCTTGTTCATTAGAATCAAACTTTCAGTGCGTTAAATGTCAAAACTACTGGGCTAGCTTGTTAAAACCGGGTTACTGATAACAAACTCGTAAATGAAATGGAAGCCTGCTGCTATAAAAGGCCGTGAACAAAGGAAAATTAAAGCTCCATGCTGGCTTTGGGACAATGTCAATTTAATTATGCACAGAGGAGGAGAAAACAGAAGGTAGATGATGTTTTTTTTTGTGGAGCATGGGGCTTTTAATTCACACCAAATTGGCAAAAGCCAAGACACTTTGGAAGACTGACTTAATTTACAATCAAGCTTTTTAAAAGCAAAAGGAAACTTGAGCATGCTGGTGTTGAAAGATTGGATACTTGTTTGGATTTTGTTTTGTTGAATATGCTGTAGCTATTTTGTTTACATGTAATTGTATGGCATTTCTCAGGAAAACAAGTCACCTCTTAGCAAAAAAAAAAAAACCAAAACCACTTTGCAAGAAAGGGAGCTTAAGCCACATTTCATCTTTTGTGTGCCAGATTGATGACCCCGGCGAGATGGATGATGTTCTGTAGTGCTGTGTGGCATTGTCTTATCCCGGCCCGCACAAAGAGTCGGGACACTTATCATTTCAGGCTTATGTATAGAGAAGGGGGTGGGCTGTCAGAGTGGTGAAGAGGGTCCTGGTAGGTGGGGGGTGGCGCAGCTCCTTCTGATAAAGCTTGATGGAGATGGGTTACTGACAGTGGAGGCAGATGGAGAGAGTCATCTCCCATGACAACACTGACCAAAACTTCATCTAGAACACCAAAAAAAAAAAAAAAGGGGGGGGGGGGGGGGCCGGGAACAAGACGACAAAGCAAAAAAACAAAAAACTTATCCTTATGTTTTAGATGCACCTTAGGAGTATTTTATATTACTGTACATTAAATGATGCTTTACAGCATCTTAAAACTGGCTCTTTATTATTAAGGTTTTTGTTGCCCTTTTTTTTTTAGCCGGATGGAGACTTGCAAACAGGTGGTCTATAGGTTTGTTGAGCGTGGTTTAGGATTAGGCTTTGAGACATTGTTTGGTGGGAACAGGGCTGTGAATACAAAGGGATTAGAGCAAAGGGTTGCTTCACTCTGAGTTTGTTGTGATGTGGGGGAGCTGCAATCTGAAGTTGACGGATGAACTAGATAATCCAAATAAAACATCTGCTGTAATTGACATAAAAGACATCAAGTTAATATGAAACTGTAAAACAATGTAAGGGCAACCTATAGGAGCCGTTTGATCTTTCTTACATGTTAAATTATTATTAGTTATTTAATTCATTTAGAATTACATTTTGTTGTAATATTTTGTATGAATTATTTTGTTAGCATTTTTTTTGTTGCATTAGTTTAATTGTGAATATTGGGTAAAACTGGCAAATCTCTAAATATGTGCCCTGGTTTGAACTAGCATGCAAGAGGGTTTATGTTTTTGTTTTTTTACCAGAACAGAAGAGCTTGTTTGTAACAGGAAAGTTTTTGGAATAAATCATCAAAGAAAAATACTTACATGGTCTTGGACAATAGATTTCATTTGTCTGAAAAAAAAAAAACCCCATTGCAATATTGGATTTTTAAATATTTGAACTTTAAAGAAAATGACAGCTACAGCAATGATAAAGAGCACGAATGCAATAGCTACAGTTGTTAGGTCATCAGTTTTTTTCTTCATATTTTGGTCATACCTGCAAAAAGAAATGGAGAAATTGCATTTTCTGAGAAAAGTCTGAATGCTGAGGGCTGAATAAGTCCTGCAAAAGAAGTTAAAACAGAGTTTCCTGATGCATCTTAGTACACCAGGTGGAAAATTCAAAAACGTTGAGTAGGTCCAAGTTGCTGAAGCTGTGGACACAAAGCCAAATGTAGTAAAACACTAGCTGAATGTAGCAAAACATTAATTACAATTCGTAAACAGCTAAAATCTAAATGTATCAAAATGCTAAAAGTATCAAAATGCTATAGCTAAAACCTGAAAAAGTTTATCGAAAAGTACTGAAAAAGTACTCTTTTTGTTACTGAAACAAAGCTACTCTGTTTGTGACAGTAATAGTAAAACAATGCTGCATTAAACTGAGAATTTTGCTTTTAGATTTATTAATTGTTTTGTTTCTTCACTGCCATGCAGAAAATAAAACATAAAACCTTTACAAAAATCATCTGTGTCCTGAACCATGTGCCACCATTAGGGATGCACAAAGGCAGACCTGACAAATGACTGTTTTAATGCCCCCTTTTTGACTTTAATGAATTTATACGTTATCTGGCCCTAATGGAAGCTGCAGCAGTGGGGCCGGCGTGAGGCCCTAACAAATGAAAAGCTCTGATTAGCGCAGAATAAGCTGAGAAAAAAATGCCATTCATCTTGGTTAGCATCCTCCTGTGCTCCTTTATGGGTTGCTGTTACAAGGACGGAGGGTGGGTGTGGTGGTGGAGGGGTCCTAGTCCCCATTAGCCCCAAAGGGCCCGCTGAGTGGTCAGCAGCCCGGCGTTGACAGAGCGTCTGCCCGCTCTGCAGTTCAACACTGTGAATGCCTCAGCCAGGCTTGACTCCTGAATAACCTCCTGAGGTACAGGGAGCTTCACCCTTACATGACCCCGCACTCTGAACAGGGGTGTGAGTGAGGAGGGGAGGGCTGAACGGGGGAGACAGACCAGGGCTTACTCTAACAATTAGGTAAACACAGAAGGGGATCCCAATGACAGGAGATTAGAAACAGGGTTTTACATTCAAAAGTGTTGGTTCAGGATCAATTAGTGGTAATTATTTTTGCCAAACAAATTCAAATTAACATAAAAATACTGGGAACTGTTGTGGTAGATTTCATGTTTCATGCTTCTAGGAACCTGCATCGATATCGTATGCAGACCGTTCAACAATGTAATCAGCGATACGTAATCAGGTATATTTAAGTGTCGTTTTGTGTGTGTTTGTCATTTTGTTAGCAAAATATCTCACTAATCACTGAATTTTATTGAAACTCTAAAATAGTAATCATTGGAGACTCAAAAATGTCTATAACTCAACCAGTTGCACAGTATCAGGATGTGGTTGAAGTTGAAAATGATCTCATACGCTAATCGCTAACAGATTACACAAGATCTTTGTTTGAAACTTTGGCATTAGCCCTGTCTGTTAGCTAAATATATAGAGCTCAGTAACTTTGGGGATCAATACAATTTAAGATGTCAAACAACATTAGAAAAAAAAAAGTCAATAAATCAGTCAATTTGAAAGATTATAAGTTCAGTTTTGGAAAGATAGTAGCTCGGATTCTCCTCTGTGTCATATCCCAAGCACTGAGAGATTGCACAAGAACTTTGTTCCAAACTTTAGAAAATACTGTTGTAGTCAACCTTTTATGTCTGTTAGCAAAATATCTCATGCACCACTGGGTGGATTTTAATGAAACTCTCAGAATCTAATCATTGAATGCATATATGTGATTAAATTTAGAGGTCAACACAATTTACGATGACCACTAGAGATAACAGCATTAGAAAAAAATACATATCGATTAATCAGTCAGCTAGACAGATTATGAGTTAAAATTTGGTATGAAAGTAGCTTGGCGACATCTTTGAGTCATATCCAAAGTACTGACAAATTGCACAAGATCTTTGCTCAAAACTTTGGCAACAGTAATGGCAGTCAACCTTATTTGTCTGTTAGCAAAATATTTCATCCACCACTAAATGTATTTCAATAAAACTCTCAAAAACTAATTGTTGGAGCTGAATAACTTCAGAGGTCATCCTACTTTAATGTGCCTGTGACATCATTTTTTTTATTATAAATATAAATGCATTTTTGGAAAGATTACACAAATAATATAATGCAAAAAATTACATTGCTGATATGGCAGTTGTTGAGATATTTGCATGTGAAGTAACAGAAAATGATGTAAAAGGGGAATGTCTACATGTGAACAGAGCATTGCTACAATGGCTAACAGCACAGACTAGAGATATCTTTCTTTAGATTATTTTGAATTACTATCATAGAGAGATCAAGTCAGAGTCAGAGTTCAAATAATAGCTATAAAGAGAAGGGAGTCTCTTTTCTTAAAGAGTTCCCCTTTGTGGTGAAGCGAGAGCTGAGTCAGAACGCAAAGCTCTTGATTTACCAGTCGGTCTACGTTCCTACCCTCATCTATGGTCACGAGCTTTGGGTCGTGACCGAAAGAACGAGATCGCGGATACAAGCGGC
>JARVGW010000427.1:16356533-16367988 GCA_031762495.1 Anablepsoides rubrolineatus | reverse complement strand
GCAACTGCACTGGCTGCTAGTCTAATCATAAAAAAATAAAACAACTTTACTTACGAAGTATTTGCATTTCTTATATCGTTGCATTTGGTCCACGGCCCTCATAATGATTTATATTTTGGCCCTTTAAGGGAAAATGATTTTAAATTTTGGCCCTCTCGGGGAAAATGTTTGGGCACCCCTGGTCTATTACCTATTTGAAATCATACAAAAAAGTCCAAATATTTTGCCCATGTGACTCATATCAGAGATTTTCCTGACAGCCTGAACTTGACAAATGCATTTTTTTCTAAATCTGATCCAGATCTTTTCAGCATGTGATACTAAATCTGATCAGATACAGATCTGATGTTTTTCAAAGCGACTGCAGTCTAAATGCTCATGTCGCATTTCATCTAACTTTTACGTCTGGGAGGTGGAGGTACACAGATTATATAATATTGAATATGAATATTGATACTAACCTCATGCAGTTTAAATCTTGTAACTTCACACAATTGATTAATATTAATTAATTAATAATTAATTAATTTTCTATGTCCTGGATGACTGAGAATCCACAGAAACATATAATAGTAACGTTGGCCTTGTATGGTGTGGATATGAAAGGTACTGGATCTATACTTTAGTTTTACCTCAAGCATGTACTGTCGTTCCATAAATAAAAAGCTATCATACGGCTTTTGACTAATTATGTTTTTAATTTATTACCACGTGGAAATTCATGCACAAAGTTGTGTTCGTAAAAAAAAAACTGCTTATTGTAGTTTCAGAGATTTTTTTTTTTTTTTTTTTTTTTTTCAGATCTTACGATAGCCCAGGACTAAACACAGGTCAGATAAGCCAGTTTGGAGTTTGTAAATCTTTCCAGCCAGAAGTCAGGCAGTCAGGTTGCCCTGGGTCACTGCATGAGTGTGTACATGTATGTGTTCTTCATTGTCTCATTGCAACAGGAAAAGGAGACTTCCAGGAACTAATTTGAGTTACCTCATCAGGCAGAGCTGCAGCGAGGTGGATGCTTGGATTTGGTTGGGGACTTTTAGTCTCGCTGTTTGTTTGCTTTCCAGGACCGCTTGGTCAGCCTGTTCTGCATGAGCTTTTTTTTTGTTTGAGCTCTAAATGTTTTTATCACTTGCAAAACAATCTTTATCTTGTCCTGGTCTCAACCTCCCGATTGATCCGCTCTGCTGCTGTGTAACATGTCTCCCTCTGGATGGTCTTTGTAGACGTAGTGACGCAGGAGTGATGTCATGCACATTATGTACAGAATAAAAAAAAAAGAAATCACTGTTCGTTGTTAGTCTTAGCCAAAGAGGATGTTGCTGTTTAGCAGGGGGCACTTTTGGGGACTCAGATTAGTTTACCAGAACAAATATTAGTGTTTTTACAACTTTTTGCCTTTTTTTATCGTTTCTATATGTTTTAATGTTCAAAAACAATCCAACAAAGAAACAAGTGTTCTCACAAAAAAGGACATTATGTCCTCCATTATTTCCTCATTTTACATCTCTTTTAATCACAACTGCAAATTGAAGAACAAGCATTTCTTAAAGGAAATGCTTATAACCACCTTTTATGGCAGAAGGTTGAACTCGTCTGATGATGAGAAGGGACAGATTTACAGTATATATATATATATAGTGTGAAGTAAATAAAGTGCAATATCATGAAATAATGCAAGATCTCAGGAGAGCTGTTAGAGCTACGTGTTAAAAATGAGCATAGAGTTGGAGAAAAAGCGAATGGTAATATGGAGCTATAGGGCTAATGAGAAACGACGCGCAGCTGAGCTGATTGAAAGTAACAACAGGTGAGAGTGGCAGACTGAGTGAAAAAGTACTGAGGATCTGACAGAGGGAGAGGACTGAAACACCAGATAATAAAATAAATAAAAACACAGAACTAAATAAGACAACCCAAACGACATAGACTATTACAATATTTAATGTTGAAATATGTTTGTTGTTTTTTTTTTGCAAATATTCACTCATTTTGAATTTCATGCCTGCAACATGATCCAAAAAAAATCTGGGACAGGGGCAACAAAAGACTGGGAAAGTTGAGGAATGCTGAACCTGTTTGGAGCATTCCACAGGTGAACAGGTTCATTAGAAACAGGTGAGTATCACGATTAGACATAAACGGAGCATCCCTGAAAGGCTCAGTCACATTATGAAGCACAAAATGTGACAACAGAGACCCCAGACTGTTCAGCAACTGAAGTTGTACATCAAATAAGAATGTAAAAGAATGCCACCTGATTCCTCAGTTCCCAAATGCTTACGGTGTGTTGTAAAAAAGGAAAGGTGATGTATCACAGTGGTAAACATGTCCCTGTTGTAGCTTTTTTGGAACATGTTGCAGACATCTCATTCAAAATGAGCGAATATTTTTCTCTGCCATTACATTTATTTGTTTGAACATTTAATATCTTGTCTTTGTAGTGTATTCAATTGAATATAAGTTGGAAAAGATTTGTAAATCATCAGACTCTGTTTTTATTTGTTTTACACATTGTTCCAACTTCTTTGGAATTGGGTTGTAGCTGTTTGTTTGTAACATTAACTGAGTTAGAGGCATGTTTGTGTTGGCTGAGGTCGCCAGGCTGTGGGCAGCCATCTTGACTTGGGTTGATTCCAAAAGGTAAATTACTTGTAGATGTGCAAGTTTCTGAGAGTTTCTTGAAAACTCATTCGTTGGTATTAATGCTAACAGACAAACACACACACACACAGAACACAAAAACAGAGCTTCATCCTGAATAATCTAACTTTCTCACAAGGCAGAGGGATTGTGAGTGTGTTTGTGGTGGAGATCCTGTGAGGAAGTGGGGCAGCACCCGCCTCCCATCATTGCATCCAGCCTTACATCCGTCCACCTAACCATTCGTGGCGCTTTTCCTCCTCTCCCCTCTCTCTCTCTGGCTCCTCCTCCCCAGATTCCCACCTTCTTGACAGCTGGCCTGCTGAGCTGCAGATACTTACCCAGAGGATAAGAGGATTTAGTGACACAATTGATCAAACATCAACCTCATTTAGCCAAAAAATATAAATGGTTAAAGGGTGATGATATGGTGCTGCAGAGTAAAAAATGTATTTTTTAACCTCTTTTTTTATGGTTCTGCGGGATTTCTTTGCAATTTTTATGTATTTGAGAGCTCAGCCAGCACAGTTGAGTCAGAAGACCGGTTTTATAATTACAAATCATTATTTGGCATAGGACATTTATTAAACAAACTAATGAGGATTTTTTGCTTTTGTTGCAACTAATCTCTCAAACAGTAAGGCTTGTATTGCTGTTTAGGAGTATTTGGCCTCACTGCACACTCTCTGAGATATTGTTAGTAAGGAGGTTATGGTCTTAATGAATTATCTCACTCCATCCTGTTACAACAAGTAATTAAGACAAAATGATTTAGATGGTTTGTTGTGTTTATTTCGGCTTGTTGATTTTTTAGTTTAAGATGATATTTTAAGATGATTTGTGTCTAATTTGTTTTCTAATACACAATAGCCCAACTTATTCAGACACTGTTTAGCAATATTGAAGCTCTCTAAAGGTTAGAGAATTACTGCAGCAGTACATTCCAGTTTAATAATATATAAAATCCCACAATATAATAATCATTCTCCAATATTGTTTCTTTTGGTCACATTTCTTTTCCGCCATCTGACAAAGAAACATGTTTAACATTACGAGCATATCAGTGGTGAGTCAGTAACAAACCCCCCCATATTTGTTGCATTTTATTGCTCAAATCTTTGGTGATTTATCATCATAACTGCCAACAAACTGTCATTATCACCGGCTGGCAGCTTTGTGATTTGAGTGTTCCTCCTCTGGTGCTGCCGTTTCTGGGAACCGTCCGTGTAACGAGGCTGCTGCGTGGAGAAAACTGCTTTGAACTTGATTCAGGAGTTTGGCAACAAGCGACCTTTGATTGGCAACAGCAGCGGTCAAAGGTGCCCTTTTCTTCTCCGCTCTGTTTGTTTGCTCTCAGATAGATGCTCACGCTCCCCAAGCAGGGCGCACTTTTAAGTGAAAACAGACGGAAAATGTTGAGGCTTGTTTTGTGTGTGTGTGTGTGTGTGTGTGTGTGTGTTGGATGGTCGTGTGTTTATTGGACTGCCGATGCAGAACCTTGCAGTTTTCTGTTCTGAAGCTTGTCGTATTTGCTGTTTTGTGAAAACTAGACCAGGACATAATTCACAGACGCCTGATAACAAAACAAACAAAATCAGTAAAGGCAGTTTGCAGCTGTCCAACTTTTTAACTGTGATTTTATTACCACTGATTATGAAAGGAGTGTTTGTTATTATTATTATTTATTTTTTTTTAGCAAAATGGTCTTTTCTAAAATCCTCAGGAATCAGTAATTGGCCATGCAACTATAACTGATTAACATTAGAGCTAACCTATTTTCAATTTGGCTGGCAGAACTAACCCTCCAGGGCTGCACATTATTGGTAAAAACTGACATTGCAATTTTTTCTAACCCTGCGACATGTTGCGATAAGAAAAAATACAGGAATTTTCAACAAATGACTTGAATAACACTTTATGTCAGACGTGTCAAACTCATTTTCACTGAGGGCCACATGAGTGTTATGGTGGCCCTCAAAGGGCCATATAGTCGTGAATAACTTCCTTGGTTTGTGTTTAATTTTGACTAAACAGAAAACGCAAGGTTCCTCGTCTCATCGTTACGGCTGAGCACTGCTAACAAACGATAACTGAGCTCTACGTGGTATTTCCTGCATAGAAACGTTTTTAATATGTTTTCTTATAAATACTGGAAAATACTACATGTACGTCTGACTTAATGTGAAAAAAAATATACAGAAAAACTATTAAAGGTAAAAGTAAGAGACTTTTACTCACTGTTGAGTTGTGGTGATTTGCTGCTGTCTTGAGTTCTGAACTCAGGGATTTGCAGTTAGTGATGGGATAAATGGCTCTTTGAATGGATCTGGATCTTAGGGAGCTGTTTGTTTCATAGAGCCGTTCAAAAGAGCCATTCGATTTTGAACGAGTTACATCATCATGTAGGGAAATATGTCATCATGTATGGCAACGTGATGACGTCATCACGTTACGTGGGTGGAACCATATGTTTTGTCACGCAGAACACCCCCCCCCCCCCCCTTTCCCGTGAGCTTCTGTACTCCACTGCTCTGCGTGTTTTCTGTGAAAAAGCAAAGCGGGAGCAATTGAAAGATGAAAAAAAAAGATTATATGAAGAATAAAATAAATAAAACTACAAATGGCTTGTTATTGCACGCAACTCGGCTCCTATCGTTTGTTGTAAAGAGCCCTTAAAAAAATTTGGATCGTTCTTGAACGTCACATCTCTATTTACAATTATAGATATCATATTAAAGCTATAGATACCTCATGACATGCTGAAATACATACTATACCAGGCAGCACCATAGCGAGCAAATACTTTATGCAATTTAAATTTGTGAAAATTCACTTAATTCATTATTCATACTGTATATGTATATATATAAATATATATATATATATATATATATATATATATATATATATGTGTGTGTGTGTGTGTGTTTTTATATAAATATATATATATTTACCCTGTGTGAATTGCCTGTCACTTTGCTGCTGGTGCACCTGAATTTCTTCACCGAAGGACAATAAAGATGATTTCTATTATAATTAATTATTATTTTTTATATTCCAGATAGTATGTCAGTCTTTGTTAAAGATCATAAAACAAAGTATTTCAACATAAAAGCTCATATTTTTTATGTGTGACAGTGTCCTGTATCAAAACTACATCTCTGTCATTTGTAGCAAACCAAATTGTGTGAAAATCAGGTAAAAATTTGTAGATTTATTGTAGATTCTTTTCATTTTAGTTGTGTTAACAACTTCCTCCTTACAAACAAATGTGCTGAGGGTGCAAGGACCCAAAACAGAGGCTGTGTTGAAACGCCAGCTCCAATGGGCAGCACCTAGGGAATCTGTGTATATGACTGCAACATGACTACTGCAAACACATACATTGTGATGACAATACTCAAACTAAATATCATTCAATCACGTCAATAACTGATGCGAGGGGGGTACCCGATGCGTCAAAACCGGACACAGAGGGAACCTGATCAAGCATCAATATGTGACTAGAATTGGTTGTACGAACAGGTATACCACCCAGCTAGGGCTGCCATGATTAGTCGACTAGTCGACGACTAATCGACTATTAAAATAGTCGACGACTAATTTAATATTCGATTAGTCATTTTTTTTGTTTGTTTTTTACTTTGTTTTTCTCTCCAAACTGCTTTGACACCTTCCACTGCCACATCTGCCTTTCTGTCCTTGATACACATGCGCAGTAGTGGCAACCGGGTTATCACAAGACATTATACAGACAGGCTCTGGTATCATGGAGCTAAAATGTGTGGGATCATTCTAAGAAAATGAAAGAGAAACCTGTGCAATGTAATATCTGCATGGCAGAACTTGCCTTCCATAGATAAAATCTAACGATGGTTATATAATAGCAGCTGCATTCTGGCGCGATAAGCTGCATGTTTTATATTCAATTAATGGATGATCCGATTAGTCGACTAATCGAAAAAAATAATCTGTGATTAATCGACTCTAAAAATAATCGTTTGTGGCAGCCCTACACCCATCACTAATGCAACTCTATAACCCCCCTTTGCGAACGCAAAAATAGTTTTACAGATATTGAGCTACAATTTGTCGTGGCAGCAGCTGAGAGTCATCCCCATCACTTATTTGAAGTTCTCAGAAATGGTACAAGATTTTAGTTTGAAACTTTGGTGTTCACGTTAAATGGTGATGTGCATTCCTTCAATGACTGCTAGCTTTAAAACTTAGGGTAAGTGCACGGTTTACAGAGAGTGCAATAGTGTGTGTTCCCGATCACTCAGATGTATCGGAGGGTGGCATTTTGCATGAAAGTGATTTACATAGAATAGGTATCATTCAGGTTATTCAAGGAAATACTTCCTTTGAGCAGCACTGGAACAGTTTATGTTGTTTTGACTGTTGGCCTTTCTTCCTCATGCTCAAACACACACACACACCCCTCCACCCTCTCCAAAGCATGCACACCTCTCCAGTCATTCCCTTTCAGGCATCCCACCAGCTGCCTGTCCATGTGCTCCCTCCCACCCCCCGGTGTATTACTCATGAAGGCTTAGAGTTTGGCACCACAGTCCGCAAGAAAACGAGTGGAAGCTGCAGAAGCTAAGAAAGTCCATTTAGTTAACAGTTACTGATGCATTTCAGTGTTTTGGCTTTGAAGGTTGAAAACTTGGATAGATGGCTCCAGGTCCAGACAAATTTATTCAATTTCAGTTTTGTAATGAAACGTTTATGTAAAGGTCTAAATTTGACACTTACGTTTAAACAGTTAGGCTCAATACAGGCGCGTATTTGTTGTCATTATCAATATATTATGAGGCTATTGTGAGAAAAAACAATTATATCCAGGTTTGTAATTAAAAGTTAAGTAAAACGTTTTAATTATGATGCTTCTAATAATTGAACCTGTTTAGAAAGTTCCAAGTCCACACTGTTTTTACGCTGTTAAAATTTTTGTATTTTCCAATTCTTAACCAACTTTCCATTTTTTTCTCACAAGGCTCTTTCTCTTTTTGTGTTGTTCATGTCTACTAAAGTATCCTTCTAAACTTTCACCCTGACAATATCCTTGTTGCTACATTTTCAACTAAAACACTGACACTAATTTTTGTGAACCCCCAAAGGGAATTAGCCGCACACAAGCCGAGAGAGGCCAGTCCGCAGAACCAGACACAGTACATGCTGTACAGTGGTCATCTATTACATAAGCCTGTTTATGAACGTGCACTTGGAAAACACTCCCCATACTGTTCAGTTTAAATTTAGGCAGTAGGTTTTGTTACTTAATAGGCTGTGATGCACCGTGTGAAGTGTTGAATGTGTTAAAACGGATTTTTTATTTTTATTGTGAAATCTCTCCTGTTAGCTCTGTGGTACGGAGCGGGAGGCCCTGATGCTTTTTGTGTGTGTGCAGGGGATAGCTTATGCAGAGCTGGAGAAAGGAGGAAAGTAAAGCAGGGGTCTATAGTCTCCATGCTAAACAGGAAGTTGCGCAACACCTGTTCCTTGGCATGAGAGGGACTGACTGACCAGCTGTGTTTCAGTGTCACCAGAAAAAAGTGTTTCTTCCAGCCAGAAGACAACACAACATGTTCCTCGCTGTTTGCGTTTTTTTTTTTAACTGAAAGCATCTATTGTTCAATGAAGTTTCCTTTTGAAACAAATTTTGCCTGCTGTACAACAAAAACAAACAAACAAACAATAGACTGTAGAGGGTTGAGAAACATACCAAAACAACTGCAAAATATTTCAGCAAATTGTTCTGTGTAACATTCAAAGTTCATAAAAATGGCTGTCAGTCAGTAAAAATACAGCAACAGGTCAACACATTGTACTTAAAGATGCTTCTGCTTTTAAGTCATTCATAACTAGAAAAAAAAGATGCATTTGCTGCAAAAATGCATTGGAATTTTGAGTGTAGATCAGCTTTACTATGTTTGTTGAAAAATATAAAAGTTAAATTAATTAAATTAAAACAAGCGGAGCAAAAGCTAAATTTAGGAAAACAGTCATCAAACTAAAATGAGTAAAACTGTAGCTATGGTTATTGCACAATTTCCAACAAATGTTAAAATTAGGAAAACTAACAGCTAAAATGAGCAAAGTTGTAGCTTAGAATTAAAGCCAATACAACAGTAGCTAAAGGTAGCAACAAAAATAAAAGTGAACAAGCACATTTGAAGCTAAATTTGACAAAGTCATAACTCAAATCTAAATTTAACATAACAGTAGCTAAATTTAGCAAACCAAAGCCTTAATAGTTAAATTAACTCAAAATACACATTCCCATTTTAATGAAACCAAACATTTACACAAACCTAAAAAAGTTACAAATACCAAAAGTTAGAGGTACCCATCTCCAGAGCAAGCTGAGTGTTTTGTAACCTGAAGGGTTGAAATAATTTTTAACAAAAGTCAAATGTTTGAAAGACAATGGAAAACAATAATGTCAACCTGAATCAGCAGTCACACAAATCAAAAGAATAAATTGTAAAATAGTATTTCTCACTTATGTTTCATGCGAGAGTAAATAAAATTCTCCTTTTGTACAATTCAATTGTTTAACGTATGGGCCTCCAGAAATTGACTGCATCACATAAATATTACTATAAATATGATGTAAAACTAATATAAATACAGCATCAAAAGTGAGGAAATTTATGTTTAGTAGATTATTTCTTTGTTGTAACAAAGGCTTCTTGGCAATTAATCTTATACTGTTGGAAAACCTGTTAATTTCCCTTTTAAATGGTGCCACATTTGTAAGGAACATGCATTTGTGGGATGAGCAGTAGAGCTGTGTGTTGTGCACATGAAAAAAATGTCAAACAGCTTACTTTTCTATTGCTATGTACACTTGTTTGAGCTTCTGGTTTATTGCCAAAAAGCCTTGTTACAAAGAAATTATCTACCAAACACTAACTAACTCCTTACCTTTTGTACTAGTTATACTTGTGTCCTGTTTGACTACTGATACACTGTAGAGACACTGTAGTCTCTCTCATATATGTTGTTTTGTTAACAACAATTTTTACATTTATTAATTTTTGTTTTGTCACCAGAACGTTTTAGGAACCACAATCAGCTTCTTAGTTAAGGAGCTCAGATTATACTTGGAAAATAAACACATTTTTAAACTGTTAAGCTTTAAGCACTTTGATTCTTCTTTGACTCAGTCTTCTTTAAACTTTTTCACGTTGTCAAGCCTCTCCACACACGCACGCACACACACCCACACACGCAAACACACCTACACACGCAAATACACCCACACACACAGATTACAAGAATGTGACATTTAACGAACTTGTGCCACTGATGCACATTATCGCTCTGAGTCTGTGTTTGTGTGTGTGTGTGTGTGTGTGTGTGTGTGTGTGTTTAATGGTGGATACAAACACACAAGCTTCCACATGATGAACCAAATGTTTAAACGTCTAAAATAGGCATTTCATCACTCATTAGTGACATTTTGCTGAAGAAGACACAGTATTATTTATGTTTTTGAGTCAACGACATCAACCGACGCTGCGTTATGATGACAGCCTCAGGCGTCTGTATTCATCATGTTGTTTGTTGTGGCTTGTATGTTACTGTACACGTATGATGTGATTTTGCTAAAGTTTGTGTGGCTCACAGCTACAACACATGCATGAAAAAAAATTACACTCCATGCCCCGTTAGCCAGCTGACTGACAGCTTTTCTAAGTAGGTCATCTATGTAAATGCCAGCCTGTCAGTTTACATCAATGGATGCAAAGCAGAGTGTGTGCCCTGTGACCGAAATCAGGTGGTCTCCGTGCTGTTTACCCGTACCTTACAGAAAGAACTCTGACAGCACAAAAACACATGGTGGTTTTCACCAGTGTGTTCTCAGGTGGTTGATATGATCCATTAAAATGGATTTGTGTTTATGTCACCTTTGGTTTGTGGTTAAAACAAATTTAAAGTGTGACTGGATTTGTAACAGGAGTCAGCATCCTGTTGCTCATATTTGAGTAGGTGTGCACACATGAGAGTATTGGGTATTGATCAATACAAGCAAAACAATTAAAATGCTATTTGAATTAAATTAGTTATTTTATTTTTTCATAACTACAACAAAACTTGTGCATCACGTAAGTTACACATTAAAGATATAAATTTGCAAATTTCCCCACTGTGGGATCAAAGTTTTATCTTATCTTATCTTATCTTAAATTATCTTATCTTATCTTAAAGAACTATAACTTAACAACAGAAGTAGGATAACCATGAATAGAAGATAGACAGAGACTGTTTCACGACTAAACGTATTAAAATATCCATGAACCTATTGAACATGATCTCCAGCTCTCACTGAGTGGTTCGCAGCTGAGTGTGAAGCAGCCGGGATGAGGATCAGTACCCCCAAATCCGAGACCATGGTCTTGAGCCAGAAAGGGGTAGCATGCCACCTCGGGAAGAGGTCCTGCCCTAAGTGGAGGAGTTTAAATATTTAAGGGTCTTGTTCACGAATGAGGGAAGAATGGAGTGGGAGATCAACAGGGGCCTTTTGGCTCAGCTCTCGATTTACCAGTCGGTCTACGTTCCCACCCTCACCTATGGTCACGAGCTTTGGGTAGTGACCAAAAAAACGAGATTGGGGATACAAGCGGCCAAAATGAGTTCTCTCTGTAGGGTGTCTGAGCTCTCCCTTAGTGATAGGGTGAGACACTCGGTCATTCGGGAGGGACTCAGAGTAGAGCCGCTGCTCCTCAACGTCGAGAGGAGCCAGTTGAGGTGGCTCGGGCATCTGGTTAGGATGCCTCCTGGACGCCTCCCTGGTGAGGTGTTA
>JARVGW010000427.1:16339936-16352510 GCA_031762495.1 Anablepsoides rubrolineatus | reverse complement strand
TCTTAAAGAGACAGAGGCCAATTTCAAGGCATTTAGAAGAGGAAGTGATGAGAAGACAAGTTTATTTTCTATTTAAAGATAAAAACAACATTTTAATAACGACTAAAGGTACTTTATTATGGTATAGAATTTAAATATATGCCTGAGAAACACATAATATTGCCCCTTTAAGATCTTTTAGCTGCAATGGTCATCTCGAAGTAGAGTCCAGAGGTGTCTGAAGTATTCATATTCATAGAAGTATAGAAATTAGGGTTTAAAAAAGCTTTTGGAAGTAGAAGTATCAACTCAAGCTTTTTACTCAAGTAAATGTGTAAAAATACTGGCTTTGAAACTACAAATGTTAATGAGCTGTAGATGATGACAGGCAGAGTTTAATGTAATAATTAATGGCAAAGTTTGAGATATTTCCTGCAATCAGGTAGCGCTCAAAATATGTGTTAGGATTCTAAGGTGCAACCACGTCAAGTTTTAGCTAAATATCTGTAAAACTCACTGAGGTAGATTTGTTTGCTACAGTTGATTACTTGTGGCAGCCATCATTCATGTGTTTTACCCAAAAGTTAATAAGTTGTAGATATACACCCCCTTACTTTGTCAGAGTTTAATCTGAATCTCGTATGTCTACTGGTTAAAGAGGTATAATACAAACACACGCACCATCAAAAACATAATTATTCTTATTTTAGGGTTAAAATAGCTTCATCTTGAGTAATTCTTTTAAACCCATTACTATTTTTGAATGTGTTGGTGGTGCTGTCTCTGTGTTTATTTGCATTTAAGGTTGCAGCTAATGGTTAATTACATCAACAATTTGAGTCAATGATTATCTAAAAGACCTCATTAATCATCTCAGTCTTGTGAAAACCCAACAGTCTGGTTAAATGATTAATTTTTCCAGCTGTGTTTCATCACAGCTACTAAAACGCTGTTTCCTTAAAATAACTTTTCGGTTAAAGAATAATATTTTTTTTCATAAGCCTAAAAGATTTTAGTTTTTATAATAATCTGTCCCTGTTAAGAATGAGCAATGCCAATAAAAATTGTATGATGCATTAATAATCCACAGAGTGTTTGTACCCAGTTTTGACAGCAGCTTGTTGATAATCTAAAGCAGCATTCTTTCTGAACAACTGCGCTTTAAAAACTCTGTTTTTAGTTTGTGTAACATTAATTATTTGTGACAGCGCATACTACACGCTGCAGAGGATTTGCTGGTCACCCCTGACTCACCGATGAGCAAGTATGCAGGAGCTGATGTTTCATTTAATCGTGATTATTACGCCTCCGGGGCATCCACACTGGGAGAATACCATTGCATTTAGAGAAAACTAAAACCGATCTAAAATACAAAAAGAAAACTTGCAGTTTGTAATGTCTGAGTTCAGTCAGCCCTTGGAGGATAGGCAGAGTGCACGTTGTAAATAAGTGATAGGAAACGTATGAGGTGACTGGAGAAAAGAAGTTCTATACGTCACGCTGCAACAAACACGTGGGTCAGAGGGGGACATGTAGGTCATTCTTCCCTCCAGCTGTTTTGCAGATGTTTGCACACAAACAAACACAAATAAATGCATTAAAGGGAAGGACTTTATATTTTTAGCCAACCTTTTATGCCCAAGTTTCAAACTAAGATCATCTTATAACGAGAAAAGACAGAGGTGTAGTTGTTTTGGTCGAACCTTGAAGATAATATTATGGGTATTGTGAGATGCAACGCAAGTAGTGTTGTAGTCAAGACCGGGTTAGGCGGTCTTGACTACAACACTACTTGCACTGTGTTACAAGACCACAGTGTATAGAGACCGAGACAAGACCACAGTGTATAGAGACCGAGACAAGACCAAGACTTTTAGGGGTTGAGACCAAGTAGAGACCAAGACCGGAAAAAAAAACTAGTGCTCTAAAACATACAGTATACTGTACGCAGGTCGCTAACTTATTATGTAGAGCTAATATTGACTAAATCTTTTTGAGTAAGGGCCAGGCAAAGAGTTTTGGTACAGAGACAGATTTGGTTTAGAGTACAGAGACAATTCTTTACTCTTCCTTTTTAAGTGATGATAAAAGTTATAGTCCCGACCATCTCTGAAAATGAAGCACTGCAGAAGTTGCAAGTTGCTGTATACTTTCCTCTGGATATTGTTTCAGAAATACTATATAAACTTTATGATTTATGTAGCCAAACTGTTTTATTGAAGATTTTGCAGACATCTTCTCCTCCTCCCAGACAACCACTGTTCACTTTCTTGGAGTGCCGTGAGCGTGTGAAAAGGGGATGGGAATGGGTGACAGTGGTAACAAAAATACACAATTAAAAATGAGTCATGCATGGATGTGAATCATTAAATTTTGCATCCAATGAAAGCAAATATGTTAACAAATAAATTGGACAATATTCTGGAAATGTAGTGATGTTTCCACAGCTGTGGTCTTAACTGGCCTTGAAATGGACTGAAATGAAGGAATGGAAATTAACTGGTCTCTGGTCTACAACTGATTATGTTGATAATAATCAACATAATAATAATAAGATGCTAAATTGTTAGTTTAAAATTTTACTATGGGCTCTATTTACTTTTATTACTGTTTTCATTCTGTCTGTTTTATGATTATGGCTGTAACTGTGAAACACTTTGGTCAACAGATATTTCTCAATGTGCTATATAAATAAATTGACATTGACAAATAAAATCCAGAGTCCTTAAAGACTCGGTACAAATGCAGTCGAGATGAGAAAGGGGGTCTCCAGAGGTCTCGAGTGTTACGACACAGGTTACTACTGCGTCATATATTGGCTCAGTATCTGTTAATTTGACTGAGTTAAATCCATTTAAAAAATGTATGTGTCATAGATTTATATCTGATTATGACTTTCTGCAAGTACCAGTAAAATCCATCCAGTGGTTCATGAGATATTTCACCAACACACAGAAACAGACAAAAACATGAACTTTACTCATGTTTTAAGTATCCTGGTTTCTATCCAACCAGGATACTTAAAAAGGACCCATTATGGGGTACATCTGTAGGTTATACAAAACATGTTCATTTGATTTAATTCACAAAATAAACCTCTGAAAGGGAGATTTCCTCGTTTCAGTTCTGCCTGTTCTGAGCTCCATTCAGAACAAGCTATTTATGAGAAAAGAATTGCTGTTGGCAATGCCCTGCCAACCTTTTGTTCACATTAGCTCCGCCCTCCAAACAGCGTTTATGTTAGAACTTCATATACGTGAAAATGGTTACTAGTACGAAGAGATGCACAACGGTACGACAGCAGTAGAAAGGCTGCGCACAGTGCAGACACAGGCGAGGGCTTGGTAGGGACAGACTGAAGCGTCTGACCAAAGTCAGCCTGCAGGCTCCCGTGACATGAGATGAACACTGTGGCTCAGGAGTCTCCATTTCTCCAGCACGATTCCTCCCTGCCAGATCGGTTGACGATGCATGCCGTGTGGCCACCACGGGGGGAGGGCGACAGACTGGTGCACGGAGAGGCCAAAGCGAGTCTATTACCGCTTCCCGAAGCCGGCGTAGTGACGGTGGAAAGGCGAAGCTGTTCGCCGCCTCTGTCGTCGATCACAACAATAATTTGTGCTAAAGGACAAATCCTGTTCATGTCAAACAGTAATACTAAACACAACACATCGCCATCATCTGCAGATTTGTGACAAACAGTAGGGACTGATGTTTCCTTCAGCTGAAAGGCCTTGGGTTAATCCTGCTGTGCGCTGTTTGTAGTTTTCAAAGTCCATCGTGAAATTATTTACACAAACTACAACTTTCTTTGCCAATATTGCTAGAACATTGCCTTTAAAAATAAAATTTAACCATGCACCTCTGTTCTCCATGATTGATGTAAAAACAGCAGAACTAAGGTAAAGAAGTGGGCGGAGTCTCCGCTTGGGTTACCAGGTGCGGCTGGGCTCACCTTGGCATTATCTGGATTATGGTGTAACAAATTAATCCACAGGTTTTTGAAACAGCGCACTTGCTGACACTAACAAAACATTTACATATTGTCAAGAAACAGCTGGGAGTGTTCTTTTAGCACTTGTACTGTTTCTGGAAGCAGTATGGACCCAAATTAAAGCATAAAAATATGTAAAATTTTTTTTAAAAAAGTGAATTTTGCTTAACAAAACTAACCCAGACAGGGATTCAGTGTCTTGCCCAAAAATACTTCAACGTGATCAAATAGTGGTGGAATTGAACCGATAACTCTCACACTATAGAGGAACAACTCCCCTAAACGCTCAGCCACAGCCACCCCACGTTATCCTTCCTTGGGCAATAAATATTCATTCTGCTGAATTCTTCACAGTGGCAAAGGTCACGGGGCAAGAGGGTGATAAAAGACTGAAAACATGCAGAAGTCAAAGGAGTTGAGTTGGATTTAATGCTAAACATAAATCAGATATCTAAGAAATGTTTACCCTTTTATTAGGTTATCAGTCAGTTTAAGGCTATTTTTAAATGCTCATTATTTACATTTTAATTTCAGCTTTTGGCCACAAAATTTAGGTTTTTATTTTGAACATTTAGTTTAAGATAAACCTATAAAACTGTTAAAAGTGCCATCTGCTGTTTGGTTTTAGAACTGCCTCACATGAGATTCCCCTCCTGCACCTCTCTCATCAACATAGATGACACAGAACAACATAGATATATATGTATAGAAATACACACACACCTGTGTGTGTGTGTGCGTGTGTGTGTGTGTGTGTGTGTGTGTGTATGTATCTATATGTATGTATATACAACAAGCATGACAAGACTCATACAGAGGTTTCAGCTCCTCCCACTCATGGAGCATGTGATCGCTTGCCGACACACTTTGACAACAAAGTGTGTGGGCGGGAAGGGGAAAAGAAAAATGTGATCATGCAGAAGACAAAATCAAAAAAACAAAACAACCACGGGGGGGGGTGGAGATGTCATGAGACTGCTGAATAGTTTTCAGTTTCTTTGCACTTCCTCCTCTCGCTCCGCTCTGCTCTGTTCTGCTGCGCTCTGGGCTTCAACCCTCCGTTCTCCCTTCTGTCTTCCTGTCATCCTCAGATGAACTCTATGAACAGCGTTAGCAGCTCAGAGGACATCAAGCCCCCGCCGGGCCTGCAGCCTCTAGGAAACATCAACTACCAGTGTACGAGCCCGGGAGGGATGTCCAAACACATCTGCGCTATTTGCGGGGATCGCTCCTCAGGTAACGTGTTTGGAGGAGGATAGAGGAGAAAGATAGACCTACAGATATCCTCCAGTAACACTCACACACACACACACACACACACACACACTTGTATTTACATCACACTGAGGACATTGTATTGACTTCCATTCATTTTTGTAACTGTATTGATGCCTAACCCAGACATTTTCTCTAAGGTTAACCATTACTGGTCTATAGTTAACTCTAACCTGAACCAAAACTTAATTCCAACCATACCTCTAAACCTAACAAGTAAAGCACAGTAGAGCTGCAAACAAAGTGAGGACATTGAAGAGGTCCTCACTTTACATCAAAGACCTCACTTTGATAGTAACTATGGTGCAAACGGTCCTCACTCTGTAGTAAAAACAAGTTCACACACACACAATATCAGGCATGGTCTCAGGTTGTTTTCTTTCTGCAAAAAGGTCTGCTCTGCTGTCAGTGTATTTACAATAGCAACATATTTTCATTCAACACAAACACAGTCTTTAAAAGAGATTTAAAGGCCCCTCTGTGTGTTTTATTCTCCTTACGCTGTGAGATCAAGCAGGACTGATGTAGATCTCTGCTCCACAGGAAAGCACTACGGTGTGTACAGCTGCGAAGGTTGCAAAGGGTTTTTCAAGCGCACTGTCCGTAAAGATCTCACCTACACGTGTCGAGACAACAAAGAGTGCCTAATAGACAAACGCCAGCGGAACCGCTGCCAGTACTGTCGCTATCAGAAGTGCCTGGCCATGGGCATGAAGAGAGAAGGTAAATGTGAAGGTGTCAAAATAATAATAATAATAAAGTAAACCTCGGTCTAGGACATCTAGAAGTGATGTTACTTTATTTGTAGTAACTTTTGCAGGGGTTTGGTTTTAAAACTTTTAACATTTGGGTCTTTACAAATTACCTAATTACTTTGTGAGGTTCCCATTATTGACAAAAGAAACATAAATTAGAGTCAAACCTCGTATAAATATTAGCTATTGCTGCTTAGATACACTGATCATCAGTCGTACAAATATAGTCCTGTATTCAAACCTGCGTCAACATGAAGTAGCTCAGTGTAATCTGTTATTATGTAATTACGGCGGGTCATGAAATTGTGCAAAACAATCAGTATTTTACTTTGGAGCCCACCAGGTATTTGGCTTCTACTCACAATTATTTCCATTAATCTATTCATGGTTTCAGCTTAAAGAAGAGAAAACCCAATTATTTAGACCTTAAATACAATTTGTTGTGTACTTGGTGTCTGTAAGAGCCCAGAAAAATGTAACTTTGTTTCTCCCTGTGCTGCGTAGATATTTTTATAATCTATCAACCCGTTCAGTTTTCTTTATTTTCTATGTTGCTTTCTGAACTATTTTGTCAAATTATTTGCAATGAAACTTCTAAATAAGGTCTGGATGTTCCAACTAAAAATTTGATGGTCTTCATTCTCCTCTGGCTCCAACATGTACGGCTGGATAGACAAGTCTTCTCTTGTTGACATCTTTTAAATCATTTGTAAATGAAATTTTCTGCGCCACTATATAGTCGTAAACCCCTCTAAGAATGTAGAATGGACCGGTCTGGATGCTGGACGGGGCCCAAATGAATGATTTAAATGTGACAAAGAAGGCTTTAAAAGCAGCAATTTTAGGCTTCTGGTACCCCAAGAGAGTAGAGAAGTAGAAGTAGAGAAGCCGGGTACTCTGGATTCCTCCCACACACCAAAAACATGACTGTTAGGTTAATTGATAACTCTAAATTGTCCCTAGGTGTGAGTGAAAGAGTGAATGGTTGTTTGTCTCGTTTGTTTCTATGTGTTCCTGTGATGGACTTGCAACCTGTCCAGGGTGTACCCCGCCCCTCGCACTGTGACTGCTGTATGGTCACGAGTGACCCTGAAAGAAATAAGCGTGTACAGAAAATAGATGCATGGATGGATGGATGGATGGATGGATGGATGGATGGATGGATGGTACTCCAAGATGCTGCCAATCAGGTGCTCACTATAAGTTTTTTTGCCAAGAAGCTTTACAAAAAAGAAATAAAAAAACATAAATTTCTTTACTTTTTGTGCTAACCTCAGATCAGATTACATGTGTACACATTATTGTTGTAAATAATATTAAAATAATGAACAAATAACAGTTGGAAGAATTAAAAACTGTGAAATAAAAGTATTTTTTGTGAAAATGAATGGCGTAGTAACAACATAACAACAAGTTACTTTTCCAATTACGTATTTTAGCTACAGTTTTAACTCAGATATATTAGAATCAGAAGCACTAAATGCTATTGAGTGCAGGATTTGCAACACTTTGTAAAGGAACTAATTGTGCAATACAGATCATTTCATGAGTATCAAAATACACATTTGAATGACTTTTTGATGTTGCATCATCCAAACTTGTCAGTTTCTTCCTGAAAATACTTACCAGATGAATATAATGTGATAGATTGTTTACCTTTTCATGCTGCCAATAGTTTTATGCACTCAACATTCTCATTTAAGTTATTGTTTAACCTCTTGGTCTGAAGCAGCAGCTACAACCACTGAACCTCTAAGAATGATTTAACAGAGCAGTTAAGATCTTGGACAAAAAAAACTCATCAGATCACATCACTGTCATCTGCTGAAACTTATGATAAATTTTGAAAACTTTGTGAAATTCTCCAATTCAAAACTGGTTTTTAAATTTTTAAATGGACAGGTTCCTCAGGTGCTCACTGATCTTTTGGTATTAATACTTGACATGTGTCTCTATACAAATACAAAGGAAAAAAGGCTTTTGAAGGAGGACGTTTTCAGCTTCACAATTGTACGCTTTAACCACTCTTCCTGCCTCTGGTGACAACACTTTTTTTCTTTTAGACCAACTGTAGAGCAGAATCTCACATTCAGTGATGCAAACACCTACTGCTGCTTTCTGAGGACAACTAGAAAAGGATGTCAAACATTCTGCGCCCGACCTGACGTGTCTATGTTTGTGTGCAGCTGTGCAGGAGGAGAGGCAGCGTGGGAAGGAACGTGGGGAGAACGAGGTGGAATCTACCAGCAGTTTTAACGAGGAAATGCCCGTGGACAAAATCCTGGACGCTGAGCTGGCCGTGGAGCCCAAAACAGAAACCTACAGCGATGGCAGTCCTGGAAACTCTGTAAGAATCTCACATTCTAAACTTAATTTTGAGAGCAGATGTAAGGCTAACGTCTGACAGTCATATAAGGCAGCTGTTCCGAGACGTTTTAGCTTTGGATCTACAAAAGATTCATCCATTTATAATCAGTGCTCTTATGTCTTTACATCAGGTAAAGGGATAGTCAAGGCATTCTTGAAGGGATGTTCAGTCATCACGAGGAATGAAGCTGTGAAGCTGTCAGTCAGCTGGGAGCAGAGTAAACTTTAGGTCTGAGTGATGCGTTCACCGCCATCAGCAAACACACAGTGTGTTTACAGTATGCTCAGCACACATACGTTAACGTGGTAACAAGGACATTGTTCAGCTGAGAAAACAGCAACAAACTTATCAAACGGTGTCATGCAGAACTGTAGAGGTTTAATGTTAGCTGATCCTTCACACCAGGATTTTATTTGTGAGAAAGAGTTGAAAATAAGCCTGAAAATTTATTTAAAAAAATATCAAGTTGACGTTCCCCTCTTTTCTATACTCTTAAAGTGATAGTTCAGCTCTTTTAAAGTGGGGTTCTGTGAAAAGATTTGTTCTGTTGCAGATGCAAAAATGGTGGCAGTGTAACAGTTTATAAAAGCAAAATGTGTAACTGACCCGGTATGAAATGTTTGGGATCAGAGTTGTTTTAATGGGATCTACTAGTTGTGACATTAGAGATTATTTGAAAAACATTTGCTTCATCTATAAAAAGAAAATTATAAAAAATACTGTAGGCTGTTAAGTTTTCATAAATTAATAAAATATATTGTCACACGGATGTCGCCATGTTATTTATGCTGCAAAGCATTCTGGGTAAATGATGATGCTTTACTAGTTCCTCCAGGTCAAGCTCTATTCAGCTTGAACTGTAATTTTGGACAATGTTTGACATTCAGCTCTTTTAAATGAAACCAGCGCGCATTGACAGAGAGTTGAATGTAGAAATGACTCAGCCTGAAACTGAAAAATGATGATGGAGGATAATAGAGCTGTGTTATGGAAGAGGAACCTCAACTTTAGCCTTTCAGCTTTCACATGAGCTCCCGAGTTAGAACCTATATATGGTATTAGCTCAACTATATATATATATATATATATATATATATATGGTGTTAGCTACCGAGCTAATACATATGAAAACTAGAAGCACTCAGAGAGTGCAAACCTCCGCTAAGGCTAATTTCCCCCATCCTGCAATAGAGTTAATGCGCAAAAGGAGAGATGGAAACACATTTGCCGAATAAGTTCTGACATAGACAAAATGGCAGTGAGATTTCTTTTCGTCAGAGACTCGTCTCTCGACGTTATTTATCCACAAACTGGTCCTAGATTAAGCTCCAAAGTTTTCATCAGTCAGATTCCACCATGTAAAATGTCTGTTTTATCCCCTTTTATGAGTTTTTAACGGTTTGACTATCTTTATAAACTGCTGCTTCCTGGTACAGTCAGCTTGGGAAGCGAGTCCGTCTTTTTCCTTTTTTCTTTTTTTTTTTGAAGCGAGTGATTGAAGCAAAATACAGCGTCTGAGCGCTTTCAGCACAAACAAACACTCCCACAAACTTCTGACCAATCACAATAAAGTTCTTATGTGAAGAGAGTACCTCACATGGTTGATCAGCCAATCCAGCTTCAGCTGGGCTGCAGCAGGACCCTCCCCCCGCTGTCTGTGTCTGCTCATCCCGTAACCTGAAGAGAATCGCATTTGTTTTTCTACCCCTCCAGACAGCATGTAACATCACCGTTATCAGCTAGTATTGATAACGGAATATTCACAAATTTCCCGATAGTAGACACCCTGGGATGTGTAGTCCCAGCGAGGTTGTGACTTGTACTTCCTGTTTCCTACAGTCGTGCGTCTGACATAATGACACTTTGCGTAGCCTGGCTGATTCGCTCGAATTAAAAGAAATTCCTGTATTCGCATTGTGATTCAGAACATTGCCAACATTTAATGGTGTGTTCCTTTGGCCAATACCCACATGTGGTAAAAATGTCATGACAATCTGTCCTCAAGTTTTTGAGTAATTGTGTCCACAGACAGACAGACAGACAGACAGACAGGCAGGCAGGCAGGCAGGCAGACAGACAGACGCGACCGAAAACATTACCTCCTGCCCTTGGCGGAGGTAATTATGGTGTTAGCTCCCCCAGCTAATATATAAGACAATAAATGGTCTGAGCCAATATATATAAAGATTTATAGCGTTAGCTGCCAAGCTAATTTATATATGGCAATAAATGGTGTTAGCTTCTGAGCTAATGGCAATATATGGTAACGCCATATATTTTTTAGTAATATGGCATTTTGTTTTATTTGACTCAAGAGATAGATAAATAAAATAAATAAATAAAAATAACATATCCGTCCGTTCGTCCGTTTTCTGCCGCTTATATAACATATATAACGTATATCATTTCAATCAGTACATTGTGCAGAACATATAAACTAATACAAAATACAGAATTATTGTCACACACTACAGTTTTTTAGCTTTGATTCTTTGTGTTTTAATCTCACCTGTAAGCAGTCATTATACCCAGAATGCTTTGGTTGTCATGCTTAAGTGAAAAATGTAATAAGCAATTAAATCATTTCATTTGTTGCCAACAACTTTTAGTAAACTACAGAAACAACGTTATAAGGCCAACATGTGCAAATAGCCTGAGATCCATTTAGTATGGCAGAAGTCCACTTTGGTTTTAGACCTGCTCAGACTCTTCAGTTTGATTAGAATTCAAAGCTATCTGCTACAAGTAAGATATTATCTCTTCATAACCTTTTCTACAAAACTAACCATCTATTTGACATTTCTGGTTAAATCATGGCGCAGCAGACACTGATTTGATGGTTTATTTGGCTACACAGCAAAACTGATAGTTTGTCTCTGTCATTTGTGAGGCCTTTGTCACTCTGCATGTGAAATTCAAGACTGCTTGAACTTTTACAAAGTCAAAAGAAGAAACCGGTGGTTTTACAAAGCTCCACCCCCCTCAACCCCACGATTTAGCCACAACTGCACCTGCTCTCTGAATGTAAATGTCAAAGAAAGAGCTCACGCGCGCAGTTATTTATTGAATCGTTTGTTCCTCTTCAGACCAACGACCCCGTCACCAATATCTGCCAAGCAGCCGACAAACAGCTCTTCACCTTGGTGGAGTGGGCCAAAAGGATTCCCCATTTCTCTGAACTCCCTCTGGATGACCAAGTCATCCTACTACGAGCAGGTGGGCACATGCAGACCCAGATTTTATATGTTTGGAGTTCTTTGCAGCAGTTGTTCATTTCCAGGCAGCACGTCTATTTTAGTTTTTTTTTTTTACTTTTTTTTATTTCGCTCAACACATTTTTTGCCATCTCGTTAAATAGAGCAGTGAAACCAAATATATCTGGACTATTTGCCAAGTCCCAGCAGTGCGGTTTGCAGCAGCAACTCTCGCACTGGTTTTTGCTGGTTTCACTCTCGCGCCTGGATAAGGAAGTCACAAACAGGATCTAATAAAAGTCTTTAAACCAACACACACACACACACAAAAAAAAGATTTTAGAAAGTAAAGGGGGGGATGCATATTTTCTGCCACCTCATTGATTTTCTTTGCAATCCATTCATGAGTTTATTTATTTTATTTTTTGTTTGTTTGTTTTTATCACATTTTTTTATTACTCCACTCCAGATAAACACTCCAGATAAACAGGAAATCCAGAATTCTGTAAATATATATATATTTTTTTCCGATGCATCCAGGGTGGAACGAGCTGCTCATCGCTTCTTTTTCGCATCGCTCTGTCACGGTTAAAGACGGCATCTTGTTGGCTACGGGTCTTCATGTCCACAGAAGCAGTGCCCACAGTGCTGGAGTGGGGTCCATCTTTGACAGGTAGGAAATACTCATAAATAAAAACAAAACTGTTTACCACACGGTCCATGGAAGTTGAGCGTACACTGCCACCTTGTGTTGGTCTCAGGTACTGAGATGGAGGGAAGGAATGGAGCATCAGTTGTAGCAATTATTCTTATACAATTAATAAGACCTGCATAATCTTAATTTTTTATTTTTTATTTAAAATGCAAATATAAAAAGTAGGATTTAAAACTATATGATAAGTTTACTTTAAGAGGGAAGTTATTTACAAACCGGATTCCAAAAAAGTTGGGACACTAAACAAATTGTGAATAAAACTGAACGCAATGATGTGGAGGTGCCAACATCTAA
>JARVGW010000427.1:16313001-16323029 GCA_031762495.1 Anablepsoides rubrolineatus | reverse complement strand
TGTAAGCTACATACAGTCATAGCTGACATGTAAGCTACATACAGTCATAGCTGACATGTAAGCTACTTACAGTCATAACTGACATGTAAGCTACATACAGTCATAGGCTACAATGACAAGCAATAATGCACTGATTCACACATGAGTGCTGTGTTTTGTGTTTTGTTGCCCCTTGTGTACTGACTGTTTGGAGGTGTTCATACACTGTGTTAAAGTTGAGTTGTTTGAAGAAAAAATTATCTTTTGGTCCATATTTTAAATGTTTTGACACAGTTAGTGTCTTTTGCTAACAAAAATGTGTCATCTTGACCACTGTGTCACTGGTTAGACCTCTGTGTTACTGTGTTGAAGAAGTGGTTTTTGAGTTGACTGCTACGTCAAAACAATCAATAAAAACTGTAACAGTGGGCGGAGCTTATTTAACACTGTCCAGTGTTGATGCAAGACTGAGGAAATCAACACTGACTCAGTAAGTGTTAAAATAACGCTAGGGGGTGTTAAATTAACTCTGAAAAGTTTAACACTAATATTTTAACACTCTGGTTTTTACTGTGTTCCTGTTAGAGTGTTCACAGTCTGCCTTTCTGTCCAGCTTGTTTGCAGTGCACTGTGGAGGCTGTGATGGAACCGTCTCTCCTGCAGAGCTGGTGATGCGTGCGGGGACCACCGTGTTCCACCTGCGCTGCTTCACCTGCAGTGTTTGTTCCTGCCGCCTGCAGCCTGGCGACCGCTGCATCCTCAGGGACGGACATCTTCTTTGTGCAAGAGAGGACTACCACCAGTGTGTGTCCAGTCCACTGTCTTCAGACACAGGTACAGATGCTGTACACTTCCCAAAACAAACAAACAAAAAACCCTTTTGGACTGCCTTATTTTGAAAGAAAAATGAGTAAAACACAAATGATGTTTCACTTGTTTGTATGTAAATTAATAAATGTAAAAAATGTAAATGTAAAAAAAGAAAAAAACTACTAAATACATAAAATCCTAAAAATATACTGGGATTTTTTCACTCAATCCTATTGGTTTACATGTATTTTAGAAAGAAGCATTTATTGTGTAACCCATGAGTCCAGTCAACATCCTTTATTAGCTTATTTGCTGCTGCTAATTTCAGTTAGTTGAACTAATTTTGAAGTTAAACTAGAGAATTTGCATTTCTTGTGAAAATGCAGTGTGGATGCTGGAAGAATTTTGCTGAATGCTGCTGAAGAAGCTGAAAATGTTTAATAGGCAAACTTAATGCAAGTTCAATTTGAACAGTAAGGTAAGAAAACAAAAGTGGCAGTCGCAAAAAAGCTGGAATTAGCAGACAGATGGTGAATAGAGAGGAAAAATAGCTCACATTGACAGAAAAACAAGAAAATGTGTAAAAAAAAAAAGTTGCAATTTGTTGTAAAATCTGAGTTAACCAGAAAAGCTGAAATCATCACAAGGTGAATATAGATGATAAAAGCAAAAATGAGCTGGAAATAGCTATAGGCTAAAATGAGCAGAAAACAGCTGAAATGAGCAGAAATCAGCCAAAAGAAGCATAAAAGCTTAAATTAGCAGAATAGAAGCTGACTGAAGCCTAAAAATGTTTAACTGAAGAATAGCTGAAAGGAGCAGAACAATAGCTGAAAAAACATTTTTATCTTCTTATTTCAGCTTTTTTTTCCCCTCACTACTGCTTCATATAACTGGATTTATTTTTGTTCCATGCATAGAATAAGTTCAAACAAATCTAAATATTCAATAAAATAAAAAAATACCTAACAAAAAGAAGTTTGACCAACTTCATTGAAATAAATAAGATTCTGCTCTTAGAAAAATGAAAAACCCAAAAAGTTTATTTTCATCCCACTCAGATTTATGAGGTTACAGCAAAAAATCATTATGGGAAATATTTTCACATTTTTTATGTTCATGCAGCAAATTACTTTTGAGTGCAGCAGACTTTAAAAACTGTTTCATAGCTACTTGTAGAGTTATTTCTCTAGAGTGTTTAAATGGAGTTGTAGTAGAAAACCGCTTTAATTACAGTATCAATTTAAAACTTTATATAAACTCAAGTAATGGTGATTCAGTAAATAAATCATTACAGAATGTATCATAACTTCCTGCTGCTCAAATGATGAAGTTTCTTAACAGTCTCATACATTATATAACTTCTGATCTGTTCAGAGTGATGTGAAGTAAAAATGTCTACATTTTTATTTTACGATGAATACGAGAAAATCAGGAAACAACTCGCATCAATTTAGTTGAATAATTATAAAACACATATTGCTTAAAACGTAGTGTTCAGACACAGGTATCAGCACTGATGATTAGCAATTTATTACAGTTTTTATTTAAAAATACCATCTTAAAAAACAAATTATGTTAATAAATTCCGTTTTTTTTTTCACCATTCAAATCATAACTAGAGAGAAAATAAATGGAGTTATTTTGTCATCAATGCATGAAAATGCAAGTGGTCTGGTTTGTGACTTTGAGAATTTTATATCGATTTGCCACAGTGTTCAGCAGTTCAAATTAAGCTTGGTAAATTATATTTGTCTAATATTCACCTTAACTTGAATGTCTGTGCTGAACATTCACCAGGTAAAAGTGATGATGACGAAGAGGAGGAATCTGAAAGGACTGCAGGCAGACGAGGCAGAGCAGACAATCCAGACAGCAAACGTCCCAAAAGGCCTCGCACCATTCTGACCACTCAGCAGAGACGCACCTTCAAGGCGTCCTTCGAAGTTTCATCAAAGCCCTGCCGAAAGGTAGAGTTTATTCTGTATCTTCCTGCTTTTTATAAATGTGTATTTTCTGCACCAACTCCTAACACTATTCATATTTTCATTGTTGAACCATGTAGACAGATATTTGTTTCATTTGGATCATGAAAAGAAAACAAGTTTTAATCATAATTTGGAAATGATATGAAATCTGAATGTATCACAAAATTCAGTTTGTTCTCACAATCTTTTTTTTTTTTCTGTGGTAGATCAGTGAGATGATATAAATGTCATTACCTTCAAAATGACTGTGATTTCTGTCTTTTTTTTTTTTTTTTTTTTTTACTTTATTCCTGCGGAATTTTGATCCAAGGTGAGGGAGACCTTGGCAGCAGAGACGGGCCTGAGCGTTCGTGTTGTGCAGGTCTGGTTCCAGAACCAGAGAGCCAAAGTACAGTACACACTCTCTCTCTCTCTCTCTCTCTCACTCACTCTCTCTCTCTCTCTCTCTCTCTCTCTCACACACACACATGTGCATTGTAAAACCTTAAAATGTTTTTATTCTAATAAAAAAATTCTCATAAGTTAGTTTTCTGCCAGTTTTTGAAGCTGATCATGAAAAAAAAAGTCCCACAGAGTCACATGCACAGCAAATGAAAACACTCTTTCTGCACTCTGCATCTAAGCCAGAGTGTAAATCAGATGAGTTGTTTTATTTTACAAGAAACTGATGACAGAGAGCACACTATTGTCGTATTTCCTCACAAAGTGAACTCATGTCCCTCACTGGCAGAGGCCCTGCTCCTCACTGTGAATACTTGCTGTTAAATGTTTGGTACACTTCTGATTAGCGGTGGTGTGTGTTTTTTGATTTAGATGAAGAAACTGGCCAGGAGGCAGCAGCAGCAGGAGCAGCAGCAGACTCAGGATCAGTGTGAACTTCCATCACATGACACAGGTTTGCTCTGAACTCATCTTATTTATAACGTAAGTTAGATGCTTAAAATATGTTAGAGCAGAATGAGTATAAAAGCAGGAGAGTCTGATGTGAAGGATTCAACCAGAGAAAATAATCTTCAGCTGAGTCAGTTAAGAGTTTCAGCAACTCTAAAAAAGACAAAAACGTTATTGAATGCTGCTGAACATCTTTTGTTGATCTCTTGCAGGTGTCTTGTGTTCAACAGCGCCCTCCTGTGGTAGTTTGACCTCCGACATGAAGCACCTGGGGTCCTCTTATGCCCACATTCAGCAGCAGCAGCAGATGGGACTTGCCTCACTGGAGCAGCAGGACTGGGACTTGGACCCCTTCAGACAAGGCCTGACCCCTCCTCAGATGCCGGGGGATCACATGCACCCATACGGTAAAAGACCTCAGCGCAGTCGAGCAAGGCTGGAGACTCATCTTTATCAAAATCCTTTTATTTGTAAAACAGAGATGATATAAGTTGATTCCTTTGATTTAAAGTGCCATTTATAAAATAATAATAATCCATATTTTAAATAAATCATTTTTGTTTTTTGACCTGTGGCTGTTTGTGTCTTTTCTAAACTACTGTGAGAAAACAAACTCAGCTAAATGATAAAGTTTGTGTCTGGAACTCAAAGACTGTCCAAACATCAGTTTAAGATTTAACACTGTGTGTACTTATTAAAATACAGTGTTCTTCCGTACCTTTTTGGGCATAGTTCCACATAGTTTGTGCTATTTCAACTGTTCATACATCAAAAATATTCAGCTCATGATATTCTGCTATGACTTTTAGTATTTGAGCAACTTAAACTTTTTGAGATATTTAGACTTTTCGTTCATTTTTGTTCTCATTGAAAATAAACAGAGCCTTCGTCATCCTTTTAAACCCTTCAAAATAATTACATTTTTCCTGCACTTTTCACATTCTGCTCTGGTTCTGCTTTTTTAACTTCTTTGTGATCATTTCAGCTTTCTTTAGTTTCTTTATTTTCTAGTTTTTCTACGAACCTTCTGCTAATTTAAGCTTTTTATTCTTCGTTCAGCTGTTTGCTAACATCTAAGCTATTTTTAAGCTATTTTTCAGAACATTTTTAGCTGTTTTCAGTTCAATTCACCTTCTGTGATAATTTCTGCTACTTATTACTTAACTCTGCAAAAAAACTCTCTCAGCTGCTTTGTGCTAGATTCAGCTTTTTCAGCACTTCTTTTGCTACTTTTCTGCTAATTTCAACTTTTTTGGGTTATGTTAGAACAAATTGCAAAATCTTTTTTTCTGCAACCATCTTTCAGCTTAAAGCTTTCGCACTACATTTTTGCACAAAAATGAAAATTCTCTAGTTCTAGATTTGTGTATCTATGTAAAGATGTAGATGTAGACGATGTACATTTTCACAGACACTAAAAAAAGGTCTAGAAAAGTAATAAATCAATTTTTTGTAATTGTTTTTATTATTATTGTAAATTTTTATACATGTTCAAAATGAACTTGAACTAATTTAAAAAGAAATAAAACAAATGAGTGAAAATAAGACATAACAAGTCCTCAATCAAAATTGTTTTTTATTGTCTAATAAATGATTTAGCTTTTTATGTTACTTCTGCACAGCTTCATAAATATGTTGTGCTAAGAGTACAAATTTATATGATCCAAGTTCCGACACATCAAATCAGGTTGTGATTGACATAAGCAGTTGTGCAAAAAGTTTAAAATAAAAGCTGTTAGAAAGCCACATATGCTGAATAAGCACATTTTCTGTGTAAAACCTCCCATAATTATTGTTCATGTCAAATCTGATTTTTGCAGGGTTTAAGGGCAACACTGACAGAGAGCCTCTGTGTCATGTGGTGGACAGCACCTGCCTCTCTCTGGGCGACACCTCTCCACTTACACCCATCGATTGCCTCTACTCCATGCAGGACTCGTACTTTACCTCTTGAGGGTGGAGAGCTGGGATCAAGAAGAAGTGGTGGGTCAGCCTCAATCTGCAATACATGCTGGAAACATCCAGTATCTCCAAAAACTCTTGGGTAGAAAAAATAAATATTTATATATATATATATGTAAAATATTCACAATGGTCCTGGGTCTCTGACACATCATTTTCACCACTTTAAAGGGATGGTTCCGATTTTTTGGAAGTGGGATTCTGTGGAGATTTTATGAACAGTTATTATCTTACCTGTTGTGGAAAACCATTTGAATGAACTCACTCAGAGAAATAGATGAGCTAACAGCTTGTCCAAGTATGATCAAGACCAAAGTGGACCTTTTGAGCACCACACCCTCAATAAATCTGTTCCTTCATGTTTTCTATTTTTGTTGACTTCTGTTAACTTTAGATCTGTCATTTAACCATGGGCATGTTTGGTATTCACAGAAATGTCAGAATCTTGGCTAAAACCTCTGAAAACTATTTCTGCATCCATCATATTAAAATCACAAGAAGTTGAATCCGAAAGTAAACAAAATATGCAAATCTGTAAGTGATTATCATTTTTACTTTTTTATTTATTTATTTTTTGAAATGCAAGTCAAAGCTAATACTGAAATATGCTTTAAAGTGTTTTTAGTTGTTTTTTTTTACTTTATTTTGCATTAATTTCCTTCAGTTGGAGTCAAATCCAATCATTTCTCATTGTTTTATATGAATAGGATGAAATATAAATGTCTGAGTAATTAAAAATAAACAACATTCAAAAGCAATACTTTTATGGCAAGGAAGAAAAAAGAAGTAATATTTGTAATAAAAACAAAAAAAATTAAGATTTCCTAATATTTATTGATTATACCAACATGGTCCCTGTGCAGCTTGACAATACATGAGTTATTTCTTTACTAAAACCTCAATAACTTTGTTATAGTTTATTTTAGCAGAATTCATCTTTGTACAGGTAAAGTCCACATGTGAATTTGATGATTTCCAAGAGTTTTTAGCCTAATTCATGATATTTTTAAAGGGGTTATCTACTGCATAATGCTAAATAAGTTATGGCAAGAGAAAAAAAAGTCTGATTTTTTTCTATGTTCCATCCTCACTATCTTTGAAACAATAGCAGCTGCTTTAATATTTACACTTCTATTACTACTCCTCCAAGTTTGAACTTAATTTGATACCTAGTTTATTTAAATATCGTTTGTAAATGTTGAGACACACTCAGTTATATTTCGGCTCGTTATTTCAAGCACAAATTTCAAGGAAACCTCTTGGGGTTGAAGAGGTTAAAACAACTCTACTTTCCACAGAATCCTTTGCAAAAATATTGGAACTATGACTTTAACACTTTTACACTGCTGCCTCTGATACCTTGTGGCCCAGCTGTTCCGCACAAATAAGTGGTTAAACTGTGCATGCATGAAGTTGTTGATCCTACTAATGTGTAAAGCTTAAAGTTCTGAGAAACATTCCTTTGTGTAAATATTAGTTTGTGTGTGTGTGTGTGTTTTTCTTTGGTTAATGTGTGTGTATGTCACTCATCTTGATTAATTCAAAGGTGATCAAAAACAATAAATCTGAACCTGTGAAGCGAGAGACAAACATGTTCTGATTCAGTCGCAAGAAGAGATTTTTTCTTGCTGAAGGTGAGATGCAGGTCAGTCCATCCTCAGCACGTATCAGTCTCATCTACATGACGGGGGTCAGCGGGACGTCTTCCTCTGGCTGTTTGCTGTATCAGACTGTAAAAAAATTTTAAAAAAAGGACTCTGACAGCTGTATGGGTCAGTGGCAGGTAAGCTTCGCATCCACGCTGCCTCCATCAACGCTTACATTGTGCTTCTCTTTGCTCTCGTCAAAGAAGACTGGGTAGGTGGGAGCGTCGGGGAGGGGTGCGGGGGACCACCCAAGCACTGCGTCCAGCTGGAATGCACCAATCCTAGACGTGGAAGGCTGAGAAAACCTATAGGGAGGGCGGGCTCCACAGCGGAGGGGGCTGAAAACTGTCCAGGGGTGAGACAGCGCTATGAAGCCCCCACTGTATGCAGCCCCTGCTTGCCCCAGCCATGAACCCTCCCCTGGACCTCGCTCATATTTCCCACTATGAAATCAGACCTCGCAGAGCAGAGAGCACGAGTCGAGTGGTCAGGAACAATCTAACTGTCTGTCAGCGCCGTGCGCCGCTGCCAGCCAGAGCTGAAAAAGTATGCAGCAGAGAATACCGCCGTGTGTGTCTCTGGGACTACCTTTGGATCTGTATCTGCTTCAAGAATGTGCAGGAATTTGCATGAATGAATGAAGTCAGAAGGAACACTAGTTTACTGTACAGGGACTCCTGTCATAATGCTTTACCTCATTCATTAAAGGAAAATCCACTTTTTTAACTGTTAAATTCATTTTGTTGTGTACTTGGAGTCTTTAGAAGAGCAGAAAATTAGAATTCAGCCTCTCCTGGTGCTGCGTAGATATTTTTATATTTTGGTTGGGTCATATTTTTCAACCCATTCAATTCTCTTTAACACATTTCCTGAACTATTATGTTACAGAATTTACGACAAAATTTCTAAATAAAGCAGGGCTGTTCAACTGGCGGCTCGCTGTGACTTCTATCCGTCCTAATTTTTTTTAAATAAAAACAAATTGGTGGGGGTGAAAGTCTTTTTTTACTTGATTTGATTTAAAAATCCAATTTAAATCAAGTGTAAATTTTAAATTGAAGCGCTTTGTTTGGATTTGAAGAGACAGCCTCAAAATCAGTTGATTCTGAGATGCACCTCAGAAAAGGGGTGAAAGAGGGGCTTGTGGAGTTACAATAAGGAGGAATTCAGACCAAAGCAATGCATTTCCACTTTACATAGACCCCAACTGAATGATTTAAGTAAATAAAAAAATTAGTTATGAACATATGTTTCCATTAAAAGATGGGGGAAAAAATTAACAAGAAAGAACTCATCCCCGCCGCATGTGCAGAGTAGAAACGGCAAAAAGTAGCAAACGGTGATCTCCCCATGATCCTGCGAGATCACCTGCCATCTGAATGTGTTGGCACATATTTAGAGCTACCTACAAAAAAAATTCAGCTCAATAGCTGCATTCTTTGCTGAGCTACTGCCATTTTTATGTGGTGTATGGTGGCAGCCATCTTGGACCACATGACCTTGCAAATGTTACCAGGACTTGGACATTCAGTAGAGACCAGCTGTTGTCTCATAAGATGAACGGATGGACGGAGAGCATGTCTAGCTACCCCACCTTGGTGACTGGGGACAGTAATAGAGAAAGAAGCCATGTATATTCACCTGCAAGTGGTTATTTGAACATTATACAGTGTATGGCTGCTACCCAAAAAATGAAGAAGAAAAAAAAAAGATCAAAACATGATCATACGGTCACAGCAGGCAGCAATAACCTCATTATTATTATGATGGTAGCCAAACAGTTTCCTGTCAACATTCAGTTATTAATTGCAGCCTTCGTGCCAACCTCAGGCCACAGACCCTCTGTATTTTAGCTGAAATAATTGGCTTCATGCTGTTGCAGCTCTGAGACAGATGCACACACTGAAGATCCCTCCAAAGATTTTTTTTAAGCACTGAACTGCAGGGAGACAAATTAGTGTAAAAAAAGACAAAATGCAGTTGTGCAGAACAAGGTGTCAGGTAATACCAGCTGATTTGAGAACATGTAGGTTTTGTTTTTATGTTGTCATTGTACCATAAAATAACTGAGGCATTGAATCACACTTTTGTATTTCTCTGTTCTGCCTAAAGTGGTTTGTGGGAATTTAATAAAGATATTTATATTTTAAAAAATCAATATATATACATACAATCTTCCATATGGTGTAAAAAACAGCTAGAGTCCTGTGGGAGCTTCTGAACTGACTGATAATAGATCACCTTTCTCCACTCTAAGCTTTCTGGTCAATAAATGTGTTAAGGTGACACTGTTTGACAAGCTCTGAGACGTGTTGACCCTACAGTACTCAGACATCAAATTTGGGTGAAAATAGCTGCTGGTGAGGAGACAAGGTCATTTTGCATTGTCGTACATTTTACTGAACAATGAACGAATGCCAGAACAGATCAAGTGTTTGATTTACGACTCTGATAAGCAATGAATAAAACAAGAAAAGGAACAGCAACCAGTGGTGGTTTCTGATATGGGCGACCTGGGCGGCCAAGGGCAGCAGGATGTCAGGGGCGGCATAGCAGCCCCCCCTTATAGAAGAGAATATATATACATTTATTATTGTCAAGGTCTGTGTCTGTGTTAATGTTTTATTTTGCTTCTATTCTGGTTTTCTGGTTTTCTGAGGGTCCGGTGGCGCCGTTGCATGACAGCCCCACCTCTGTCAGTGCGCCCCAGGGCAGCTGTGGCTACAGTGTAGTTTGCCATCATCAGTGTGTG
>JARVGW010000427.1:16275298-16300317 GCA_031762495.1 Anablepsoides rubrolineatus | reverse complement strand
GAAATGACAACATAATTATCGCGTGGCCACGCGTTATTTATCTCGTGGGCACGCGTTATTTATCTCGTGGGCACGCGTTATTATTGCGTGGCCACGTGAAAAAATAAAATTATTCCATGTCACCGGACGGGCTCCGTACAAATCTAATATTTTTTTATTTTTTAAATAGGACTGGAAAATAGATCAAATTTTGTAAATCAAAGGAGTTTTACAAACATTAGTGCTCCATTTTACTTCCCCAAGCTAATGTAACCCAAATGAGGCCAACAAAGGGAATCAGCCAATATGTTCTGCATATATAATAATTTATTAATTTATATTAAGTTATCTATCATAGCAAATGTAATAAAATTGTCATTTTAAAAATGTTTGTGAATATAAATATTTATTAAACCAACATGCAGTGCAGTAACTTAACACATGCATAACAGTTGTTCTTTTGATTAATAAATATGAATATAAAAGGTTTGAAGCAAACAAAAATATAAACACTTACTATAGTAAGCTGAAGTACCACGACCTATGATGCCTTGACTGCAAACTCTATGGGGTTGTGGTACTGGTAAGAAAAAAATCAGTTATTTTCCTTTGAGTTCAGTTTAAATTTAGTCTGGTTAACTCAATATTTGCTCAACATGAATATTATAAAATCTGTAAAATAATTACTGTCATGTATCATATATTTAATTCTTCACAGATTTTATACTTAAAAAATAAGAAAATATATTTTCTGGGGTGAGTACTGAAGTGCCATAAATACTTTTAAACAAGAATGAAAATCCAATAGAGATAAATGGTTATATTTCCTGTAATGAAGTAATGGTTTGTTTTAGATTCATTCTTAAACTTTGAAGTTGTTTACAAAAGGTCAGACAAATCTTGCTTTTACAAATACATTGACTCACCTACGGGTCCAGACATTTGTACTGCAAGTAGCTCTAGTGCAATAATTTTGGAGTTCTATTTCCCAAACCAGAAGTCAGTCATTTCCTGCAGCCAGCAGCTCACACCTCAGGCTGCCACATCAAGGAACAGCAACACATTTACTCAGTGCCTGAGGTATTATCAAACTAAGCCAAACAATGGCAGGGTCAGGAAGGTCAGAGCTAATGGCAATTCCACATACCTAAATGTAAAATCACTTTTTAATGTGCGGAAATTATTTTTGTAATTTCCCAATCACTTAAGTCATGTGGACCGAGTTAATAAAGGCCTACTTTTATTTACATATACAGAGATTCATGGTGGCTACATTATACATATAAAGGCACAATACCAAAAAAAAAGGCAAACAACTTGAGAAAGTAAGGCTTCTATGTCTCAATGTTTGGCTTATTACTCCACTATGTCAAACTTTGATTTCTGTAAGGTGTTTTTCTACAAATGCAAAAAAATGGAAGAAAACACTAATACTTAAGAAATTTGGCATACTACACTATTTTTTAGGATAACAATGCTAGAAACCAATATGTCTCACAAGTACAGTATATTTCTGTTTAGAACTTTGCACAGCCACAGTGTGACCAAAAGTGATGACAAAGCGGGAACTTCCTGCATACAAGAGAAAAAACATGAAACTAAAAAGCAAATGACCAAGTTGTTGTAAAATCATCAATATGGTGAAATGATGTATTTCTGGTGGCTGCAGCAACACTGCCTGACTGACTTTTCCTGCTCTTTTTTTTTTTTTTACATTTAATAATTTTGTTTGACTAAGTTTTGTCTTTAACCATAAAAAATGGACTCCAGTTATCATTTCTACAGCTACTAATGTAGATGTGTATAATTGGGCACCATGTTCCCCAAATACAGCCACAAGCTTTTTATTGACTTTTATTATAAGATACTTGTATTGGTATTTTACATCGTGATAGCCAAACCTTCTCAACATGCAGTGTAGCTCATGAAACAGACATCAACTGTGTTCGTTGACTAGATATGTTCTAACAAACCAGAAGTAGGCATGAACAAATCTAGACTATAAAGCACTGCAAAATACTGATTTTGAACATGTGCATTAAAAAAAACTCAATAGAAGTCTGTTTTAGATTTTTTTAAATTCTTTTTGGATTTGCCTTGTCCAAGATGACTCTAGCGAAAGGTAGTATTCTTGAAGTTATTTTTGATAAACATACTTGAGAATAATTTAAGTATATCTATCTAAGTATATTACACACCATGTACTTGTAGCATACTAGAATGTATACTGATTTAATACTTATTCAGACTAAACGGGTACTTTTTTTTGTTTATATAAAGTATACTTTTAGTGTACTGTTATAAGGTCTTTTTAAGTTTACCTAATTATACATTCAAGTACAGTCATCTATATACTACTAGTGTACTTGTATACATTTTTAGTTTGTTGAAGTATATTTAAGTATACTAGTTATATACTTTTAGTCCACATTTAAACAAACATTTACATCAGTCATCTGCTTTTTGTTCATGTGCCAAATAATGTGTTTTAGTTGAGGTCCGTCCATGCTAAATCAGGCAGGCCTGTATGTAAAGATTCACAGATCAATGTACAGAGTACTTTCATATATGAGGTTAAAAAACTAAAACTGTTAATGCTGTCTGGCCTGACATGATTAAAACAAAAATGTGTTCTTGTTGAAACAGATAATGCTGTGTACACAACACCATTGCCAAACTCTTATAAAAGGGACTAGAACATTAATAAATTCAAGTCAAATGTTTCCCCATTTCTTGTTTTGTGTGTTGTGAAAAAAACTTATTCTGCCACAAGAAATGTAGTCAATGACATCACCTTATTCTGTTCTTAGAACAAGATAATTTAAAAATATCAGCACTTTGTGGCAGAAATAGGGTTTGGCCTATACCAAAATACAAGTATAAGCTTATTAAGTATAAGTTTAATTTGCTATACTATTCTTAAGTATATCAAATAGAGTTTATAAAAAGTAAACTTCAAGTACATTGCCTCATAGTGTATACTAGTAGAACATTAAAAAAACTACTTTTTGCTAAGTCATACACCAGAATAGGTTTTGTGTTTGTGATTTAATTGTACATTTGAACGTGTTAAATTAATAATTATATAACACGGGACATGTGGAACAGTAAAAACACGATTTAAAACATATGAATGACACAATCGATACAGTCCTTCTCCCTTGTTGACAAACAACAAATGAGTTCATTCTCTTCTTCAATTGGTCGGACATTTTGACGTCCACCAATCAGCGCAATGAAAACTGCGACGCGGCAGTCAGAACGTCACATCCGATTCACTGCGGCGCGCGGTTTATATCGCAAACGTAAACTCTTACTATTTGTACTTTTTAAAACATGTCATCGTCGGGAGACCCTCACTTATAGGGATATCATCTTATTTTATGTCCGTGGGTAAAACCTTTTGGTTTGTATTTAAGGTAAGAGGCTGCATTTCTTATAAATATCAGCTAGTATGATAGTACGCTAGCATAACAAACACACAGCTAACTGTACGTCTACCCAGGTTTCTTTTAGATTGTCGAAGCTGTACCCGATTTGCAACACAACACCATCTCGTCAAGAAAAAACCTCTGTAAATCCGAAGTGAATCATTTTCCTTCCCCTCAGCAGCAGCGCTGACGGTCAGCGGTGTCTGTGTTCATCATGTCCCAGACCAACACTTCTCTCCTGGATGAGGTGGTCCGCTGGAGTCAGGAAACCTGTCGCCAGGAGCTCAAGTCTGTCCTGCCAAAACTCACCATATCCTCTCCAATGTAAATGTTGTCCTCATGCCAGTTTTATATGAGCTAATTTGATGGATCACAGACCTGTTTATACTGTCAACTTTTAATGATGTCTAAATTAAAGACAAAGCAAAAATAATTATGTCTTCAGCAGTATTTGGTAGACTTGTATAATTAAAAAAACAAGTTATGTGTTATTTTTCTTGACTGCTTGTACGCTTTACATTTTGAGTCCGACAGCTGGGATGATAATATACGTAAGTCTTATTTGTTTTTCAGAATTCTAGCATAGGCTCCCATTATGCTTAAAGACGTTTAACAATATAATATTAACAATCCCACAGGTATACTGAAGGTCATTATAGACTTATTCCTCCCACATATTGGTTTATCAGAGCTGGAAGACGAGTGCTTCTCCAAGATTTTCCCAAAGGTCAGAAATACACTTTTTTTAAATAACCTAGTTTTCAAACATTTTATGAACACATGTTCAAAACAACATCATGTTTAATACTATAGTTTTTATTTAGGTGACATGGAGCTATCACAAGATTGCATTATGTGAAACATAATTCAGATGGTTTTACTGAAAGCATACTTAATAATTTAAAAGAAGTTTGTATAGCAATTTTCATAAAACCCAAGGACTCATTACAGAGGAGATCAGATTAAATAAAATAAAAGTATGATAAAAAAAGAGCTTCAGTGGACTTCAGTATTTTCATCAGAACACATTGATATATTCATTAGGAGAGTTTGGGAGTAACTCAACCTCCAAACCATCCAAAAATGAAGATGATCACTGAACCTCCTTACTTTTACCTTTTAAAAATGTTCAGGACTTCTATGCAGGAGAAAGAAGTCACATTGTTTTTTATATGTCAGATAAAGGTTTTGTTGTCAGAGAACTTTTGGAAAAGTGAGAGGAAGTTTTTGGGTGTTATTATTGATGAAAACCTCAAATAAATGACTTAAGAACAAAAATAGCAAAGTCTATTGCAGTACTACATATGGTAAAGGACTTATTTAATGATAAAGCACTGTTAATATTGTATAACACAATAATTGTTCCACATTTGATTTATTGTGTTGAAATTTGGGGTAAGGCATGTAAAACATTTACTAATGCTATTTTTATTTTGCAAAAAAGAGCTATAAGAATTATTACCAGAAAACATTATAGTCACCCATCAAATATATTATTTCATCATTTGAAATTGTTAAAATTTTATGAGTTGATTATGTAATAACAAACTGTATTGCCTTTGAATATTCAATCTAATTTTGTTAAAAGGGAAAGTTGTTATAATTTGAAATGATTTGAAATGATTGTAAACCCTTTTTTTTTTTTTTTACAAAAATATTTGCAGGCGGTGACAGTGTTTAAGAGCATGATGAAAGAAATCATGGATCAAAGTGGTGGGCTTTCAAGTCAAAACACTGAAGTGTGTGATTTGCTGAGAAACCTTCTACAGGTATGAATAAAACTTATTCTGAGAGAAGATTTTACACAAACACAATGTATATAGCAGGCTGTTTATTTCCCCTTCTTCTCTCTCGGATGATATTTTCTTAAGACTTTGTTTTCGTTTTCAGGGAATGATGCAGGTGATCGATGCACTTTCTGCTTGTGTGCGTCATGTTGGCTCATTTGAAGAAGCCCCAGACTTGGATGCTATTCGCTCTTTACCAACTTGTATCCTGAGTGTCCTGAGGGAAACATTTCAACACTGCAAGGTTTGTTTGCTCCAGCTTATGTGAAAGAAATTGTCATGTCAAAACTTTAAAGACTTTTTTTTTCATAAATTTTCAACTTTACTGTGGATTCATTTCTTTTTTTTTTTAGTTTTTAGAAGCCAAATTTAAAAACCTTTTTGACTTCAATTCATCAAAATGTTTAGCTATACAAAAAGATGTAAAACCAGCTACAAACTGTTGTAAAAATAAAAGCCTTATTTTAAAAGCTAAAATAAAACAGAGTGGTCATCCTCTGCTTGTTGTCTGCAGGATAGTGAGGTGGTGTACTGTGGCCGTCTGTCCCTGGTGGCAGACCTGCTGCAAGGTCTCTTCAAGGAGGCCTATTCCCTTCAGAAGGGTCTGTTGGAGCTCCTGGAAAGAATTTCTTTGGACAGTAGTGTGTCAGAGGAGGTCGTCTCTGACATTGTTACAGGTATACTGATCTTCTATCTCCATTTATCTTTTTGGCTTTCTGAGTTTGTTGCACAGAGACCAATCTGGTCTGAAACAGCAAAGATTAAATCTGTCTGGACCCCATTTGCTTTTACACGAACAAACATACAGGTTGCAATAAAATAAACTACAACCTCTTTTAAATGACAAAATAACAAACCTCCATTTTAATGTAATTAATTTAAGTGTGACTTTTTATTTTACTGTGTGACAATGTTCAATGCTATAAATAAATATTTTTCAACAAAATGTCACTTTGTCCAAACTGATTTTATTGCCTTCATTGTCCAAGCAATGAATTTTTTTCATTCAGTGCTAACTGCACAGCACAAGTAAAGAAAAGTGCCCAGAAAATTACTATTACTGCTACTTTTCTCCTTGGATGATTAATACATTTCATGTAGAGTGAACTTTGCAAGTTTGTTGTATTTATTAATTTTCAATTAAATTAAAAGTTCCAATCATTTTTTTTCTATAAAAGCATTGTTGAGTATTATCAAGTTTTTGTCTGTTGCAGTGATTCATAGTCTTCTGGATATCTGCTCTTTAATCTCCAACCTGGACATGGCAATGCATGCAAACACCTGGAAGTTCCTCGTAAAGTAAGTATTTTTATTGCTCTGATAATCTTCATTGCTAAGTGTTTAAATCTAAATTTGTCTCTATATGCTCCTATTTTTGTTTTGTTTTGTTTAGGCAGAGTTTAAAGTACCAGTCCTTGGTGGAGGAACATCTCCATCATGGTGACATCATCAACAGCCTGTGTGATAACTTGTTGGCCTCCTTTCAAAACTCTGTGGAGCTGGCTGAACAGATCAAACAAGCAGGTTTACAGGTTGGACGACTCTTATTGGTTGTTTTAAAAAATGATAAGGACAGAACTAAATATTCATTGATCGTATCGACTTGTTTTCACATGTGCATGTCATGTTTTCAAACTAACTTGAATGTAAGTGTCATTGCAGTGCAGTATAAATGTGTTTTTACTGAATTGACAACTATTAAAAGGAACCTTGACTAGTTGTAACATTACACATTATTTGATAAACATCTACTTCAACTGTAAGAATACAATACATATGAAGGCTGTTTTAGTTTTTATAAACTTTTAAAAAATATACGCTCACACAGGACAGTGCCATATTATTTACGCCACAAAGCATACTGGGTAAATAATGACGATTACTGGGTGTTTCGGTGCGATGCTGCGAGCTATATCAACCCTGAAGGTTAATTTTGGACAATATTTGACATTCAACTCTTTTAAATGAAACCAGAGCACAGAGAGGAGAATGTAGTAATGACTCAGCCTATAACTGAAAATGTGGATAACATTAGCTATTTATAAATTAATGCCATATATTTATTAGTAATATATATCTATGGCATTAGTTCTTGAGCTAACATTATTAGCTTGGTACCTAACGCCATATAGCCATATATAAAAGTATTAGCTTGGGAAATAGCGTGAAAGCTAACATGAAATCAGTGGTGGTTCTTCATTTATCTGAGATCTACATGGATAACAAATATTGGTGTTTTGTCTCTTTTTGACCCTTGTCTCTGCAAAATGTCTTTTTGTTGTTGTCAGGTCAAAAATAGTTGGTCTTTTTTTTTCAGGAATCAGCACAAAGTCCAGAATACAAGCTGTTCCAGAAAACTGCAAAGATGTGCAGATTTTTTGCCAACACTTTAGTTCATTATGTAAAGGTACTAAAATTCACGTCCTTTTTTAACCCCTTGCAATTTAAGTTCATCTGCGTAGGAAAACATGGTAAACCTGCATATCTTTATGTTTGATCTTTGAACAGGAATTTACATTTTTTCTGACAAAATACTGCAGGAACTTTCACCATCTTTACCTCAAGATCATCAGGTACTTGTGATTTGCTTTTATGTCTAGAGGCCAAACTCAACTCGTGTTTTATTTCATTGATTTATGTGTCTGATTATGAGGATGACGGATGTTTTTCAGCGAGTTCCCCCCCAGTTTGTGTGCTCCAGTGTTGCCCACAGCCCTGGCTGGGGACCTGAATGCAGCAGCTCTGGTTCCCATGAATGCCTTCCTGCTCCAGCTGCTGCCTCTAAGGCCTTTTGCTGAAGTTGTGCTCCAGCAGGACCTGAGTGAGTTGAAACACGTTTAACAGTAGTTATTTTAGTAAATAATGTTATGATAAATTATCAGTACATTACCGACAATTATTCTAATTTCTGTCATTGTAAAATAAAATTTTAACAAAGTCTTGAAAACCAATCAAGCAGTCAAGAATGATTTGTTTGTTCTTTAAGCTAACTAGTAATTAGTCATTCAAAGGTTTTTTACGTGTTTTTTTAAAGCTCAAACATTCCTCAAATATCTTTTTATATTTTTCCTGCGAGTTATTTTTTTACATGATCAATAAAATTGACAACATTCTTGATGCAGCGTTGAGTCCTGAGCATGAGCTTCCTCAGTGTCTCCTCCTGGTGAACATCTTAGGACATCTAGCTGAGCAACCAGAAGACGTCCAGCAGCTTTGGTACACTGGCAGTCAGTTCTCAGAAGACTCACTCAGGTGAGTTTGGATTTTTGAAGTGTTAAATCACTCATTCAGTAACAGCGTAAAGGTCAAAGGTGATTAGTTCATTTATAAGCATAAATGCCAGTTTTACTATAATTATTCAAGTTCTGCTTTAGGATATTATATTAACAGTGAACACAATGTAAAAAAATTAAGATTTATTCTAATTGTGTAAATGTGCAACTGTTTATTTTTCATGGAGTCAAACAGGCCATCTAATTTATCCAGTGTGAGGTCTTGGGGGCAGCAGCTTGAGCAGGGAGGTCCAGATCTCTCTTTCCACAGCTTCCTCTTCCAGCTCTTCTGGGAGGATTCCAATGTGATCCCACGCCAGCTGAGCGACATAGTCTCTCTAGTGTTCCCGGCTCTACCCGGAGTCTCTCCTGGATAACAAAACTTCTCATCCTATCTCTAAGGGAGAGTCCAGCTACCCTGTGGAGAAAACTCATTTCGTCTGCTCGTATCAATGATCTTGTTCTTTTGGTCACTACCTAAAGCTCATGACTGTAGGAATGTAAACAGAGCTTCATCTTACAGCTCAGCTCCTTTTATCATCACAACAGACCAGCACCGAGTTACTGCATAAACTGCACCAATTAGTCTATCAATCTCACGCTCCATTCTTCCCTCACTTATAAACAAAAACTCAAGATACTTGAACTGCGTAGGAAGGCAAGGGCCAGGCTAAGTGACTTTAGGTTTGTGTTGGCGTTACATCAGAGCTTTTTTCCTTTTCTTTCCCCCTCAGGCTTCCTCTCTACCAGGCCATCTTCATTAGCTTCCGACGGTGCTATACTGAGCGTAAAGTACCAGTGCTGCTGCCAGGGGTGATGTTAAAGGGTCAAGCCCAGGTCCAGGTCACTCTTCACCAACACATCTGTGTACAGCTGTGTGCCAGTGTGGCTGCACTCCCTCCTGCGTTCTTCCCTATACTCGTACGCTCCACACACACAGTCACACATTTTAGATTAAAATGGACTGAACTTATAGAGCACTTTATCAAGTCCCTCCGGATCCCAAAGCGCTGTACACTTACAGACATTCACCCATGCACACACACATTCACACACTTAGATTACATGCAGTATTTGTAGAATTACACTTACTTTTGCTTTTTGTTTCCAGATTTTATTCCAGATCTAAAGGCATTTAGGAAAAGTAACAAAAAAAAGCTTCTTGTTTTGTGCTTCAGTAAAACTACATTTACTTCCTTAAAACTCATTTTTATTCCTTAAAAGAATTTAGAAACAGGTTTTGCCTTAATTCTGATGGTGTCTGGACCTTAAACCCAGTTCAAGGCGTGGGCTAATTTGAAACCGTTTATTTACTTTGGCCGTCTAAAATCTTCACATTAACTGTGTTTTGTTACAGGACTTCCTCTCATTCAGTAATAGTAATTCTATCACTTTCATTTTTAGTTAGTTAAATGTTTTTTTTCCCAGGTTTTTGTTTCCTCCTCCTGATTTCCCACACTCTGTTATCTTACTTTTGCAGGAACGTTGTTTGGTTGATGCCGTGCTGCAGGCTGATACTCAGACCGCTTTACTGGCAGCAGATGTTTGGTGCTTTACAGCACGGTGAGAGTGAGGAGGGCTAACAAAGTTTTAGTAACCTGTGAACTTGTCTTTCTTTTGTTTTAAATCATCCACTCATTTTTTAAATCTGTTTTATACCTCCAGTCTTATCACAGGGTCACATAGAAACAAACAAGACAATTATTCACACTCTCATCTAGGGACAATTTAAGACTAACCATTACCCTAACAGTTTTGTTTTTGGACTTTGGAAAGCAGAGTACCCAGAGAAAACCCACACATGCTCAGGGAGAACATGCAAACCCCACCCAGAAAGATCTCAGGCAGGCACCTTCTCACTGAGAGACCATAGGACTGTAAATGTTTTCTGTGTTCAAAAGTTCAACATAAAAATAGAGTTTATTTGTTATTAAGTTTGTGTCTCATGAAGTTCAGACCATGTTTAATGGGTAATTATGCCAGATAAAACGTGTCATTTCAAAAGATTAAACTTGCAACTTATTTTAAATGGCTGTTTATTTGAATACATATATAATAAGTGGATTAAATCCCAGTGAGTTCTGCAGATGTATTATAATAAGTACTACTGCCTTTTCAGACATGGTTCATCAACTTTTGTTTGATTTTGTTTGTGTTTACAGTTATGGGACGGCAGAACTTTGCCTCCATCACGTCCTCCTCGTTGCTCAGATGGTGGGTAGGAACAAACTATTGATGCATTATAATATCTCTGACACTGAGCCCTCATATTGGTTTACATTATTTATTTTCTGTTCTCTAGGTGAAAGCGTGCACCGCTGAGTGTTACCAGTTGTTCCACCTGGGACTGCTGCTGAAACGCCTGGTTTTTCTTATGACACCAAACCACCAGGTTAGAAAATCCTGAGACTTAAAAAGGACAAAAATGACTGATGACACTTGTTTCATTAAAGGCATGCTCTTTTATTATCTCAGTTTGACCCAATGGCTTAACTAAAACCAAAAGTAAAAACAAGCTTGGTGGCAGCTGTGATCTTTAAAGGAAAGGTGCGCAGAAACACGCGTACGCACGGTTTTATAAATCAGATTTATTTTTTTTTGGCGTACTCCATTTTTGTTCACTTTTAGTTTGTTTTCCACACAATCCTTTATAAATCTGACCCCTGACCTCTGACATGGCTCCCTACTTCAGTTATTTCTGGCTGCGCAGCATCAATATCAATATCATGATCAAACAGATGCCACTCGACCAAATATTTTGCCTTCCAAAACAGAAACACAAAGCTAAACAGTTTGAAATCGATATGGGACGTTAATATCAGCCCAGTTTTACATATTGGGCCACTACTGATACTCTAAAAAATGACCAATATCGACCGATACTGATGTTAATGCTGACAGAGTAAAAGAGTACACCAATGTGTGTGTGTGTTTTTTTTTTTTTTTAATTCCCAGATGGAGCTGGTGGCTCATTTTCCACCATCGAAGGAGGAGAACCTTCCTGTGTGGCATCACGTCCTCCTCAGAGCTCTTTCGCGTGAAACTTCTCTCCATGTGCAGGCAGACATTATCGGCCTCGCTCAAAAGGTGCTAACTGGTTGGGAAGATGGAGGATACAAACTTGGACAAATGGATAAAGTGGTGAGAATGTTCACATATTACCAATAGCATTGTTTGATGGATTAGTGTTTCTTTAGAAGTTTTGACATTAAAACATCTAAAAACGTTTTTTTTATCCCAAAATCATGAATTGCTCTTTTTTTTTTTTTAAGTTTTAAAACGGTATACTGTCTGATACATCTATTTAAACCAAAACTATCAGACTTTTCAACTCAGGTTTTCACGTTGCTCCAGAATGAATTGTCAAAACAAAACAATGCAAGGAATCAAGGAAGGAGAACGTGAGGCGAAAAGTCAAAACCATTGAATTTACAAAGTCTCTGTTGTTGCCAGAACGCTGTGCTGTTGTCCCTCCTATCAGTGCTCCGGGGCCAGCCATCTCCTGGAGAACAAGGTGTGTTGTCTGCAGTGAAGATGGTGACGCAGCTGTGGTCCAAAATGAGTCCAGATCAGGTGAGAACAGTTCAAACACAAACACAGTGAGGAAAGTCAGAATGAAAGACGTTTCTGTAACACGTCACACTCAGGTGCAGACCCACCCTGTTCTTCAGCACACTCTGAAGCTCCTCCTGTTAACAACGGCCATTTTAGTGAAAAACATTGAGCCTCAAGTCATTTGTCAGGTAAACTTGACTTTTTACTGTTAATTATTAAGCAGCTAAAGAAAAAGGAGAATGGAGTTTGATGCTGGCTGTTCTTTCAGGCAGTGTTGTGTCTGGATGCTGTGGTTGCTCAGAAATGTGCTGATCATCTGCTGCTGGCTGCCCTGGAGTTCCTCTCATCCCTGGGAAAGATCTTCATCCCTCCAGATAGTCAGGTAATAAACCCAAATTATTACAATTTGTTTTTCACTTTCTGTATTTCCAAGTGTTTAGTTGGTGAGATGTACCTCCTGTTCTTCTGAGGTCCTAAATGTTTGAACCTGCTACCCTGTTTTAAATCATTTATGACTTATAGTTGAATTATTAGCAAAAGAATGAAAAGACCTACAGGTCATAGTTTGACTATACAATTTGGTGTCTTTTAAATACATATTTATAAACTACACTAAAAACTGTAATTGAGTTCCTTTTTTTCTATGTTTATCGGTATGTTTTTATTCTGCAATTTTTGTGCTATTTCAACGATTTATACCAAAATGTTCAGCTCCTTCGCGACATTCCAGCTATGACTTTTGGTATTTCAGCAATTTAGTTTGAGATATTTAGCTTTTTCAGCTATTTTTTTCTCTCATAGAAAATGAATAGAGTTGTCTTCAACATCCTTAAACCCTGTAAAATGTCTTTTGACTTGCAGTCTTTCTACTAAACATTTTCATCAGCTTTTCAGCAAAAAAAATTTTGAGCATTAAGGCATTCACACTGCTTTTTTTTTTGCAAGAAATGCATTTTCTTTCATTTTATTTTAGTGTCACATGTTTTTTCTACAGAATCAGATTATTCCCAGGTTGAGCAGCCTTTTCAGAATCCTGCTGGCTGACAAATCCTGGCTGATACATCAGCACGCCCTGGAGGCCTTTTCCTACTTTGCAGAGGTTTGACAAGAATAAAACTGATGCAATTATTTCAGATGCAATGCTGTGTAGGGTTGAAATCTGAATATGTTTCTCTGCTGCTTAAGAATACAAACCATGAAGAGGTTATTTCACAGAGTTTGTGTGTGGAAGAGACAAAAACCAAAGTGGTCAGTTACCTTAGCAAGGTAGGCTAAATAAACCTACAATGTGATGAGGATCTTTTTTTAGGCAAAAACAAATAATGATTCCATTTTTTTGCAGCAGACTTTGAATGCACAGGAAGATGAAGAGACGCGACTACAGAGGTTTAAACAGGAAGCAGCAGTAATCGAAGAACACAATAAAAAACAAGAGAGCAAAGAAACTGTTTCCAACAAACAGGCTGCTGAAATCCTCACAGACTTTGAGGTGAGTTAATCAAATCTTAAAAACACAGTTGTAACAAAAACCCAAACATATTTAAACACTTAATAGTTAACAAAATATGTGACCTATCACATCAAACTGAGGATTACAGTAAGTAAAATTTGATCAAAATGACCAAAGCACATTTTTAGATTCCTGCTTTTTAAGCTACATTTTGATCCCTGGATCATCCTGATCTAAGTTCCAGAGATCTGCCTTGATTTGTCTTCTTAAACAGTATAACCCATTGGTAACTGGTCTAAATACCCTTTTTAGGTTGTTCTAATGATTATTGATGTAACTTTAAAGAGAAAACCTCAAACAATATTAGTAAATTTACCAACTAGAAATAATAAAAGCTTTGCTAATAGGAATAAGTCAAATTTTCCAGTGTTTTAATAAAACTATAGCTGCCTGTTTCTCTACGAATCACTTTGTGAATTAATCCTTGATTCAATGGGTCACATTTGTGTAAACAAAGTGTTCACCAGTGGTTTCTGTAAGTTTCCAACCAAACTTATTTTAGTTAATACTTTTCATATTTCATACCCATAAATACTTAATTTATACATTTAAAGGAGACCTATCGCTTTACTTAAAAAAAAGGTGGATTTTGCACATGTCCCCTTTTTAAGTGGGTTCTTAAAATTGCATTAACAAAGTGCTGATAATCATTTAAATACAAAGCAAATGTGATAATTTGTCCTTTCCTCCCTCTCAGCCATGTCCAAAGAAAGCTCGCCAGGAGCCCAGCACAGAGGAGTACAGCCACTACATCCAGACAGCTCAGAGTGCTCTGAAAGCTCTCCAAGCTCTAATAAAGAGCAACGCCAGCACGACACAAACACCTCCTCTGTGGCTCCAAGACAAACTGCAGGAGCTGCAGACCCTCATAGCTGACATGCACATCAGTTCAGTCAAACCCACAACCTAGCAGCTTGAACATTTTCATTGGTACTTTTGTTTTCTTAAGATTGTGTGATCCTGTTTATTAAAGTATTTGAATACTAACAAGTTCAGCCTTAACTTTTATTACTGCAACAAACAAGAGGGAGGCATTTTATACAGTAAAATCTTTTATTTCACAACAAAAAGCTTAAATAAATTAGGTTTTTCCTTCATCACATTTATTCTGAGTGCAAGCTTTTAGTAAATTAAACTTTACTCAATTAAAAACTCGGCTGTTAAAAAGTTTCTCGAGCCTAACGCCAATGGTTAATTTGGCACATTTAAAGAAAAGAAAAAAAAAAAAGAGGCTGATATTCACTTCTATTTAAAATTCTTTATCATCTTGAGATAATGTCAGTTGGAAAACAAATTACAAATGGCTTTCTGTGTCTAAATCCAGCACCATTAGACAGTCTGTCACCCCCAGTTCAAAGCAAGATCCTATGTTAAAATGTACTGATGATCCGAGGTCCGCAGCTTTAAAAAAACAAAACAAAAACAAAAAGAGAGCCCCTCCCTGTTTTTACTGCATTACTTTACACGAGAAGCTACTTCCATTTTACTGCTCTGTGGGGAAGTGGCACTCCAGATGTGGTACAAGGATTAAAGGTCTCCAGTGGTTAAATGCTTTGCTTCGGATGGGTTTTTTGTGTCGAACATCACCAGCTGCCCTCCTCCCAGTCTGTGTCTCCCCAGCCGTCTGGTTCAGTCTTCAAGAGAACACAAAGAGGAAACCGGTCAACCTTTATTTGGAACATGTGGAAACCTCTAATGATGAGATCATCTTCTCTTTAGCATTTTGTTTTATTCAGATTCATTTGGCAGCCCACCATCACTGCTCCTCTAGTCCTTAAACTAACTAAACAAAACTGGTTCATTTAGATTATTTCACAATGTCAATTTTAAAATGTGTACATTAATATAATCACTTGGCTAATCTGGCTCAATATCTAATCACCTATGATAAAGGCTGCTCCTTTACTTTGAAATGTAATATTAAAAGGAGGGAAGCTAATTTATACTCAGATGTGATGGGTTGTTACCACTCAATGATGAAAAATAAACTTTTAGTATTTTTGAAGCTTTGACCAAAACTAACATGAGATCAAATTTTAAATGAGCAGTTTTACTTATTTGTTAGCAAATAGTAATTTTGTGATCAATACTGTAAATACTAAGAGTGAAACATGTTGATTAGATCTTGCTAGTAGCATATTGGCCACTTCATTAATCCCAACTTCCAGCCTTAAAGTATGATCTTTCTCTCAAATTCATCAGAATATATGCCTGCATAAGTCAGGTGAAACAATTTACAGAATTTTTCTTTGTCCTAAAGTTAAAAATTAATAATAAATGTTAAAATTCACTATATTTTTAGTTTTGTAATGGCCGTATGGCATTTCCATAGAAACCTTAGTGTTTATATCACTAAAAATGAGTGGGGCTACTTACTGCATTTGTAACTACGAAATGATCTATTCATGTTTATCAATGATTAGAGGATTTATTAGTAGGTGAAGTATATCTGCTGCTTGGGGTTAATATCCCCAGGTGACAAAACTGGTTCAGTAATAATTATTGTAATGTGAAAAGTGTTTCTACCTTAAATATTTTATTCAATGAAAAAACCGGAAAAGATATGAAAAAACAACTAAACGCATCACAAACCTCATACATGTTGACTGCTGCAAACTTGGCAGTAAGTGTTGAAGTATCAACAGACAGGTCCATCTCTACAGATTGAGTGGTTTTTGGTGAGGCTCCAGATGTTCTTGTGTCACCTCTCTCCTCTATTGGCAGTACAGCTAAAGATGACAACTTAATGTTCGGCACCATATCTGCAAAGAAATCCAGTTCTGGGTCTTCTTTGACCTTTTTCTTGACCTTGATGGTAAACTCATCACCGAGATCTTTACTTCTACTGATCTGTGGCACTGCCGATTTGGATTTTGAGACTGATTGTTGGTGAGATGTCAGAGAATCAGTCGTCTTTTGATCCCAGGAACTGTCCCATGATGAGGGACTCTTGCTTTGTGGCGACTGATGCAGTGTTGTCAGTTTAAGGGGTTTAGACGAACTGAGTTTCAGTGATTGAGGAGTGTGTTTAACAGGTGGAGTGGCGCTCTCTCTGGGAGGCATCAGAGTGACTGAGTCTGTGGAGGGAGCTGCAGGGGAGAGATCTGAGGTCGGTTCAGTGTCCTCAAAGTCATCCCATGGCTCCTCTTCTGTGTTTTCCTGTGTCAGTCTGGTGCTCACTGAACCAACAGCCTCTGAGGCCTGAATGTGAATTTCAACAGGTTGTCCTTCTCTTCTTTCACCATCATCACGTTCACTCCAGTCAGGCCAGTCTTCCACGTGGCCCTCTAGCCTGTCTGTCTGTTCTGAAGTGTGTGACAATGGCTCCATCTCACCGTCCTGATGAAAGCCGTTCAAGGATAGAGACATCTGTTGACTGACATCTGGAACACAGCATAGAAAACATTAAGCTTCAAAAGCAAAAAAAAAATCAGAAGTTGAACAGAAAAACAAAACTGGATTAGTTGCCATAGTTTTGTTCAAATAAATACCTCTTTTAGAGTTAATTGTATTTAATTTTAAAGAACATTAACAGCCAATTATACTGAGACAGGCTGCAGGTTTACACTATAGTACATGCACACCTGTTGGTTGGATGGATGTTGTTGCAGGATCACAGTTATGAAAGTCACCTCTCTGCTCCACCTGTCAGTTCCTGTCCAGCTAACTTTAGCATCCACCTGTGCAGCTGCGCCTCCCCTCCCTCACGTGGTGGAGGAGTCATCCTGAAGGTTCATCTTCTCTGACAGCTGGTTTTTAAAAATCTGCCAGCTTCGATACAGTCTGCAGCTCTTATTTAAACTTCTTGTTAAACAAGTTATTTTATTTTGAGTGCCACTCAAGCCAGTTGGATATGAATCAATGTTTTGCCAAGACCCAAGTCCCACCCGAATTCTGATTGGCTAGTAGGCTTATCCAGTTTGTTTTAAATGAGAGTGGCAGCTCTGGTAGGTCCAGAGAAATGTTTGTCAAATTTCTGGTGGAACATGATTTATTCTTTCAGCCCTGCTAATGATATTAAAGGGTCTTACCTGATGTTGGTGCAATAACTCTTGGTTTTTGTCGAGTATCTGCCAAGTTGTCCATGTGACTGAGGACCAAACCCTCAGTTCCTGATGGTCTGGGAAAGAAATTTAAAGCTTTGGTAGGCTGAGCCATCTGAAGGTGGGAGCTTCCAACTATATGGACAGGAGAAGCTGAGGAATACGAGTGAAGTGAAATTAGTATCATTTAACCACAGGCTGTGTCAATTACATGCTGTCTAAATCTTATTGTGTGAAAGCTATGATGAAGCATTCACACTATTAAGATCATTTTTTCTTTTCTACATTTTTCATTCCCCAATTTGTGTCATTTTAACAATTCATGTATCAAAGGTTTCAGCACAATCAGGACATTCCAGCTATGACTTTTGGTATTTCAGCAAATTATACTTTGAGATATTTAACCTTTTTTTTTGCCATTTTTCTTCTCATTGAAAATGAATGAAGCCGTCTTCAACATCCTTAAAATAGTTGAACCTTTCCTGCTCTTTTCACTTAAATTCCAGTTATGCATTTTTAAACTTCTTTCTGCTAATTGCGGCTTCTTTTTTGCAAATTGTAGCCCTTTCAGCCATCTCTCTCCTCTTTTCTGCTTATTTTAAACTTTTTTGTACTTCTTTCAACTAATGTGAATTAAATCTTTTTCTGCAGCTGTGTTCTGCAATTCAAGCTACATTTTTTGGCTATTTTAAACTAATTTGAGCTTTTTTCAGCAAAAATTCATCTTTTGGAGTTAATTTCTTCTTTTTTACTGCTTAATTTAGCAAACATGCTCTTTGTGCTAGATTCAGCTTTTTCAGCTAATTTTAGCTTTTGGTTATTTTACTAGTTGCTCAATTTTTATACATCTTTTCTTTTTTTCTTTTACTCTTTCAGCATTATTCATGCTACATTTTCACAGATAATGCTAATTCTAAATAATCAATTTGACTTGTTTCTTTAATAAAATTTTTACAATAGTTTTCCGAAGTTGTATTCGTCACCACAGTTAAAAAAACAAACTAAAAACTAGAAATTCAATTTAGAGAAGTTGATGTTGATTGAAACCAGACAAAACTTATTGATGCCTCTGTTGAATTTTAGTACTGCTGCTTGGCGCTTTCTTTGAAAAAACAGTATTTTAGTGTTTAACAGGTTTTAGTTTAATAAATCATTTGACTACTTGAAAAAGAAATAAGGCACAAATTTGGAACAAAGCCTAAAGATGGCACATTTTTCTGTTTTCAGTTTTTTATTTTTGTCAAACTGATAGGTAGGAGACTTTATCTGGATTAAACATTCTTGCTAACCTTCAGGGGTGACCTCTGTAGACTTGGTAAAACTAGGTGTGGTGCGTTTAAAGACCTTTGTTCTCTCCCCACCAACCACCACCTGAGCCCCCAGCAGAGGTACCAACACCGCCAAACTCTGCAGAGTCATGGCAACCAGGGCGTCGTTGGTGTCTCTCATTCCCAACAAAATCTGCAGCCAACAACAGACACAAGGTTAAAAACAGGAAGAGTCGCAACAAGGGCAATTTATGTGGGTCGTGAGAGGAATGTTGGACTAATCTCTTCCTTTGTGTCACTTAAACGTCTCTACATTCATAAGTAATAAAAAAAAAAGTTTAATGTATTTTTTGTGGGCGCTTTACCTGAGGTAGGATCTGGTTTTTAAGTTCATCGTGGGAGAAGAACTCAGCATAGAGGTGGATGTGAGTCAAGAGCACAATCTGAACATGTTCCTCTTTGACTTTGTAGAGCTTTAGTAGCTGAGGTATCACATGTTTACGGTAAAGGGCCACAGACAGCAGACAATCTTCACTGCTACTACCATGACTGGTATCTGTTCTCACAGAGGGAAAAAAAGAGTATGAGCAATTAACCCAGGCACCTTTGTGTTTATTTACATAAAATAAAGTTCACATTACCTTTCTTTGGCCTTAGAAGATGAGGCAGGAAACTCTTGACTGCCATTGGTTCTGCAAAAACAAGTGAGTTGAGAAGTTTGGGAATGAGACGTGCAGCTATCAGCTCTTCAGGAAGTGTCTGGACATGGTCTAGAAGAAACCTAAAAATACACAACCAGCATATTATGGGACTGTCAGATTCTGTACCTAAATTTAAAAGACTGAAAAACCTTTATACATCTCACTTAAAGAATTCATTTTTTTCCTCTTCAGTCTTCAGGGTGAGACTCTTCAGAAAATTCATCACTTCTAGAAATTCGTTCCTATTCATAAGATACAGAAAAGAAGGAAGTTTGAAAGCAAACTTTTGTCAGTTCAAACTGATTATGAAGGAAAAACACACAAACCTGAAAAAGTCATGAGTCAGTAAGGAGCTAAGTACAGGTCGAGCCATGGGGTCAGAGTTCAGCAGGCCAGCCTGCAGAGTTTTTGTCAGACTGTTAGACAGCTCCTGCGACACTGGAAATGACAAAACAAAGACCAGGAGGAACACGTGAGAATGATGGTAAATCTGACGAGACGCAAAATAATGTTGAAGATTGTCTCTATTCACCGTAATCATTCAGGAGAGGGATGAGAGCCTCCACCATCATTCCAAAAGAGTAACAGTCTCGTGCATGAGCATGATTGTCTGGAAGAATTTTAAAGTCCTCAACCTGTCAAAAGATATCTTGCTTAAAAAAAAACTAAAAAAAAAATAAAGACTAGTTTCTGTATTCAGTCAATGTAACATTTTAACTCACCTGCTCTTCAGGAGGAACATAGCTCGCCTCTCTGGCTTTCTCAATGCTATGGAGAAACTAAGGAGGTAAAGAATAGAAACTATTTAAAAACTATATATATTGTAAAATGAGCATTAAAATGTTCACTACCTTTCGTTTTTCAAAAATAAAATAACTGAAAAATACAATTTCAAATACAGCTGCGCTAAACATCGTCATCACAAAGTACGTGTGCAACAGTCACACTACAGGTCGTGCGATGTAAGGAAAATTAAATCAATGTGTGGAATAAACCAGTAAACATTAAGTCAATGCACTAAATGTTTTGTTACGGCTTTTATTTTGACTTCTGCTTGCAAAAGCAAGCAGCTCTGTGTAGGGATGTTGACATTTTCTTCCCAAACGGCTGTGACTAGATTTTGCAAGGCTGGTCTGTGTGTTTGCTTGTTGTCATTTCCTCCTGCTTCATCGATTCTATGAATTTCAACAAACTGTGCTGACATCTGGTAGTTAGCTACAGCCTCGTAGCAAAAACTAGAATGTGAATTTTTTCCTAAAATTTCATGGCGATATCTTGAACACTAAGGAAGTTATGAGCAAAAATAGATAAGAAGGTGAAATGATCACAATTAATAATTGGTTCTGCTGTGAACTGCAGCAAGAAAACATGAGCTGATTTCACCTAAACAAACATCAATAACTTCCCGCAGACTTCAGATAATCACATTGATTTTGGTGTTATTTTGTATGGTTTGTAATGTTCTTTTGGAATCCGCTGTCAGATTTAATATGGGTAGAATTAAAAATTCATCCACATCCCTACTCTGTGCTAAAAACGCTAAAACATTTATTTTGTTGTGAAACTTCTGGGACAATATTGGCTACGTTGTTCAAAGATCTTAGCATGAACACTAATATTAAAGTGCGATGGAATCAGAAACTAAGACACAGAGGCAACACGTTAGGGTGGTAAAACTCTATACACATTTGCACATGATAGAAGGAAACATGTACTCAAGTACTGCACAATAAAAGATAACTCATACAGACAAAAAAAAAAAAGAAAGACGTAAAATCAGTGCAGGTTCATCGTCCACAAGACTGCAGGAGAAATTAGTGTTATTCAAGTCATTTGTTGAAAATTCCTGTATTTTTTCATGTCACCATATATAGCGCAGGTTTAGAGAAAGGTTTCTCTAATTACATGCAGCCCTATTTCAAACTGTGTCTTGGTTATAAATTTATTATAAATGTTTCACCTCAGGAGTTGCTTCAGAAAACTTGCATACAGTATCCATCCCCCCCAGTTTCCAGTGACCATCTTCACTGACAAACACAGACGAAATACAGATGTTGTTGTGGCTCAGTTTACCCTGGTGGATGAGAGCGACAGTTATTTATCAAAGGCTGAAAGGCAAACATACAATGGCCAATTATGTTCTTTTCTAATGGAATCTTTAGTTTTTTAAACTACAGGTATAAAAAAGCAACAAAAGCTCAAACATCCACGTCTTGCTCACCCTGTCATGCAGAAAGACGAGTGCCTGCAGGATGTCGTAGATGCCTGCACAGATTTCCTCAGGGGAGAGACTGTCCAGCAGCAGCTCCAGAGGCTGCACATGTTCTGTTACCAGATGGATGTCACCATTCTGCACAGAGCAGGACAGGAAGCGCAATAGACACGGGTGCCGCAGCGTCTTCAGATGCTGTAGAAAAAACAAAACAAACAAAAAAAGATCTAAAGAGGTGTATTTGAATTAATTTTACAGCTGGTCTCTCATATTTAAAACTTAAGATAAACATAAAACTAGCACTTTAAAATAAAATGCAGAGGGGGAAGTTTTAACATATCTTTTTGAATCTTTGCCTTAGTGGCAGTGAAAGGTAACAATTTTATAACAGACTGTGTGCAGGACTCAAAACATCAGACTTACTTAAAAAACATTTCTTGATCATTTATTATTTTTACAATGCACAATTTATTCTCATATCTTTATGTTTATGCATGTATGTGGTGATATAGTGATAAAAATACATTTTATTTAAACTGTCTTTCAAATGCTCTTGGACACTTTACAATAAAGCCAGGCAAACATAATCAGTAAACTATCAAATATGACAAGAAAATCAAGAATAAACTTTTTTAATCATGCATGTCTACACAAAGCAACAAAATAATCAATTTGTATGTTTGATCAAGGGAAAATAACTAAAGCAACTCTTTTAATTCTTTAAAAAGTTATTAAACTCCACAAACAAGACAAACAAATGTTTTTACTTTTTAGAGTATGATAATTAATACTAGAGGTGAATTTTGCATGAAGTCAAAAGTTTGCCCTGTGCTAAAGTCCATTATTATAAAATATGCATGAATTTTAGTCTCTGCACAGCCACATCCTGCTATTTCATGACCATATTAGTAAGAGAGAAATAGACAATAATTGCATTGGGGCTTTCTCTTCTTTCCAGTTAAAAGAGACATGGATGACTGAAAGATGAAAAATGATGCATTTATGCTTTTATCTGAAGTATCTAGATGGAGACATGACTGTGTGAAAGACAAACTATTAGTGATCACGATTATTTCATTTGTTGAGAACCTGAATCCTTAGGCCTGACTGTACACACCTTGGCAGCTTTGTTAACTTTATCTTCATTGCCTCGCTTGTGAACAAACACAGAGGCGGCCTTTCCGTCCTGGAGAACCGCCGAGTACATGGCGAGTCCAGAGGGCAGGGTCATGAGCGGCTCCCCCAGCAGAGTGCAGCCCCGCAGCGCACTGCTCTCCGCACCCATGGCCGCACTTCTTCCTGGCCGGCGGTTCTACGGGAGGAACACTGATACATAAACCGCATTTCTATAACAATGCACACAGAAGCACCTGTTCGAGTGAAGCGGACAAACCTGAATTACTGCACAAGCTGTACTAACCGCTGGACGTGTGCTGTCGATGGTGCCTTTTGCTGGCTAACTTCGTCGCGACGTTAGCCAGCTTGTCGATAGCTCGTTAGCCCCAAAACCGCCATGCTAACCGTGGGGATGGCTCTAAATTAAGCAGGCTAGTTATAAGATATCAGACTGATAAGAAACTAAAACTTATTTACGGTTATTGTTGGGCGCAGTTTATGGTCAAGCCAGGTGATAAAAAGCCAAGCTGCTGTAAACACAAATGTCTTCCGGTAAAGGACGAAACCACAGAGCGCGGGGTTCCCATCAAATATTAGTTATCAGTACAAGATGTAATTTAAGTTAAAGTTGAAGTCATTAGAGTTTTAGCCTGATAGATGAGAAAGTGTATTAAACACTGCACAAAATGTTCAATTATGCGACCAGTTGTAAGTGTTGAACATGTAAGTTCCCACAAACACCCCTGTAGTTGTGCATATTGGTTGCACCCAAAGTGGTGCGAGTTAACGCAGGTGACTGACATATGGCGCTGAAAACTAAAATAGAAACTTTAAGTTTAAAACTATGTATTACTAGAATTGTAGACCTCTGGTGCTGCTTCCTAAATGTTAAGAAACAGAAGTAATGCGTGTCTATGCATTATGCTCACCATTACAACAGAGATCGAGTTGTTTAGAGCCTGTTTGAAAATGTACCATCAGTACTAAAAACACAAGTTTTATTACTATTCTTATTTTACTACTTTGTTCTTTTATAAAATGTGATTTCAGAAGAAAGGTTTATCACGTCTTTTCACTTTTTTTGTAATTATTTGTGTGTAATTTCATTGTGCTCTGTACAATGACAATAAAAGGCCTCATCTAATTATTTAAATAAACAAAATGTTGGCTTAGTCTCAAATTGTAATATTAAAAGCGGTGATTTGGGAAAATTTGATCAGGAAGTAATTTATTAAAATAAAAAATATACTAATACATTGTATGTATGCTTTATGATAAGGTCTTAGTTCCAGCGTCTTAAATTTGGTAGTTCTTTTTTTGACATTTCAATAATTTTAATTTGTTCATTTTTTCGCTATTGATTGCACAGAGGAAGCACTGCTGTTAGTACAACTGTGAGATTGGGATTCAGGTAAAACAAACAATAAATAAAATAAATAAAAACAATGCCTTTTAATGCAAGCAGGCTCAGAACTTAGTTCTGGTGGTAAAGATTCACATCGTATAACTTGTTGAAAAGAACAAAAGCCTTTATGATTTCAAAGTAAAGTTATCTTCTGTAAAATATCTTAACTCTGTATTTATTTTTGCATTTGGCTCACGGGCCTCTTTTTACACGTTAAACTCAAGGCATGTGGGCCAAATGTGGCCTGCTATTGTATTTTATGTAATACACTAGAGCAGGGTTGGGCAATCCTGGTCCTCAAGGACCACAGCCCCGCATGTTTTACTATATTCCTTGCACCAACACACCTAATTCAGTCATTGAATTACTTCTTCCAAGTTGTACAGAAGCCTGATAATCATCCATGGTGTGTTGAAGCAGAAAAACAAGTAAAACATGCAGGGCTGCAGCCCAATAACATCAAACTTAAAATATATGGTCAAGTACTTGAGCGAGTGAAACTGTTTAAATTTTTAGGTATATGGTTTGATGAAAAAAAAAAAATAACATGGGCAGTTGATATTCAAAAAAATAGTAGATAGATAGTAGAAAATAGTAGCGCTGATCCAGTCTACACGCCACACCAGTAGGTGGCAGTAATGCACCTTACAGTTGTTTGCCAACAGCCAAAAAAAAAAAAAAACAAGAAGAAGGGCTTTTTTTTTTTTTTTTTTTTTTTTTTTTTTTTTTTTTTGTAATTT
>JARVGW010000427.1:16223678-16239172 GCA_031762495.1 Anablepsoides rubrolineatus | reverse complement strand
CTGCCCCCCCCCCCCCCCCCCCCCGCAGTCAGGACTCTCGCGGAGCGCAAAACTCTTCAAAGAGTTCCGAGCTCCTGCTTTCAGGGAGCGCGCATGCAGGAGAGCTTGGAGGAGGAGGAAGAGGAGGAGGAAGAGGACAGGACACGAGAAACTGCGAGCAGAAACCAAAACAAACTCAGAGGCTGAGTTCTGTCAGGGAATGAGGCGGAATGGTTCTCCAGCCGAGCTGCACATGTGAGCCCGGGGGCCACCGGTAGCGTTTTCTCTGCCTTCACAGGGACACACGGGGTAGAGAAGAGGGGGGAAAGGGGAAGAGATCAAAGTTGAAGCGTTCTGTCACCTCCAAAATGAAGGTCTTTGGGCCGGTTTTCAGCTGGGTGCTGCTGAGCGGGGTCCTACAGGCTGTGGCACCCTGGGGTGCAGCGCGCGCGGGCAAAGCGAGGCACTGCGACGCACCAAAGACGGTGAGTCTGTGGGGCGCACTTTTCTTCTTCTTTTTTAGTTTCCAACTCATTGCGTGATAAACTCGGGTTTACATAATATAACACAGTTAAGAAACACTTGCTGTATAAAAACCGCGTTATTATCGACGACCAAGATGATAAAAACACAACAATAAATGTTCATTTTATGAGATTTTATAATTATGCATTAAAGATTAAAGTTTGTGACCATTGGAATCCAGAAAGGCAAGATGCATGTATAAATTGTGAGAAATAATAATAATAATAATAATAATAATAATAATAATAATAATAATAATAATAATAATAAACTGAATGACCTGACATATATTTGAACTGCTTCAGAAATTTAGTGCAACTACAGAATGAAATAAAATGTTTGGTTTTTTTTGTTTGTTTTTTTGCCAAGAGAAACTGAGCGCGTCCGCCAACTTTATGGCTGTTTATGTGACAATGTGGGGAACACCCACGGTTGACTTGACTTCATTCGGTAAAGTTGCATTGACCTTACAGAAAGTGGTCGCGTTTTAGCGCAGCACGCGGCCTCATAAAACTCATATCGGACATTAAGGGAAAATAAACCCTGAGCAGAGACTGCTCAGAACGCGCCTGCTGCATGAGAAACAGGTGGATTGGAATGATCCGTGCAGTTGCATTGATCTTATCTAGATAATGTTTATATGAAATGAAAAAGGTCTGCAGTCAGAGATATGTAAAGGCTTCGTGTGTTTGTGTGCGTCAGTACGGTGGTTTCTGTTTTATATTAAGATAATTACCCCCATAAAAACGGCGCACCGCGCGTCAAGGCTCTCCCAAGTCAGCGCTGCATCAGCAGAGAGGATCTCTCACAAGTTAATCACTCACAACCACACTTTCCATGTCGGAGCGTCCTCCTCCGTGGTTGCAGGGGCCTTAAAAGTCCATTTGGTCGAAACTAGAACGCTTCATGTGCAGGAATCTTTTTAAACTCGGAAATTTAGATGAACCCCCTCCATCTGTCTGCAGCATAATGTGGATCAATGTCTTTTTTTTTTCAATCTCCCCATTTGAAACATTTCAGCTCATGTGTCTCTGCACTGAATGAGACTACAACATTTGTGTTTGGTTTGTTAAGCAGACGGTGCCAGGAAAAAAACTGAGACCTTCATTGCAATTAATTAGGACAGGAGAAGACACGTTTTGGCTGCGATCTGAACTCTTAAAGGCAACTCTGGCACAGTGACATATGACTGAATGAAATCTTGATTTCATTCTAGAAGTAAACATCTTCTAAGAATAACTTAACACGGTAATGGGTTCATCACACGCGTCCCTGATTACAGTGTGTCTTGGTGGCCAGAAGTTGGATTTTGTTTAGCAAATTCTGTTTCATATAATGATAATTTCAGATAATGTCAAAACCATAGCTTATGCATGGTATAATGGCTGAGCAAAACGAAAAGAAAAAAAAAGAAGACACCAGAGTCTGATTCTTGTTTAAAAAAATAACTGTATTCCCATCGAGACATTTTGTTTGACTAGAACTATAACTGACAGACACTTCCTGATGCACAAACCACAGAAAAATACATTATATTGCAAAACCTAACAAACAGAAGTGTCACAGGACTGTCTGGAGAGCCATTTTATATCAGATTTGGGCTTTTTACAAGCTCTAGTGAAGTATATTTTGCACTGGAAATGCTTCCCAGGTTGAAAGAAGCTTTGGCAACAAGAGGTTTACCAACAATACACGAGGGTCAGTTTACAGTCCAGAAGGCCTCACTATAAAGTGCATGCCTACAGTACCAGGCCCATACTGAACAGACATAATATTTCCCCTGTCATCTCAAATTTATATTTCAGTTTTAACTTGTTGACTTGAACCTGCCATGCAGTAAACCACTGCTAATGCTTCACACGGCAAGATGATTTTGCTGATTTTTGGCCCAACTTTGCCCCAGCCTTAAGGATGCTCCAAATATTGTGATAGTTCAGAATCTGGTGAGATATTCCTGCTGTGTGTGGTGTGTTAAGAGTGATCTAGTCGAGTTGGGTTGTCTTGGCCCAATATCCCAGTGTGTCTGGTGTTCCTCAAGGACAAACAAGCTCCCAGCCTGCTGAAGGTGATGTAGGCAGTCAGAAAGAGGGGTGATAGAATCACGGAAGACAAAACAACTGCCATGGTGCGCCAGAAAGTTCAATAGACATCAGAAATGTATTTTTGTTTTATTTTTTTTTGTTGTTAAAAATACAATCATTGCTAGAATCATTGATTTTTTTCTCATCTGTGTTTATTTATGCTGAACTCATTTCTGATCTTGAGAAGTTTTGCGAGATTTGAGTAAAATCTGTTTGTGTGTGGTATGTTGTCTTTTGACAACATACCACACCACGGATACACCACACAATTTATGGCAAATCTGTCATAAACATCATTTTTTTATAGTCATGTGTGGGGTCTCCCAGTCTTTGAAAGTCAGTCGACAATCTTGCCTCGTGAAATACACATTAGGAATAAAGTGTTTGTTTTCCTAAAGGGATGATTTGAAATATTATTTTTGTCTCTCCGACAGCAAAGTGACTTCAATTCTTTTCTGTGGAGAGTGAACCGAATGCCTCCTCACCCACCCGCTTACTTGTTTGGTACCATCCACGTGCCCTACACCCGAGTCTGGGACTTCATCCCTAACAGCTCCAAACAGGCTTTCCACAGCAGCAAGAATGTTTTCTTTGAGCTAGACCTGACAGACCCGCTGACCATCTCCAAACTGACCAGCTGCCAGCTGCTTCCCCACGGAGAGAACCTGCAGACCCTGCTACCTCGAGACCTATACTGTCGCCTCAAACGCCACCTGGACTACGTCAAACACATGATGCCCTACTGGATGACGGCTGACCAGAGAGGCCGGGGCCTGTACGCTGACTACTTGTTTAATGCAATTGCTGGGAACTGGGAGAGGAAGAGGCCGGTGTGGGTGATGCTGATGGTCAACTCACTGACGGAATGGGACGTGCGGTCCAGAGGGACACCGGTGTTAGACTTGTTTTTGGCTCAAGAGGCAGAGCGAATGGGAAAAACGACAGGGGCAGTGGAGCGGGTGGAGGAGCAGTGTCACCCCTTGAATGGACTAAACTTCTCTCAGGTAAGAAGATATATGAGTTTTTTCCCCCATGGTTGATAGTTTGTACACAGCTTGAACATCTGGTGAATTTAAAATCCAGACAAATAAGTAGAATATGCAGATTGTGTTTATCTTTTGATTAGTAGCAAAACTGTGAAAACAAGCAAGTTAGGGATCACGGTCTACAATAAAACTTGAGTGTACACACAAATTGTTTGAGCAGCATCTCTGAAAGAACTAGAGAATGTGTGAGAAGATACTATGAGACATGGATGTCAAACTCAGTTTTGTGTTTAACTTCGACTGAACACTAAATGTCACATTCTTCATCTCATTGCTACAGCTGAGCATCACTAACAATCACTAACTGAGATCTACATGGTGTTTTGTGCATAGAAAGAGCGTTTTAACATGTCCTCTTATAAACACTAGAGATGTGATATTCACAAACGATCCAAATCTTTTGAATAGCTCCTTACAACCAATAATAGGAACTGAGTTGCGGACAGTAAAGAGCCATTTGTAGTTTATTTTTTGCCTCGTCAACCACAGAGACAACTGCTCCTCCTTAGTTTTTTCATGGAAACGGGGCAGAACCATGGTGTATAGCAGCTCAGGTGGAAGGCCGTTCCTTTTGACAATACACATTGTTTTGCACATGTGACATAATAACATCCTTACATACACCATATGTGATGATGTATTTCAAAGAGCTCTTTAACCCATCTTTAATAAAGACTTTGAAGTGCTTTGTGTATAACTGACTAAATGTGAAATGAATAATACAAAAATACTATTAAAAGTAAAAGTAAGAGAGTTTTACTTTTTTGAGTTGTGGTAAGTAGCTGCCGTCTTGAATTCAGAACTGGCCACAATCTGACAGGGAATTTCCACTGGAGGGGCATTCCAGTGTAAATTTATTCCCACGTCCCAGTACAACTGGGATGCAGCAAAAGTGGCCAGCGAAAATTCGGTGAAATGGAAATTTTACACAGCAAAATTTGCAGACTAATTTTCAATCTCCACCTAGTGCTGGGATGCAGCCATTTTATGGCTAAAATAATATGCATTATAGGAAATGTAGTCAAAGGCTGACTTTAAAGCAGATACGCTTATTTTAAGACATTACTACTTTTTTGAAGGTCTCACATTTTGCCCCCGATCTTGAATTTGACACGTGCTATAAGTGTCTGCATGAAGACAGTTTTATGCTTTATGGTTGTGGATGTCCTTCCACATTTGTAAACAAATCGCAAAACCTGTACAAAAGGTATCAGCAGAAGCAAAATGGCATAAAAAAACTGATTAATGAAGATGAAGAAAGCAGAGATCATCCGATTTGCCAACTGGCTCTCTTTATTATTGAGCTTGGACTGTAACAGGAGACCTAAAGATGAGTGAGACATGCTAATTAGTTGATGAGTCAAGTACAGGGAATACATCCAACTTTTATTTCTCATATGATGATAAAAGATAGGAATTTGTCTATTTACAGAGTTAGTGTGCGTCTCTTTAATGTGATGAGACTGGAGACTCAGAGTGTGGGAGGTTGTTGTAGGATGAGGCTTGACAGCAAGGGGGAGATGCTCGGCACTTTTAACATGTGTGCAGCATTACTTGCAAAAAGTCACACTATTGCCATGCAAACTCAACACAGGCACATTTATGGTGCGCTGCAACACAATCTGTGGTTGGAGTGGGGTGTGTGTATGTGTGTGTTTAGGGGGGTGAAAGTCCATGTGACAGCACAGGGGGGCTTTGCGGCTAATTTGAGAGGCAGCGGGTTTCGGGTCTCTCCACTTTCATCAGTACCTCCTAACTATGCTGTCAAAACGGCACTGCATGCACATGCCAAGGAGCTTTACTGACTCTAGAAATAAGCTCTGCAAGGCAAACAGTTTTAAATTCTAATACCTTTGGCTGGACTTCGTGCTGAAAGATCTGTTATGTATGTAGCCTTGCCATTTTTGCTTTACCATAGTTCATCTGCTTAGTCCTGATTTGGGAAAAGAAGAGTCTTATTTAGGAAGTAGGCCTCTCTAAAATCCACACAAAGCAGTGTATGAAGAGTTTTACTGAAAATAAAATACAATTATATTAAATAAAACAAATAACCTAAACAAATTGCCCAGCTCAAGCACAGGCAGCGTTGAGCTCATGAGCCCTGACCCCTCTTGTTTCCAGATATGTATAAGAACAATGCAGAGCTGTGCTGAAACTGACATGGAAACCATTATTCTCAATTACAATAATGCGTGGTTTAATCTGAACACCATGGTTGATTGGATCCCTCCACGCTCGACTGTAACAATGATGAGGTCAGGAGGATGGATAGACCCGGAGTCAAAGGGAAATTGTGTGGGTGCAGAGGAGAGCAAAGTGAAATGCCAGAGAGAGAAAGTCAAAAGACAGACGCTGACTGGAGGATAGATCGAGTGTGCTGTAGAAGCAGCTGTGAGGTTGAAAATGGGAGACCGATGTGCATCGTTGCACTGGTAACATTAATCTGAAACACAAGGACATGGGATCTGAATTTGGAAGGAATCCAAATCTTCCACAAAGACATAGTTTCTGTTCCTAAAGAAGAAATAAATGCCTCAAATATGCTGTAATTCAGATATTACATAGACGCCTATAGATGACAGGGAATCAGTTAGTTCCTCGCATGCATCTGGTCCTAGTAGTGCCTTAGAAAAAAAAAACTAAACAAGAAGCAATTAGTGATGAGCTTGGCAAAGGTTTGTCTAACTCTAATGTTTGCCTGTTGCTGAGATACTTATGACCTCAAAGAAAGTTGCATTTGTTCAAATGAAGTACAGAATTTGCTTAGAACAGCAAAAAGAGAGAAGTGGCAAACTTGAGAGGAATCAACAGATTAGATTAGGGGTAAATGATAAATGGACTACACATATAGTGCTTTATCAAGCCCCATGGGACCCCCAAAGCACTTTACACTACAGTCATTCACACATTCACACACTGGTGGTGGTAAACTACATTGTAGCCACAGATGCCCTAGCACACACTGACAGAGGCGGAGATGCCATGCACCGGCACCACTGGACCCCTCTGACCACCATCAGTAGGCAAGGTGGGTGAATCTTGCAAGGACACAACAACTGAGGCAGCTGGAATGGGGGATCAAACCAGCAACCCTCCGGGTACAGGACGACTCCCCTAACCACTCCATCACAGTCGCCCAGGGGTGTCCAATCCTAGTCCTTCAGGGCCACCATCCTGCATGTTTCAGGTGCCACATGAGCTTTATGGTGGCCCTCAAGGGACCAGTTATAATAAACTTTGACATTTTGTGTTTAACTTACAGCTGAGCACCGCTAACTAACAATAACTGAGCTCTACGTGGTATTTCCTGCATGGAAACAGCATTTTAACACGTCTTATAAACACTGAAAAACACTACGTGTACGACGGACTAAATGTGAAAAACAAATTACAGAAATATTTTAAAATGTAAGAGAGTTTTACTCTCTGTTGAGTTGTGGTGAATAGCTATTATCTTGAATTTTGAACTTTCCCACTTTCCCACTGGGAATTCCCATCGAAGAGGCATTACGGTTTAAAGGTAAGTGGGAAAGTCTCATTTCCCAGCTGGGAAACTGGGCAGCCAAAAATGCAGTGAAATAAATATTTTACACAGCGAATATTGTGAGCTTCTTTTGAACCCTGTTCATCTCCTAATGGTGGGATGCCATCATTTTGCATGTAAAATAATCAGAAAGTAAAACTTACAGGAAAAAGTCCCTCGAGGACCAGGATTGGACACCCCTGCATTAAATATACTGGAGTCGTCATTGGGGCCACTCTAACAAGAGTTCAGTCTGTCTGTGTTCCCTCTGTGGTCTCTTTAGATCACAGAGGTGTAAATATTTCTGTGTGAAGCAGTTTAGGGATTGTGGAAGCAAAGGCACTGTGCATGGTTATCCTTTAGTTCTTAGAAGGCTGATGTAGCCTGACAGCTGGGAAGGACAGCTAGCACCAAACGCTTTGAGCTCAGATTGGAAAGGCCTGGAACAAGTTTAGTTAGTTCAAGCTGCAAAATGCTTAAAAGGTTTCTTTTCCCACAAGGGTGGATCGTTAACGTGACATCATGATTTATTATGTAAGTGCATCCATCATCTCTATAATGATGACTTCAAAGATGAAGTTGAAAACTAGTCTTGTTTAACAGTTTCTGCAGTCTCAGGGTCTTCATGGTGTTGCATGGTGATTAATTTTGACCAATATTTAATAGTTTTGAGTTTACTGTGCATTGAGTCAAAAACAGCTTTTGTGCAAAGCTAGTTGTAGGAAACCTGCGAGCAGCTCTGGCCTTTGAGCCTCTTATATCTCCACCAAAAAAACAGCCATATTTATTTTCCCAGGGTCACATTTCAGCTGAGGCTGGTGGCCCACGTCTCGGAGAAATTACATCACATTGGTGGCGCCTTTCTCCTGAGGAAGAGGTCAGGGGTCGCGGCAGGAGGTGGTGGTGGAACCACGAGCAGCAGAGCAGTAAGGAGACTAGCAGTCTGCTGGGGTCAAGTCTGGGCTCTTCTGAGACAGTCCACAGCACCAAATCTGACAAGATCAACATCTGAGCAGGTTGAGTTTTGTGATGACTTGAGCAAACATACAGTTAAAGTTGAATGATTGATGCTGGACTCTTTGTCAGAATTTATGTTGTAAAAGGCACTGAGAATTATGAAATACAGATTGTGTGTTCTTATCAGCAAGGGGATTTCCTTATTTTAGATAGGATTTGCATTGTTTACATAGTCTGTATCAAGCAGTATGACTTCTGATTTGACTGCAGGAGTGTGGCTGTCCTAAACTTTATTGGCCATTAAGTCATGCAGACTGTATTGTATTTATGCAATGAGATAACTTTTAAGCTCTTCAGTATATACATGAAAGCACAGTTACACTAATCTGTTAATAGTGGAACTAGCTTCTCATTTATCAGATTAGTTTTTTACATTAACTTGGCGAAATTATTAGATTCTGCTAAATAAGGTTTTGCTTATTTTAAGTCCACTTAGAAAATCATGTGTACATCTTCTATTATTATGCCATTCATCCCAAATTAAATAAGAATTATCCTCTTTTACAAACAGTGCTGGACGTGTCAGGCACCTTAAAGCTGGATACACACCAAATGCGTTTTGAGCAGCCAAAGCAGCCAGTCTACATGCAAAGTCTACGGTGGATGCGCATCAAGGACCAGCGTAGCATAGCGCGGCGCGTTTTGCCAGTTGAGAGCAGCGCGCAACGTAGCAGCAGGATGCGGCGAAGCATTTTCCGTGCATGCGGCGCATCCAAAGCAGCCACTGCTCGAGTTCAAAATTTTTTTATTTTTGGCTGCTTGACGCGCAGCATCAACCAATCACAGAGAATAATTTTTCCACGTGACGGTTTCCTGAACATGAAACAGACGGACAGGAGCTCTTTAGCTGAAACCGACTGTCTGTAGTTGATGTTCTGGCTGGAGATATAAACACCGATGTGGGTCATCAGTTGACTGCGGTGTTAAACTGGGCTCGGGACAAAAAAAAAAGTCTGTCAGCTCGCAGCTCCTGGAGTGGCGAAACTAACCGAACAAACTGCCAAAGTTAGCATTCCTTGATGCAATATTGCTCATTGTTTGCACATCAAAGTTTTAAACAAATATCTTACATAATATGCTAGTGCTTATGGCGGGAATGACTCTTAGCCACAACCACACCAATTTTGGTTCAATATCAGAAAAATCGACTGTTCTAGCAATTCTTATGTTCAGTAAGGTTCATTTGTTGATTTTCACCGTCTTTAATCAGTTTGACTCCCAAAGTTAATCACTATGTACATCCATGATCACGTTATTCTTTATGAGAGTTTAATTCATTCATGAGATATTTTGCTGACAGACCAAAAAACAAACATACACTAACACAGGCAATTGATGCCCACCTTTCATGATTGTCTGCAAAAAAAATGTCAAAAGAAAAAAAAACAGCTGACAGCGAGTTTTTGGTCAAAAACATTTCTGTTAACTCTGTTTATACCCACACAATCTGAGCTTTCCATAAGCTGTTAATATTTTATAACTTTCATTTGTATTTGGTTTTCCAATTCAGATGAAACCCACTAAATTGCATGCCCTGAAGATACACATCAGCAATTTTTGAAAAGGATTTGAATAGAGTAAAACCTGAACACAGTAGATGGGGAACATCCTTCACTGTGTGGATCCAGAGGTTTCTGGCTCTTTGTGGTAGTCCTTTGATGAGCATATAATAATGTGAACCCAGAGCAGCTAATCCCTGTAAAGGTTAGGGTTGTGTCGCTGTGAATAACAGCAGCAACAGTCAAAATAGAATTCTCATGCATCACAGCAAATCATAATGAATACGTTGCTTTTTGTTTTGGAGATTTTATTTTTCCCAAACAGGAAATATTTCAGGGAGGTAACAGTCAAATATCTTCATATCTAAATATTTACATTCAGTGATGGGTGTGGAAGTTTGGGTTTAAAAGGGATGTGCTGGCAAAGGTCTAACTGAGCATTTTTGTGCTTGTTTCCAGCTTTCTCATCATTTCGTTTAAGCTCTTTTGCTTATTTTTTGACATAACCTGAGTTTCTTATTGTCTCATTGCTGACTCACCCCATCTTCAGATTCACAAATACAACATAAAGTGTGGGGTAAAATAATAAAAAGGGAGGGAGAGGTTACCTTTAAAGTGTCTTTCTACAACCTCTTTAAGCTTGACATCTGAGGGCGACTCACATCAAACCTGTAATTATCTGAGCAAATATGTGGAAAAACTGCAAGGTAAAACATATCAGGCTGATCATCTGGTTCCATCGGCAGGCAGACGGCAGTTCCACTGTTGCACTAATGACTTAATAGGCCCTTTAATGACCAAATAGCTCACTGCCATCCAGAAGCACTTAGACAATTATGTTCTGGCCAGAGTTCTGCAGGCTCACCGCTAAACAGAGCCAAGTACAGTGGCACTGTGCACTTGACCACAAAATAAATGACTATAAATCTTGTACTTGATTCCTGAAAATGATAAAAAAAAGTTTAACATAATCCAGTTGTCAAATTGTTGGGTAGAAGTATGTGGGTACAAAAAAAGGTTCAGTTCTTCTTTGTTTAAACTGGAAAATCTTATTTTTTATATTTAATTCATCCATGGACCAATTTATGCTTGGAAAGTGGTAACACCCAATGTAGAGTTGAGCTTTTTTATTCTCCAAAAGTTGCACCTTTACAGAGTTTATAAATCGGTTTCAGTCCAGTAAATGTCACCGCATTGTTCCCTGGATCCAGCCGAGGTCACGTTCCTTTTTGTTGCACGCTCCTGTGAGATTTCAGGTAATGTCTCCACCACATTGTCATTAAAAGCCGAGCGCTGCAGAGTCTGGGTTTAGCGCGACAGGTTGGAGTGCTCTTCCATGTGAGAGGGAATTGTGTCAAATCCTTCCTCCCGCTTCGTTTTACCCACAAAGAAAAAAAAAAAATAGGAGTGTTCCTTTTTGTTTAAACCTCATGTCACACTCTGGATTTTTCACTCCACACTCCAAAGCTGCTGAGCACACCTACACATCAGTGTCTGTTTAAACATTTAGTCATCCTTAAAGTGGAAATTACGGCTAATCAAAAGGAGTTTTTGGGCACACTTTCCTGCAGGCAATTTGTCTCAAATATGTTTATTTTATGGTTTTATTACCAACAGTATTTGCTCATGAAAGCATGACAGACTGAAGAAAATGATTCAAAGCTGGATTTTTTTTTCTGTGGGAAGGGCAGGTTGCAGGGAAGACTCAGTTTGACCTGAGGTTGTCTGGGCCAGCGGCTGATTGATCACAGACAAGAATGTGACTGACTGATTTCCTCAGAGACCCACTTGGCCCCTCTGGAATGTTGTTGTCTTTTGGGACATTATTATTTTATAACCTTTGTTTAACCACTTTACTTGAACTGAGGATCAGTCTTTGTTCTATTATTGATTTTATAAGCTTCTATTTGTGATAAAGTGAAAAGAAATCACATTGCATTTACTCCACCTTTTTTCTAATTCTGTTCATTCACTGCTATTTATTGACTTTTTTAGCTTTCAACTTTTATTATAGTGTTCTGTTGATTGGTTTTATACTTTGTGAGAAAACAGTTATGCTTTTTTAGAATAAAGAGCTCATAAGTTCGAGCCCATCCTTTAACATTGGATTTAAAAAAAATGCAATGAAATAACTCATGGCCACGAGATAATTTTGAGCAGCCATGTCTCTTTGTGAGATATACAGACATTGTTGGAGTCAGATTATACATGAATATGAACTGTTTGAAGGTACCCCATACTTTTATGCACTTTTATTTTGTTGAGTGTATATTTAATTTAAACGGTTCATATTTCATAGTATTTATGTGATAAAATTGAACACCGAAAGTGTGTGTCTGGAAACTTATTTTCCCCCGTGTTCCTGACATAACTCAGACTCCTTCCACAGCAAAGAAATGGTGTGAGAGGAGTTTGTTTTGAGTGTTGAGCTTCAAAAATAAATAAAATAAAAGGTTTACAACTCCAGTCGTCACCTGTCTTATAGGCACTACATATAATGCTAAGAATCATGCATAACTGCAAGTGACTGAACTATATCATTCATACCTATATTAAAATAAATGAACTTGTCCATGTTAATCAAGTCTCTGCATGAAAATGACTGCAATATTTATCTTGTGGTCACACATTCTTGTCATCTTGTGTTCCGTCTATGTGTAATTATCTCATGGCTACGCATTCATTTTTTGAAATCCAGTGTCACTGGACGGGCTCCGTACTATATGGATAAGTATTCTTATTTTATTTTTTTAACAATAAGCCGGAATGAAAACCAAAATGAAATGGGAGTAAAAAGGCTATTTTTAAAATGTAAAGATAAATGCATGAAAATGTAAGTAGAAGAAAAAAGTAATTTGCAAAAACAAATACTCCAGTAAGGTGTAAATAACCAAAATTCCTATAGTATTCTTACTTGCATCTCTGGCTCTGAGGGAAATTACATTTTACATATACACTTTTTATTTTTGTGAGGATTTTGGTAAAGATTGACCCAGGCAAAAACAAAGCCTTAATTTAAAGCAAAACGCTGTCGAGGCAGCTCAAAAACTCCCTTGGTTTGGCACAAAACTCGAACATGGAAGACACCACAGGCTGGGAAGACAGCACAATGATCCAACAAGGAAGTGAAGACACTGAATATAACAATGAACTTAACGAGACAACGAGAAACACCTGGATGAGACACAAGAGGAAACAGGTGAGCGTGAGCAGGGCTGTAGGCGTGACAGGGGAACACAGAAACACTATAAGAAACCAAGCCAGAGAAAAACAGACTGACAATTTTTCTTTTAAATTCAATTTTATTATTATTTTACAGACTTTTTGACTCTACAGCATGTATTGTCAGTTTGAGCTTTGAACTTTAAAGCATAAACAAATGACAGTGAAGATTTTTTTTTTTACTATTTTCAATAAAAATATGTCTCATGTGACACTTGAAGAAACAAGGCATTCTATTAAAAGGTAATTCATGCTAAAGCTAGTCATTTTCATGTTTTTTTTTGTGCTAAATAAATAGTTGATGTAATAGGAACTGTTGGTTAAACGTGAGTTGAGGCAGCTGACAGTAATTCTCTTGAGGGGTCGCAAAGAGCTTTTAAGTAGGTGGTCCAAACATTCATAATAATTTTACGAGTGTGTCAAACTGTTGTATAGTTTTACGGTTACTATGCCCATTAGCTCATGGCTGGCAAAGTCCTGTTATGTGTTTCATAGGAGAAAAAAAATTATGAACAAGAAGAAAAGTTGAACATAATCAGTTCAAACAAAATTTTTGCGCAATTTGGAAAAAAAAAAAAATGTACATTTTGTTGTCTTTAGACTTGTTAGCAACAAATATTTTGGCACTTCTGTTCATTGATGTCCAACAATGTGACAGAAATGTCTCCAATCTCGCCATTGCTTTTTATCTTTATAGAAACAATGAATTCTTATGACACAGCTGTGGCTTATACAGTAGTTTTATTGGGTTTAGTCTTAAAAGCAGCTTGTATAAATGAAGGGAACAATCATAGTAATTATTTAGTGTTTAGTTTGGATTACAGACTGTTTATAGAAAACAGGAAGCAACTGTTTTGCCTGTAAAAATCTCATGTTTGGTTGACCCGTGCAGCCGCCCCAACCTTCTTCTTTACAGACTTTGTAACTTAATATAATCACCGTGGTTGTTGCTCCTGGGTGAAACAATAATTGGCATGAAAATAAAGCTGTGATCCTCGGTTGGTTGTGAAAGAATGTGCGGAGTGAAACAGACTCACCTGACAGCAAACAGCAGAAGGTGTGGTATCACTGTCAGTGACGGGGTTGGAGGGTAAACATGGAAAAAAGCTTGTCAGAATGCCACAGCAAGCAACTTTCCATGTTGAATGCTCGGCGATGACATCACGCTGTCACACCTCACACACCAACAACCAGAGACAGAGAGCGGCCTTGCTCCTGTGCGTTGTGTGATCCAGGCTTTCTGGAGATTAGGTGGCATTAGCAGAGCCCTCTCACTGAACCCTGCTTTAACGTGACCTATGCTTCTTCTTTCTCCACCCCCTCAGTCCATTTCCCATTATACACAACCCAGTGGAGCACTTTATCTCCCCTCGCACTCACACTCTGCACCCCTGACCCCTCTGTAGCCCCTCTCCCCCCAAAAAACAAAAGCAGAACAAGCTCAAGCTCATTTCCACTCTTACATATTAAGCATGATCCTGCAGGGCAAATATTTTTTGCTTTAACCACAGCGATGTAGTCAGAGTTGTGGTTTCACTTACAGTAAAAATATGTAAAATGAAAATGAACTGGCGGTTTCAATCTTTTGAAGTGGGATTTTGTGGAAAAGTTACTAAAATTATTATATTACCTGTTTAGATAGCGCTAGAAATACTACAGTTTGAAGAAGCAATTTTAATGTTCTTTATATGCAATGCCGTTTTGAAGAGAAATCAGAACAATTCAGTTGCATTTCAGCCATTTGTCTACACGACAACAGAAACTGGATTCTTGGACATGAAAACGTTTTTGAATTCTGGTTTCAGAGTAAAGGTTTTTCTAAACTCTGGGACAATGTTACCAGATTGGGTGGTTTAGCGCACAATTTGGTGGTTTTCATTCTGATTTTGTGAGCAACATCTGCGTTGGGCAGGTGGACATAATTTGGGCAGGTTTGGAGTCAGTTTGACAGTTTTTGAGTCATCCTAATAAAAACACATTAATTCATCATTATTGGTTCATAGCAATGACCCCTGACCTGCCTCTATAACTGATTGATTATTGTTATCTTACATTTTAAGATAACAATAACCTAAAAAGACAGAGAACTGGTGACGACCTAATTATGCTGGTTTTAACAGCAGGTGAAACTGAGGAAAACCTATTGGGAAATAGCCAAAGAAAAGAAAATATAAGAATAATTACATAACAGAGTGGGAAAGCGACAATGGGCCTCATGCAAAAACATGTTCGTATTCTTATCCTAAATTTCTTTTACTTTCGTTCATACGAAGGGTTCGCACCAACATGCCAACTCAGATTCAGTAAACTCTTCTATCTGCAGGAAAAGTGTGTAAATGAGGAGCGTAAACTGATGATATCCAGGTGCTCGCGCACAAAGAGAGGAGATTAGCATAATTACCACCCCAAAAACACCATATAAGGCTACGTTTCCTGCCCCACATACCAGGAAGTGTCCATTCATAAATGACACCATAAAGTAAAAAGAAGAACTTCACGAGTTCGGAGACTGAAGTCCTGCTCTCATGCTACGTTTACACCAAACGCGTTTTGAGCAGCAAAAGCAGCCAGTCTACATGCAAAGTCAATGGTGGACGCGCAT
>JARVGW010000427.1:16208525-16218674 GCA_031762495.1 Anablepsoides rubrolineatus | reverse complement strand
ATGAGTGATTAACAATCTTCTGAAGACCTGCTGAAGAGCAGGGAAACAAGTAAAACATGCTGGATAGGGGTACTTGATACTTGAGGACCAGGGTGGGGAACCACTGTTGTACAGCACCTTGTAAATATATTTCTGTGAAAGGGGCTTTAAAAATAAAACTTTACTTACTTACCCTGCCACAGCAGTGTATGCGTCTGTTTTTTTTTTTTCTTCTAAGTAAGTATATTTTTTTATGTGCCACTGGTTATGTATATATACACAAGCAGCCGTATAATGTACTTCAACAAAGATATATTGCATTAAAGAAATGTGAAGAAATCACCAATTTCATGAACCACGTTAATGCATGGAGGCTCCAAATGGTTGCACTGTATGTACATTTGTGAATTGGTATGAATCAGTTAATCTCCAGCAGGGGTTCAGATGGTATTTTTGTACTGTTGGGAGGGGAGGACCAAGCTATCAGCAAATAATTTCAACCCAAGTTATTTTTGTGTAATTTGGGCCTATATGTAAAGCTAAAGTAGTTACTTTTGTAATAGCTTATGGGTGAATATTTTTCACTAAACGTCCAATGTAGAATTATTTGATATCAAGTATAAACACCAATGAACACTGTTAATAAAACATCTTCCTAATCAACATTAGCCATACATTAGAAAACTGGTATTTGTCTGGAAAACTTACCTCTAATGTTTTAATTCAACATTTGTGTCTGAACTCAGAAATGTAAAAATGTTTACATAAAAATAAGTATACTGTAAATGAAACTCACAAAACTTAAATGACAAAACAGTGATATTACAAATTACTTTCTATGTATGAAAATGTTGACATTTTAATCTTATGATTTCATTTAACTTCTTAATAAAATAACTTACGAAAAAATTAAAGGAGGGTATTATGTATTTTCCAGGTACATAGTTCAATTCTATACCACAATCAAGTAACAATGTTACCTTCAGTTGTTATGATCTTACTGTATATATAAATTTGACTTTGCATCATATCTATCTAAATACCTCTGTCTCTTTAAGAAAATCCTACCGTTTTCAACACTCTCACTTCAGCACATCTTCACAACAATGGGTCAGGGAAGAGTAAAATATGTGGTGCTTTGTACCAGAAAGTGTTTAGGCAGCTCCACCTGTCCCTAGTGCCATCTGTGCCCATATTCTCCAGAATAATTTAATTACTACTAGAAGAAACTGGCCTAGTTAGCTAAAATCATTCAGTTTACAGCTGAAATTAGTTCTGGGAAAGTAGAGACTCTACACAAAGTGAGCATTCCTGGTGCTAAGCTGTGGAGACAGACGATTAGAGACTGTTGAGAAGAATAAAAGCTGTAAAACAAATCTCATGACACAACGTACAAGTTCATTCACACGTGCAGGTTTACCTTGGCTGAGAGAAGTAGCACATTTGGTTATTAGTTTCTGATGCCCCTGTCAACTCTGTGCCAAACCACCTGCAGTGACACCATCGTACATTATACCACCCAATGCGGGAGACAATTATTAGCAGTTTCCAGTGAAAATACACAATAACTGTTAGATCTTAAGGAGACAGACCGTTCAGGTATTTATTTAGACAAAGGTGGCAAATGTCAGAATCACATTAAATATTTGAGTTGGTTTTCTAGACAGACAATAAGAACCCTGTTTAAATAAATATAAATTTGTGTATAGTGTGAAGGCAGAGAGCAACTGATCAGAGTCTGACAGATGGATCATGCAGGCATTTGTTCCCTTTTTCCCAGTCGAAAGGTAGATGACTGGGAGAAAAAAAAACAGAAAGCGTGAGTGAGGATGGAAATAAACACACAAGTGTATTTTACCAGCTTGCCAAAATTTGAAGAGGAGAGTTCATGACAGATTCAGAGAAAGAGAGTCAGAAAGGAAAAGAGGAAGGAGCTTAAGCCCTCTCAAAACCTCTTTAGTCAGCTGTAGTGACGGCCAATCCAAGCACTTCAGACCAGTGTGAATGGCTTTTTAATGCCTGCTAACAGCCAGGGTATTTAGTGGGAATCCAGGAGGGATGAAGTGATATGCTGAAGGAGTGGAAGGATAGGCAAAGAATGAGCATGACAGTGTTTGAACAACAGGTCCTGACCAGTACTGCTGCTGTCTCTAAAGGCAAATATAACTTAAAAACAATCTGGGTTTCATGCTATTAGTGATTGTATATTTAACACTGTGGTCTTTTTTTCTGACTCAAGGCTCATTTATCTTGGTTTTTCTTGAGGTCTTGTTATTTTGTCCAAGACTGACAAATGAAATCATGAATATGAAAACACAAGGGGAATTTTCTTCATTGCTCTGTTATCTACGGATGACTGTCCAGCTGATTGTACCCTCACTCATAGTGGGGTGATTTCCCAGCAATCCTGACAAATTTGTAGCATACTGTTGGGGGTCATACTGACAGGAGGCATCGGCTCATCGTTATCTTGACTTGGCTTTAACTCAATGGTTCGGTGTTGGTCGTGTATCCCACATTTTCCTAAAACAAATCAAAGCATAAAAAAATAAGCTGTCACTGTATTTCTAACATTGTTTTCTTCTCCTTTGGCAGAGCAGAGAAGTTGTATTTCGAGAAAGTTAATATGGGTCACATCAGCAGCAGTATAATGTACTTCCACAGACAAATCTGTTATGCAGACTTAAGTTGACCGTATTGAAAGATGTTTGGGACATGTCTGCAATAAATATAAACTTATAACAAAAAATGAAGGAAATGTATGTTTGGTAGATCATTTCCTTGTTGTAACAATGCTTCTTGGCAATAAATCTTATACTGTTGGAAAGCCTATTAATCTCCTTTATAAATGGTGCCACATTTGTAAGGAACATGCATTCGTGGGATGAGCCGCAGAGCTGAGTATGTGGATTGCACACATGAAATATTTGCCAAATCTTCCCTGCCAAACATCTTATTTTGCTGTTGCTATTAACACTTGTTTCAAGCGTCTCATACTGCCAGGTGCACCTCATTGGCAATCATTTATCTCCACAGTCTGGAACCAAACTTTGTCCTCCAAGATGACAATGCTCACCTCTTTATAGCATGGTTTATCAGATTTATTATAATTATTAATTATTATTACCTCCAGAATCTGGGTGTAAAGAGGATGAAAAGGCCTGACAGCAGTCCTGATCTCAACCCCATTGAACACTTGTGGCATCAGCTTGGGTGTACTGTTTGAGTCAGAGGGACCAAACACAACCAGGTTGTGCTGTTGTGACTGTGTGTGGTTCTTCCACATTACTGAGTATCTGATTTTTTAAATAAATTGTTAAATTGCCAATATGTCTTGTTTCTTTAAACTTCAATCATCCAGTCCACCAAACACCAAGCGAGCAAATGTGGCAGAATATGCTGTTTGACAGGATTCGGCTTTTTTTTCATGTAACTCACATACTCAGCTTCACAGCTTATGTTGCACTATTTAACAGGCTTTCCAACAATATACAATTTATTGCTGAGAAATATTGCTACAACAAAGAAATAATCTACCAAACACATATTTCTTGGCTTTTTGTGCTAAAATATTATCCATGTTTACCAAATTTATCCTATGTTAAAAAGGTACAATACAGAACTATTTACTGTCTTAGTCTTTGATCCTAAAGAATGTACAAAAACAGAATTTTTGTAATTTTAAATATAAAAAATGATGTGCAAATGAACTTGTCAAATAACATAAACAAGATTAATTTCCCTATTTGCTGTTTACACAAGTTCAATCCCAATGTATACAAAAACTTGTTTTTTGACTAACAGAGTTCTCCTTCTTGATTATTTTATTTAATGTAAAATGACTTCTGTATTTATTTTTTAAAAACTCTTCACACAAACTTTCAGAAAACATTTACTTTCCCAGTCACCTCTGTACAGTAGGGAGTGCTTTCTGGAATTTATTTGGACGGTTGCTTTGTATGTTGATACGAACCAGTCTCAGGGTTTGGCAAGAACTCCCTCACATAAATATCATGAAATTTTAGTAAGACTGGACTACTCCAAGGAGTTGATCCTAATGTGGAATTTTGTACCGACATCTTGCCTGTCGCTTTAAGTTATCTGAATCAGCACAAGAGACTTAACATTGAATAAACCCGAAACCCCGAAGAACCAAATAAGCTTCTTTTTTTCACAGCTCACCTACATTTGTACCACATATGAATACATAAAACAAAAACATAAAACAAAAAAAAAAACAATCTGATTCATTTGCAAGATGTTTCAAAACTTAGTTGAAGTAAACTTGGATGTTTTTGGACGGTGGAGATGAGAGCATGTTGGCAAGAAGGACAACAGACTTTGGGACTTAATATTTGAAAGATTTTTGGAGATGTTCTTCCCTCTACTGAAGCAATTGTCTCACCAATCAAATGCTTATCTTGGATATGCTGCAGTCAAAAACACACAGGGAGATTAGAAATGAAATCATTTTTAAATTATGTCTGGCTCGGGTTGGGCACCACTGCCCACCCGATTTGAAACACAAATAAATTCCTTTTAATCAGCAGTGGATTCTTCAGGGCCTCATTTGGAAAGAATGTAATTAAATCTTACAGTAACATTATTCAAAAGGTAAATGTGCGCTGGTTAGCTTGATTTCTTCCTCCCCCACAGCTGGCTTTTGATATACACAAGGGTGATCTTGTGGTGGTTTACATGAAGACACAATTATCTGGGATGAAAACAGAAATGGACTTCGAAACTGCACAGAAATGCACTTTGTGATTTGCGCTGGATGGAAGCTATTTTACAAAATGATTAAATATAAACTCTAGTATCTTGAGAGCTGTTTGGCTCTCACGTTCTGTCCGTCCTGTTTCCCTGCTGCTTTTCCTGCTAGCACAAGCTTCTGACACACTCTGGAAGTGCTGATGGGGGTAAAGGTCCTGGGTTCAGCTCCTCTGAAAGGGGAGCTAAATGGCCTGCTAACAAGAATGCCAAGCCTAACAGGGACTGACAGCCCACTGCACTGATAACTGCTGCGTGCATATGTGTGTGTGTGTAAAGTGGGGGAGGTGGTGTCATAGTGTTCTAAATTTCTGCATGCATTCATTATGAGAAGGCAAATAGAGTTTTAATAACTCTTACATTATTTCATGCATGCGTGCAGAGAATGTGCCAACATAAACACACACATACAATGGAGTTGGATTGCATGTGCACATATAGGCCCCACATACATCTACCAGTCAGCAATGATAATATTTAGGCATTTGATTGGAAATGTAAGGTTTAAGTGCTCTGTCCTGCTCCTCCTATCCATTTAAATGCATCATGACCTGAACCTACAGCTTTCTCTACCCGTCAGTCTGGGCGCAGATGGGAAGCAGATGGGTGGTTCGGTCGGGTCGTCAAAGAGAGACCGAATGAAAGCCATGAGGAGGAATAAAACAGGCGCAGAGTCAGATGAAAGAACAAGGTCAGAGTTAAGAACAGGAGAGATGGAAAAAAAAAGTGCCTGAGAAACAAACAGAAGGAGAGCTCAGGAGAAAGTGAGCCAGAGACTGTCATACAGCGAGCGGGAGATAAGGGCAGCCATGGGATCAGACAGCCATTTTGAGATGAAAGGAATCCAACAAATCCTCTCAATGATAAACATGTGTCTGTGCCACCCATCCCAGGACTCGGCTCGGTTTCTGCACGTGTGCGACTGTTCTTAGAGGTACTGGTTCCTGACACGAACAGTGCTGATGAAGATATACACTTAGACATGTGACACCGCGTCCACCAGTTTGGCAAGAGCCTGCAAAACTTTCAACAAGTCTGTCAATTGACAAAAACCATTACACTATAAGCACAGCAGCAAAATCAGATACCATTCCTTGTTTTCTCCACTCTGCTCCTTTCAACTTCTTTAGTCAAGTCCTTAGCTAGTACTTCTTATATCCTTTTGGCTTGATTTATGGATCTGCATTTGTTATGTTTGTGTGACGGTAAATAGGCTTTGGCGGTATGACGGTATTGTTTTTACAATGTATCAAAATATGAGGATATTTAAAAATGATGATCGTATGTCACATGACGTGATGTGCCAAATTTCACCCCCGTAAACATCCCTGTCTGTCACGCCTCTTTACCACCGTGAGAAGTAGGGACAGAAATGTTACTCACCAGCTACTGAAAAGGTGGGCTGGCGTAATGCTGACTGACAGCTTTGGGAACCACCCAGCTGTAAGTTGCTTAAGTCAAACCACCATTGCTGGACTCCTTTCAGATCTGAACTTTCTGTATTTTCTTTCTTTTCGAAACATGGGAGTTCATTGGAGAAGATGAAAAACAACTAGCTAAAAGTATGCAGCAGCATAGGGTAAGAGTCAGATTATTTTGAAACTTAAAACCCCAAAAAGACAACCATGGACATATTTTGATCTGTTCGACAAAATAAGGGGCAAGAGCCATTCTGGCACTCCTGCTTCTCTGAGTGACAGCAACAGATCATATCAGTTTTTAAAGCTCCTCTATGGAGTTCAGTCCCCAGTTTTTAATTTTAGATTTTTTTATTTACTTTTTGCCAAAATCAGAAACTCGAGATCTGAGAAAAGCAAGCAGGAAAAACCAATATGTCACAAAACCCTGATGATTTACTACTAGCACTTTAAGTCACTTAAAGTTTTGTGTTAGTTGTTCTAGCTTAAAATAAGAAAGGGAATCTGTCATTGTGTGTTTTTGAATGTTTATCAATGCATGTTTAGTTGTGGGTTATGTCATTTGTGACAACAATGGCTGTAACTGCCAACGTCTTGTGGACACAGTTGTTTTAATTCTCTTGTTGTAACATGTAACTGTGCTAAGTGTCTATTAGTACCGCTCTGTTTGGGTGTGTGAGTGTGGAGTCATTGAAACCACGGTAACTCACCCGTAACCACACTGACGATGGGGTCACTGACACTCACCTATGCATAATGCAGAACATATAAACACTGGAAGACACACACACACTCACCCACAGACTATGGCACAATGTCTTCAACACATATTGTTTGTGAGGTCGGTAACATAATGTTTGTGTGGCATCAGCTTCGGCACTTAGATGTTGTCAAATCTGTGTGACTGGTAGTAAACCATGAGGAGTTTGGTAAACTTTCACAGTAATTTAAGATTTTGGCTCTAGGGGTGAGTGTGGTGAGCTGGAAACTGAAGGCTTTGTGGGGCAAAAATAAACTCTTCTATGTTTATATACTGTGATCATTTTTAGATTCAAATAAAAGTTAAAACATGAAAAGCTGATTTCAGCTGATTTACTTTTTTTTTCAAATGGGACCTACACCCTTTCAGAGCAATGCCTCTCATTCCCACTGCTTCAGAGGAGAAAGCAGTATATCAGGCTCCACTTTGTCAAAAGCAGTCAAAACATTTATAAGTACGAGAATTACAGAACAAATAGCTAAAAAAATGTCATTAATTTGTTTTTAAAAAGCCAATTATTTGAAGGGTTTTATAACCAGATTGGAAAACCTTGCAGGGCCAGCCCATGGCATAAGCAGTATAGGGAAACGCTAAGGGCGCTGGCCATTTAGGGGGTCCCACAAATAGGGGGACAAAATATTTTTTTACTATGTTTTATCAGAGTATAGCTGATTTAGTTTGTAGAACAATTACTGATTGCTCCAGTTTATGAAGTTACCTATTTCTGCAGGTTTTTCAGCCTCCTTTGTTACTACATTTGTTACAACTATTTATTTTGGTATGTGAATTGGCAGTGAGCTTTAGAAAATTGCACAAAGAGTGCCACCTGAAATCTTGCCTAGGGCACCACATTGGCTGGGGCCAGCCCTGCTCAAGAATATCATTCCCATCAAGAATTGCAATTAATAGACTGTGTACTATTTTCTCAAAGGCTTATAAAAACAAAAGTTTAGAAACTGCAAGATTTGGGGAATCTAAACCATATAAAGCAAAGGTTGCACCATAGCATGTTTAAAATAAAATGATCAGGGAACACACTGAAGTAGTCTGTCCTCTGGTGTGTTCACTATTAAAAATTTCCAGAGCAAATGGTAATACAGTTGGGGGGAAAAAAAGCAGAAGAGGGACAGCATCCTTTGAAAAACCTGATGGCTACAGACGACAAATGAAGAAAAGATAAAGTCACATGTTGAACCCTGTCAGGGACTGCAGAAGCAGGGATGGGATCATAACCCGGGAGGTGAGACACTGGCCCTGATGGAACAGATTTTATCAATATAAAAGTGGAAAAAGTTTTCACAAGTAACAAAGGTGGCTTTGTTAGAGTTTGTGGAGCATTGAGGACTGAGTCAGTAGTTTCAAACAGAACACATGGCTTTTGAATATTTGACCAAATAATATTTGAAAGATACTTTATTTTGGCATCATTTACAGTTTTTTGTTGATTATTTCAGCAGTTCTTTAATATTTGAAATGAGACCTTCAGCATGGGTTGTGTTGTTCAGCCAGGGCTCAGATTGAAGTTTATGCTGCCTGGTCTTTAAAAAAGCAACATTGTTCATAAGACTGGTATAGGCAGGATGAAACTAGGAGCTAAGCTATTTGCAAAAAGACTGTGAAGTGGCTCAGCTCTGATTAATAATGACAAAGAACTAAGCAGCAGCAGCATAGCAGTTTAAAATGCGACAGAACTGAGTGGCAGCATATGGTTTGACTGTACGTTTGGGGGAACCTCAAATAGCACAGGCACAGATCAGAAAACACTGCATCACATGTCTGGTAGACTGATCTTGGCAGGAGTCTGCAGATTTATGACATTAGGTATCCGGGTAGCGCTGCGCAGTGGCTGCAGGTTGCGCAGGTTCACCCCACACCAACAAGGAGAGCAGGAGCTGCAGCACTGAAATACTTCATCTGGGTCAACGATAAGTGCCAAGCAAGTGTCAACAGGGTCGAGGAGGGAACACCATGAAATAAAAAAGTCAGACGCTCCTTTGAGCTTGGTCCGAGCAGCCTCAGGAAAGTACACCAAACAGATTTTTATCCTCCCCATACTAAACCTGTAAAGGTTTTGCCAGGGTGTGGCGCAGGTAGGATGGGCGCACTAATAGGTGGGAAAACAACAAAGCTTTTTTGTCCACCATGATCGAAATTCACTACATCACAAAATTACAAGTCCAGTAGTGTCTGATTCCGATTTCTTTTTAGAAACAATTACTCTACTATGGCTGAATGTGTACATTTGTATGTTGCAATATTCAGGAAGAGTTTTAAAATAAAAAACGTCATGAAGAATCTGGTGACTTCCACCATATTTCTCGCCCTGGCTCCTCGGGTTCATGTAACTGTTGCCCATGTAAAGCCAATAGCAATCAAAATCTCACCCCACTTGCTGTGACCACTGGGTTCGTGTGTGTGTGTGTGTGTGTGTTCATAGCTAGTGAACAGAGATAATAAAACAAATAACAATAAATTATATATATATAATAAAACACCTAAATAATACGTAACTTCATGTGACAATTTAAATTTCACTGAGCACAGTTACCAAACACACATGCTTAATAGTTCATGAAAGAATTTTAAAAATAAATTAGTTTTATCCTAACATGGACATTTAAGATGTAGAGGTTACACACACAACACTGCTTCAGTCTGTTTTGGAAAGACCATTTTTTTCCACCAAAAATGTTTTATTCTTTGTCATTTTGACAAACTACAAGAGTTGTAATCTTGTTTATCTTGTACTCCTCCCGTCTGCTTCAACATTCCTCTCCATCCGTGTGGCCTCTTTGATGATTTGTGGCCCACTTAAAGCCACAGTCCTGTGATCTGTCGGTCAGGGTGACCACAAACCTTCGGCGCGTCTGACCGAGTCGGCTGATGAGTTGCTGTGGGATGTGCAAACAACACACAACAATATGTGCTCACATGTGTAACTCCGACTCACTCTTACTGTACACACACACACACACACACCAGGGCCGGAGTTTCATTTCAGGGGCCCCTGGGCACAATGTGCTTTAAGCCCCCCCCTCTTCTGTCTCACTCCTCTCCTGTCTCACGGTGCTCTTTCAGTTTTGTGGCTTCTCAGCTCTCCAATGCTGCCTGTCTCCCTCCTATTGTCTGGTTAAAAATGTGAAATCAGTTAAAGGGGCTATATCATGTAAAATCCACTTTTTGGAGCTTTATACCATGTTATAATGTTATCCTCTCATCAAA
>JARVGW010000427.1:16193792-16207227 GCA_031762495.1 Anablepsoides rubrolineatus | reverse complement strand
TTTGACATAGTTACTTTATTTTAGTATAAATTTGGAATATAGGCTTGGAAAGCACATAACATCGCCCCTTTAAGGTAAACTTCACAAAAACCTTAAAGCACAAGAAGAAAATAAATAGAAAATAAATGCAAATTAAAAAGAAAATAATTTTATGTAATAAAAATAATAATAATAATAATGTGTTTAATAAATTGATTATGATGTTTTCATGTAAGTTTTTTTTCAGATGCACACACCTAAATACTCACTGCTGTGACAATTTATCACAATGACTTTAGGGGTGCATTTTAGTTTTTTTGTTGATTCTTGATTTAGTTTTATTTGTAACATGTTAACGTGCCAAACAATGATGACACTCAACTGCATGTTTAAAAATGAGAATATTAATAGCTTTACCCAGGAACAGGTGCAATAATTAATTTTGATAAGTAGTACATTTAGAGGAGCCTTTTTTCTGATTCAGTGATAGGTCTGCTCATAACAAACTGACTGACATGCAGCCTTCATAACATAAAATGACACCGTGCCAAACAATGGTGACATACAAATAATAACTTTTCTCAGTTTTATCAACCTGCATGTAATTATTAAAATAAAATAGGTCTACAGGTTCCCTCCTACCTTATGTCTATGTCTAAAACAAACATTTGTAGTCATATTTTGGTCACAGGCAACCTTTAATGCATCGGTGTTAGAAAACACGATTTATTTTAATTTAACTGTTTTTTGTAATTGGTACACATTTGACATGATAGGAATGCTGCTTTTAATGGTGAATGGTACTTCTAAGCTTGCTTTGTGTAAGGAATGAAGGGACACAAGAATGTGGTGAAATGCAATGAAAGATTAAAGGGGAATGCTTTTAAATACTGAAGAACATATGGACCCCTTTATAGGAACCCAGTTTTTCTCTGATAACAACCTATTGTTAAACATTTACAACAAAACCTCTCCTTTTCCTAAAAGCATTTTATCATCATGCAGATCATAGCTTATAGATTTTTTGTTTTACAGAAAAATGACCAGATGCATTTTTTTTCCTTTTGTTTGTTCTTGTTTGGTCTTTAAAAATAATTTCAAAAATAACAATCTGTGATTATATTAAAGAAGATGCATATTTATAAACTGTTATAGAATAGTTTAAGATTATGTCAAGGAAAGATGTTCATCATTCTCTGCAAAACCAGTTTTGGTATAAATGTTTTTTGGTATATTAATCAAGCATAATAATGATTGTATTAGCAAGTTTCACTGAGATGCCAGACACCAAAGAAGTTTTAAGGATTTTATTAAAATAAAAGCAGCTGGACTGGGAACAGCATGTCACGGGGATCCGAAGCTCTACACAAGAGAGGATCAGGTTAGTGGTCCGACAGGGAGTGAGGCAGAGGTCCAGAGAAGAGCGCGAGGGTCAAAACCAGGAGGTCAGAGTCCGAGACAATACCGTTGAGGGACGCTGGAGCAGTGGTGGAGGAGAGCTTAAATACAGGAGGGAACAGGTGAGAGGCATGAGGCTGATTGGGAGTTCTGTGACAGGAGGAGTGAAACAAGGAGCAGGTTAATTGACTGGTGGTGGAAAAACATAACAAGACTTGGAATGAAACAGAACATGGACATAATTCATTACAGATTTGGCCAATTATACGACACTATAGATAAAGGTTTGGCCTTTTCACCTAACTAAAATGGTCAAAAGTACATTAAAAATTGATCAAGATCATTGTGGGGTAAAGCTAAAATAATCTACCTGCAATATTTAAGTCTATTTTTATGGAGAAAAAAATACAGTTTAGTTACAAGTGTTTAATTTTCACAGTCTTTTCTGTATCTAGACCTTTTAAAATGTGCTCACTGTTGTACCTCATAAAACCTACAAAGACTCTAAGAGCTTGGAAATGAACCTTTAAACATGCTAGTCAGTAGTTACAGATAAACAAAGTATGTGTCTACATTGTCAGCAGTGCATAATTGGCTTTCATGCCACTGTCTGGTGGACTGCTTCCAGTAGGGACCTGATAAAGGAAGAACTACTACTAAATGGTGAACAACATTGTATCTAGATTTCAAGCTGCTTTTTACAATAAAAAAACCCCTGTTGTCATAAAGGAGTTACTTTCCATGTCATTAATCTCATTCTCCCTTCACCACCTCCCACTGTGTGCTTCTGTGAGATTCCCCCTCTGTCTGGCTCCATCTTGGCGTTAGCTTCCTCATATTTTCTCTTCCCTCCCTACACCACACGCCCAAAATATATTTTTCCATTTCGATTTTGTTTGCCTGTCAAACACAAACATACTTAAACACTTACGCAAGTGCATCTTTTCTCCAGCACTCTCTTCTCTCCCAGGCTTTGATTGCCTGCTCTGATGATGCAGGCAGACTCATTTATGGGCGGCTCATAAACATGATTAATTTCCCTCCAGTTTAGACTTGAGCACAGGCGTGATGTCTGATTTAGTTGTATAAGCAGATCCTCAGAATTAAAAGCAGTGCATTAAAAATGCCTAATAATATTGTAACATTAAGAAATGACACCTACTTGGGTAATTTTGGAAACAAGATCAAAGCTTGAGTAGAACAATGTCCTCTTTATTTTTGCAAGTAGGCCATTAGTTCAAACCTGCAATGAGCTTCTTCTGGTTTTCTTGGTTGTCATGTTAACATCGTAGAACAACAGAGAGCATCAGTGCCTTCTTACTTGCATATGCTTGTAATCAAGAGGTTCATTATTTTACTAACTACCACTAACAGTTATCTCAGTCTGAGGAAATGCACATGCAGCGCTCTACTGGTTTTATACACAATCTACTTCTTAACTAAACCCAGCTGATTTCTAAACATTTCTTTGAAAGCAAATTATGGTTTCACCTTACACTCAAATGCACGAGCCTGTTTGATGTAAACATTGTAATTTTATCAGGGGACAAATACATACTTGTGTGGAAAATGTCTGTTTTGCCGGCAACAAGATAAAAATTCCATGTAACAATCCTGTCAATGTAAATTCTACTTCAGGCAATAAAGACATAAAGACCATGAGTGACCAGTTTATTAATTTACCTTTATTTAACCAGGCAAAATTCATTAAGATCACAAATCACTTTTGCAAGGAAGGCCTTGTCCTGAAGACAACCCAATGGTAGTAAAAACCAGCTGATGAATCTCAACAGGTTTTTCACCCCGTCGGGTAAAATGGTGATTAATAGAAATGCACAATTGTGAAAATTTCAGCCAATATAAATATCCGATATTAATATTGCTATTATGGTTGCTAACTTATATTTAAAAAAATGGGATAGCCAGCACTCCAAAAAATACCATGAATTTAATAATAATTTTAAGGGTGGGCCATTTACAGGGGTTAAACAATGAAACTGAAACACCTGTCATTGTAGTGTGGGAGGTTTCATGGCTAAATTGGACAAGTCTGGTGGCCAATCTTCATTAATTGCACATTGCACCTGTAAGAGCAGAGTGTGAAGGTTCAATTAACAGGGTAAGAGCACAGTTTTGCTCAAAATATTGCAACGTACACAACATTATGGGTGACATACCAGAGTTCAAAAGAGAACAACTTGTTGGTGCACGTCTTACTGGTGCATCTGTGACCAAGACAGCAAGTCTTTGTGATGTATCAAGAGCCACAGTAGGGTAATGTCAGCATTACCACCAAGAAGGATGAACCACATCCAACAGAATTAATGTGGACTCAAGAGGAAGCTGTCTGAAAGGGGTGGTCTAAAACCAGGTGTTTCAGTTTCATGTCTAACCCCTGTATATGGATACACCTAAATAAAATGGGAGTGGTTGGTGATATTTATTTCCTGTTTGTGGCACAAAACTTTTCAAGATGGGTGGTGACCATGTCGGCCATTTTGAACTCGGTTATTTTGTATACAAAATACATTAGAGCTCTACATATTGGCACATTATTTAAGTAAAAAAAACTCTGGTTATAAACAATTTTATGAACAATTGTTTTTCTAATAATAGGAAGATGAGCTGTTTTTTTCTCCTGTGTTAACAGAACATTTTGAACGGGCTAGCTCTTCATTTGTAGTGGGATTTTACTCCTAAAATCTTTACATTTCCCCCACCCCTGCCACACACACATCCGACACGCACCATTCGGTGTTTGTGTCTCCTCTGAAAGGTTCCCATTACAGTCTTCCTCTCTTTGTGTTTTCCTGCAGGCTGAATACGCTTGCGTGAAATTGAACATTTCTCCTGCTGATTTGCCGTGAAATCGTGGGCTTGTGTGGGATTACTCTGTTAGATCGAGGCTCCGAGCCCAACAGAGGCGTGACTTCAAGAGAGGACGAAAAGAAAGGAAGCGCGGTCCACTCACTGCAAAAGCTACTCGTGCCCATTAAACAGTCGGAGCTCTGTGCAATTCAGACAAACAGTGTGGTGAAGACAGACGCACATGGAAACACAGACAGAGTGCCTTTATGCACGCATGTACGCACATGAGCTTTAAGTTATGAGTTCTTCAGAGTGTGCATGATGTGGAGCACAGGAAGGAGGAGGGAGATGAAAGCTAAATAAACTGAGATCAGTGTTGGTGGAAGGAGAGCCAGCATCAAATGCAAGAAAATGAAAAAAAATTGGAGGAATACAAAAGTTGGAAGAGATGAATAAATTAACTTTTTAAATCAATAGATTGATCAGTCTGAACATAAAACCTTGTGACATCAGAAGAAGGGCTGAGTGGAAATGCAGGAGGGATGCAGTTGAATTTAAGCTTTGGAGGTAGAGGTTTCGTGGGGATGGAGATGAGTGATGGTGTTGAGGAAAGACCTGACCAGATGTGCTGCAGATCTGCTCCACCAGGAGGAGGTGGAGAAGGAAAAAAAACCTCCTCTCATCTCCGTACATCTCCTAGTTAACTCCCAACATCTGGCCCTTTCTCGGTTTCTTTTTTCTGCTCGAGAATGTTTTATGATTTAAGCCTCCTGCTGTGTCTCTTGGTCTTTTTTTTCTTTTTTCTTGTTTTCCTACCGTCTTTCTTTCTTGTGTTTCTTTCTTCTTTGATTACCTTCTGCATTTCACACTACAGTAGCACACCCTTGGGAAATGCATACATGTCAAGTTATACGGATTGTCTGTAATTTACATGGATTTTCCCTCATTTTGCAAGTATACTGACGTATAGAGTAATCTCACGGATTTTTCAAGCTTTTCAGATTTAAAAAAAAACTCAGATTCAAAATTATTTTACATCTCAGAACCTGTAGGACATTAAGAAAAAGAATAACATCAGCCATCTTCCAACTTGCTCTGCCGCTGGAAATAAGTTCCCCACATAACCTGTCCTCCTGCTTTGTGCTGAAGGCGCAGTTATCTCTGAGACCAACAGTCTACCAGCATGTGATGAATAAGAACTTTTTGTGAAAATTACAGATTTTTGAGGGACATTAAACAGGTAAATGTGCGAAAGGGGTTGACATGTATGGAAATGTACAAATTAAAACGCCAAAGGAAAAAAACTCATTCTATTTGGTCCAGTCCAAAAAAGTGGATCAAAGGACTTTCCTGGTGTGAATAAACCCTTAGAACTGGATTTTGCTTTGGTCTGGTCTGGGTTCAGATTGTTTTTCAGTGACACACGAATCCTGAAGCTTGGTCTGATGCTCCTTGGCAGCAACAAACACGCCCAGAAGTGTGTGTCTCCAAATAATGTTTCCCTGCCATAAGGTTCATTGCAAAGGCTTAAAAATCCTGATGATTAGATTGTTTTATGCTTTTTAGGCTCAGAAAATGCTAATTGCATTGAATTCAAGATTGTATGATTAAATACAGTAGATTCTTTTGTTTTTAAGCTAAAAAATTAGGGTTGCATTATAATCCAAGTGCGTTATTTATAAATAAATTTGGCATGTTTAAAAGCCTCTATGTCAAATTTATTGTATGGCAATGTGTATTTTTTTAAAACCCGTAGTCATCAGTATTGCTTGGAAGAACTCAGTTGTGGATTTAAAATACGGTTCTGTTCAGAATGTTTGTGCAAAACAAAATCATTAAGCAAACTAAATGATTTAAAAATCATGTCAGATTAGAAAATTCAAACAGAAAATCACAGTTTGAATCCTTTGATCTGGTTTCTTGATGTTGAGTAATGATTATTGGAGGACATGTGGCAGAAGCTTGCAGACACTCTTACTGTAGAAACATCTGTCAGGATTCCTCCCTGGGAAATGAACTCAGAATTTGCTGGCGGTTCAGACCCTTGTCATTTCTTCGTCTGGGCGCTGTATTTCCTGCGTTGCGCAGTTTATTTTCATGCAGCAGACGATGTTCTGCTCTCGTGTTTCATCCAGCCCTCAGATGTGGAGTGTGGAAAATGGACAAAACATTCCTTGGGAATTACTCCAACTTAAGTCATTAGTCCAACCAAAGCAGACGAGAAGAGATAAGCGAGAGGTCGAAGCCCAGCTTGAGGTCAAGGAGGGGTGATTTGTGCCTTTCTCATGCTGCGGAGTAGAAACTCCTCATCTGGTTTGCATAACGTCACACACAATAATGAAAGATTGGATAAATCCAGTAAAATTTAATTAAAAAAAACAAAACAAAAAAAAAATGAATGTAAATCCTGCTGTGATGTGAGATGGTCTGTGTGTTTTGGAGGAGATAAATTAAATGTGACCTGATCTGATGTTTGTCTGCTTGATACTTTGAATCGTATTTTCCTTTAGAGCAACAAAATTAATTCAATCATGACAGTCATGACTTAAATTTGTTCAATTCTGACTCTAATTTGCGTAAACATGATTGATGATGAACACCTGAATTTCCCCTCGGCGGGACAATAAAGGCTATTTGTGTTCTATTCTTCTTTTCTATCAATCTCCCACTTCATTCTTTCCTCATTTGTGAACAAGACCCCAAGATACTTAAACCCCTCCGCTTGGGGCAGGCGCCCTATATGTCATCAAAATTTGGTTATAAGGTAAAGCATCCACAGCTGCTCCAACCCTCATTTGTTCATTTGTTCATTTGTTCATTTTCTCTTAACCCCCTTGGCTTCTCCCCCAGGAGCCCAAGATGGCAGCTCACTGCTGCAGGGCTGTGGCAGCTTGCCTCAAGAAGGGCATTCAGCATACAAACAATTGTCAAACCTTTGTGCGAGTTAGCTTGCTGTGACAAAACCTCATGTAAGGATCAGCCGAAAAAAAAAAAGCATTATTTTAATCTGTAAAATTGTGAAATGTTACAATGTTTTCATAATTTTTATATTGTACTTTGATGTCAATTGATGATCAGTTTTTTATACATATATTTAAGGGGAAAAAATGGCCCTATGTTGTTTTTTCTCCAGTTTTTCACAGCACTGCACTGATGGGTATTTGTAGAAAGGAAGCAGCTGCTTGCTTTTTTCCCCCTCACTCTGGTTCAAGTGAAACTTTATTGTTTTTCTCTGCTTTCTGTTGAGGCAGGAAAGCCAGGCTGACTGACGCAGTGGTGGTACTGCCAAGTCAAACAGCAGGGTTTATTTGTGAACAAGTGTTGGGGAGACCCCCACCTCCCATTCACCGGAGACTTATTAAAAATGAAGACAGCATACCCTCTAGCTGAAGTGAATGTTTGTGGTTACCTTAGATGTTGGAAAGAAACGAGCAGCAGTGAAGGTATATCAAGAAAACTGAAATGAAATAAAAATGATAAAAATGGTTGTATTTCTTTTAAATTGTTTCCAAATAAGGGTGAGATGTTTGTCATCATTAGACCCTCGCCCCCTGCCTCAGAGAAAATAAGGCAGGAAGAAGGAAGAGAAAGAAGAGGAGGCTTACTGGAGAAGCTGGGAGCAGCAGGCCTCTGCCACTTGGATTGTCCCTCTTGTAATCCCTGGATTTCCTGGGCTGAGACAGGAGGTAGACCAGGCACAGTGAGGGACTTAGCGAGACAGAGAGAGTGAAAATTGAGAGGAAGCTGGAAGAGAAACAGAGGCAGAGTCAAAAAAAAAAGCTGTGTTCAAAACAGTGGTTGTGTAATTTATGCATTATGAGGTTTGTACGCAGGTAATACTCAAAGAGAGTTGTGGTGTGTGTAATTAAAAGCACGTGTGTTTATGGGTGGCTGCGTGTGTTTTTGACTGTGTATACATGTGTCTGTGCGTGTGTGTATGGTAGGTATTAACTGGGATAAAGATTTGGAGTAAAGCAACGTTCTAGCTTGCTGTAGCTCCTGCCAGATGTGATGAACTGAAAATGCTGCTTACCTTCAAACGAACAAATCTAAACAGATGCTGAGGAGCTGTAAAAGTTTTTTTGGCATTGCCTTGACTTTTGAGGTCATATTAAAGACATTTTTATGCTTGACTGTTTTCTTTAAATCCCTTTGACAGGTTGCACAAGGGCCTTAAGATGAAAAAGGGCACTATGTCTTGAAGGTGTTCTTGATACAACAGTTGGAAACAACAATACCACATGAGACCATTCAGACAACTTTGAACTTGTGACACTATCTTATGACAACACAATATAATCTTTTGAAAAGTTTGACAGATTGGATCAGTAGGCTCTAACAACTTCATAGATCATTATATTGACGGGAACAATAGGGCTTATGCACTGCTTACTTTTGAGTCAGCCTATTTTTGACAAGAAATACCAAGCAAGAACTGTTTCAGTTATGAAAATGATAAGCTAATCGTGTCACATACCCATTTGTGACCTTGTATTAGGCGCTGCCACTTTATATTGTCAAACAGAGCAACATTTGTCTGGCCCAGTTCTGGCTAACACAATGCACTTGCCATGGAAACATACACTCAGCTCAGATACAGCAAAGAATGACTGCCTTTTGGTGGTCCAGATGAAGTTTGTCAGACGTGGTCAATGCATGGGCCACAAGAGAGCCAGTTGTGACATTGACAGATTTGGGCCACATAAACCAAACCACAACCAGACCAGTTGTGACATTGACAGATTTGGGCCACATAAACCAAACCACAACCAGACCAGTTGTGGCATTGACCAATATGGGCCACATAAACCAAACCACAACTGGGCCAGTTTTGGTATTGACAGATATGTGCCACACCAAACCACAACCAGGCTACTTGTAGCACTGACAAATTTGGGCCACGTAAAGAAGATAGGAAGTGGCACTGACCAATATGGGTCACATAAACCAAACCACAAATGGGCCAGTTGTGACATGTCATCTTAAAAACAAAGCCATCACAGACCTGGCCCACATCTGATTGACAAGCTACTTTTCATACCAGTAGTCAGCCAGCAGTGGCAGCTTGATCTGGGCCATACCTGGCTGCTATGATGGGTAGCTATGAAAATGTGAAGTGGAAGTTTGCATTACTAAATAACGAAGTGCAGAAAAATAATATATTTTGGGTGTGTTGGGGCAGTTCCAGCAAAAATTGAAAAAGGACACTGAAACCACACTATAAAACTATGAAACCTTTGACAAATCTTTTAAAAACAAATTCACATCTGCTGACACACTCTCCAGTTTTGCTGTTTTCCCTCAATCAAATGGTTTTATGTGTGGTGCCTCTGATTTAGTAACAAAGTTTCTGTTTCCTGTTGGTGCTTTTCTTATTGTTACAGGTTTTCCCTTGGTTTCAGCCGACATGGACGTCCTGGTACTTTGAATTTAACAGTTACAGATTGGTATGCAGCTGAATATAATTTAGACTTCTGGGATTACAATGGTATAAATGTACAAGGTTTTGTAGCTGTTCTACATCATTCATACATTAACTGATAGTGTCAAGTGGTCTATCTCACCCTGCATTCTCTAAAACCATTTCCTTGAATGGAATAAAGCTCCAATAAAGCCTGAACACTTTGATATGCGCCCTCAGAGATCTTCTGGATGTTTTGGAAAATGCCAGAAACTTCATCCAGTATGATAACCAAATTTATTTTGGCAACATTTGCGAGCAGTGGTGGGTTAGACAGTTTCTTTTTTTGTTCATAGGATATTGTTTGTGTAATAATTATGTGCGAGGAGTAATATTATATCATTGTGGGAGTGTGTGGGCGACTGATGGCCGGGCCAATCTCTAATGTGTTCCTCAGTCCCTAAACAGGGTTACCACTTCTGTGTACACATTCAAGGATGAAGCCATGCTGTTACCACAATTTAAAAATAACAGAATGCAAAGATGTTTTTCTTTCTGAATTCATTTATGGTTTTCTCTTGTGGTTCTGAGAAGAAGCCTAAGTACAATGACACACAGCTCTTTTGGGGGCTGCTCTGTAGGGATCAGAGATGAGATATCACACTTTTTCTATTCTTGGGTTGCCCGGGATGTTATTTCAACTCCCTACCTTCTTCCCTTCAGTTACCTCAGGGTGCTGTGAACCCAATCCCCTTCTATAGTCTGTATATCTTAAGACCTCAGGGAAAGCCTGCTCGACCCAGAGGAACCCAGTAGTGTGTGTTCTGGGTCAGGGGTCCAGATCTTCTTTTTCTCAGGCAGTGAAACACAAGTGGCTCTCAGGGAAACAGGAGTGGTTGAGGGGAAAGAACCAACCTGACACTGTTGGGACTGTTTTCTTTATTGGAGGCCGATTAAATGACCAGAGATAAAGAACCGGAGAAAAAGCTGAGTTCTCACCCTGTTTGGACAGTGTCATTTTAAAGGTGTTTTAAAAGGGTTTTAGTTAAATACCATTTCATCCCTTTCAAATTAGTTAAAGCAAAACAAGAGCACATGTTGAGTGAATGTGTTATAGTAAATATTCTATCATATTAAATAAATTATGTATTTTCAATATGGTTTCCATGGCAAGTATTTCATTCGAAAAAACATTTTAATTGGTAAATTCAGAATGGGGGTGTACATGTAAGTGCACTTAATGCAAACTAACCTAAATTTTAGACACAATTTTTCAGTTTAACTATTTCATATGACACATGCACCTTATTGTTATTATATAATTCAAAGTTAAATAGTTGTCAACATGTATAGGGATCACCATCTTGTTTTGCACTAGTAAAACTGTTTCACATGTCTAGATCTCCTCACTGTTTATCATCTTTGTGTTATGATTTTTTCTTTTTTATTCCTTTTTTATTTATTTGTGTTTTGGACATTTTGCAGAAATATGGAATAGTGATTCAGTATTCCACACTGAGAGGAAACTAGAATAATTAAAGAGTGTCTGAGGAAGAAAAATGCTGTTAGAAGGATGTGGTTTGTTAGTGTTTGTTACATGTGTTTAATTGGTGTCGTTCTTGACATGCACATTTAGAAACTCCCACACAGTTCACAAATAACTTATTTGCTGGCGTTCAGTGTAAACATCTCCAAAATTTGACACTTCCTTCTCTCATGCTGCAGACCACCTCTATTTTACACACACACTTACTCTTTCTTTCAGATTCACAAAAGGTGTAACAGAATCAATTTAAGTTTGAGCATTCTTGGTTCCAAGATCTTGTCATCAATATGTATTCATTACATACTTAAGACTTCAAAATAAGTTCACACAAGTTTACAGCTATATAACAGCCTAGATTTAATGCTCTCAGAGGTCAATTACTGCAGTATACACATGCGTTATTGCAATCTTAACTTGTGTTTCTTCCACCCTGGTTTGACCCTGTCTGTCTGTTTTCTTTCCAACACTCGCTAATGAATTTTTGGAGTGTTGTGCTCAAATTGCAGACCGTCCATGTGCCCTTCTCCTTCCAGCTTTGTTCTTATAAAGCTTTTATGCAATTACAATTGGAGTTTCTCACGCACGTATGAGACGAGATGTGAAAAAAAATACATGCAGAGAACCAAAAAAAACTTGCAGCAGTAAATTCTGTGGGCTGAGATTCAGCATTTGGTGCTTTGAAGAGGCCTGGCTGCAATAGCCTTGGTATGTCAGCATGAGTAGGACACTTCAGCATGAGAACACCCACTCTGTCATTTAGCACACACATGCACATACACCATACATGCACGCGCGCACACACACACGCACACGTTTAAAATGTGTGCATCTACTTGCATGCAGACCAGTGTTTGCACTTTTTCTCTCATGCCTTTTATCCCCTCCCTCTTTGCCTTCTCTTCACTGACTGACATGCTTTCATTCAACGCGAGAACAAACTGGAGCACCATGGTTACAGCTGCATAGATGTTCTCACCCCAGGAGACAGACAATATTGAAATAACAACTTCCTTAGCGACACAACCAAAAAATGTACTCATTCGCATGTGTGTTGTGTCTGGAGTCATTTGCCATGCAAGAGAAACCTACTGAAGCTGTCAGGGTTATAACAATCCTTGCAAACATGTGTGCGTGTGTGCATTGCCAACCTCTGACCATGAGTTTGCCCACTACCTAATTCAGTGTTTCTCTTTATAAAGTCTTTGAGACGTGGCCAAAGACCTGAGGCTCAGTGGTGCAAAGTCAATAAGTGAAGCTTTATCCTCTCTGGCCTTTCATCGCACTTCTGTGAGGCCTGTGCTTTAAATTAAGTATGAAACCCACATTAGATGAAAACATAAACTGAAATCAATGTTTCCTCTGGTGGTGTAAAAACAAAAAAAAAAAGAGAGGCATAACTGCAGAAGGAAGAAGAAAAACACTAGAGGGAACATGTTAGGACAAAATAAGTAAATCATAGACGCAGCTCTCTGTCATTCAAAAGGAGGAAAGTGTGGAAGTTTGGCTGTCAGAGATAAGAGGCAGATAGAGTATCTTTTACACATATCAACCCCTTCAGATGTTTACTTGTATAATGAGCCTCAAAAATCCGTAATTTTCATCAATAATCTGTATTAATCACAGGCGTGGGGGGTGGTGGTGGGTGGAGGCGGACTGTCAGCCATGGAAATGACATCACCTTCTGCACAAAGCAGGAAGTATTGAGAGTGGGAGAACCTATGTATAGCAGCAAAGCAGGTTGGAAGATGGGTATTTGTTTTTTTTTAACACCCTACAGGCTCTGACATATTAAATAAATTTGAAACTGTTTTTGAAAAAATCCATAAAACTTGAAAAAAAATCTGAGATTGCCGTATACGTCCATACTCCTGTAAAATGAGGGAAAATCCATGTAAATTATGGACAATTCGTACAACATGACATAGATGATTTGCAAATCTCTTTCAGCCTATATTTAATTGAATACACTGTAAGGACAAGATATTTAAAGTTCAAACAGATACATTTTATTGGACTTTTGCAAGTATTTACTCAATCTAAATTTGATGACTGCAACATGTTAAGGCTGATGGAAAATTGTTATTGTCTGCCTAATCCAAACAGTTCCTTCTGTTCCAAAATAAATGATAACAGAATTTGGCTCTCCCGTACATGGCCTTGAAAGCTGTGGACTAAATACTTCCTGGATGTTAGGGCTGGGCGGTATGACCTCAAATTCATATCACAGTATAAATTTCATCTATCACGGTAACGGTATATATCACGGTATAAAACTTTCATAAAAAGTAAAGATAATGTAATAT
>JARVGW010000427.1:16162490-16179794 GCA_031762495.1 Anablepsoides rubrolineatus | reverse complement strand
GTCCGCACATCCGCTAATGAAATATTTAGTTCCGCTAATAGCGGAAGTGCGGAAGTGCGGAACTGTGCCCACCACTGCAGGTAACATATTTGTGACAGCGGTCTGCATTCCTGGGACCCGTTACAGAGGCAGAGGGGCTATCAGAGGAACCCACTGTAGCATGCCGTCACATTCTTAATGTGGCCAAATAAAAGCATCACAGGTTCCCTTTTGAATAAAATGACACAATATCATCAGATAATAGAGGTAACAAATTTGAGTCACTGGCAACACATTGCAAAAATATTATATAAAATATTATATTTTTATATACAATCTGTTCTGTTATCACCTCGTTCAGTCACATAGAAACTAAAACTGTAAACACAAGCACATGGGAGTTATTCGTGTTAAGGAGTGGAGGCTTGAGAGGGTAGACAGTGTGTTGTTGAGGCTTGGTGATGTGCTTCAGCAAGTTTTCATTTGCCAGTTCCCCGGCTGCTGCCCATTCTTATTGAAAACATCCCATGGAATTTCCTGACGCACACTTACGGCTGTGTTCACTCCCTCCTTAAAAGTAGAAATGATCTCCACATTTTCAACACTGAACGTAGCACCCACGTGTCAAACGTACATGTGTAGTTTTGTTTGTTTCAAAGCCCGGGGGACTTGGAATTCATTTTAAAGTTGATTTTTGTCCACACGTCCTGCGATGCAAACAGCTCAGGCAGAGTGGGACCCATGTGTTTTGCAGTCTCTTGTGGTGCTCCGGTGTTGGAGCAGTGACTCGAGGAGAGAGAGAGCCTGCCTGGCAGCACGTCACTGTGTCTCTGTGACTCTTCCCCTCCTGGTGAACATTTGCTTTCTCAGCCTTTTTCCTCATTTATCAGTCTGCCTTTATGTCTCATCCTTCACTTCAGTCTGTTTGTCTCTGTGGCTTCAGTCTGCTCTCCTAGTCCTTTACATCTGGTGCTCTTCCACCACGTCTCGCTGCTGTCTATGTCTGTCTCACTTCATGCTTTTTTCCCCTCCTGTACTTAGCTTTGGAACATTTTATGATGTGCTAAAGATGGCACTTTGGGAATATTTTTTCTCTGTGCAGAGGTATTGAAAGAAGAGTGATGGAAGGATAATTTTAGTGCTGACAGTTTTGGCTTAGCACACATTTAGATTTATTTTTAACATAAGTGTGGCTTGACCTTTAGGGGTCAGGGTTGTTTATGTGGGGTTAATCTGGTGGATCAGCTCTGGGATACTTCTGTCCTGCCCGAGTGACCATTTTAAAATCTTCCTCACAGCGCTTTCTTCTTACTCCCTCCTTCTGTGTGCTAGGTTGTTCTTTCCAATTAAAGTCTTTGTTTATTTTTAAGTCGCATGACAAAAGACAAGTGGAAACAGCACTGAACTTTGAAAAACAAAAAGTGATAAAACAAAGTCTGTCAGCAAGCTGTTTGGCTGAGTCACTTGTGTTCTCCTTCTTGCACAGATTGGGCTTTGGGATGTGTGTGGGCTTTCCTCTGTGTCACATACTTAATATTTTGTCGGGTGTATTGGCCTTTGTAATCACTAGCTTAACAAACACCCTTGTACTTGATTTTTCAGCCATATTTTCTCATTTAAAGCAGCTAGTGGAGAGGAAGAAAGCACGCCCACTACTTTTAGATGGAAGTGAAGTAGGATCCAAAAAGATTTACCTCATGAAAAGTATCCTGTATTAAAAACTTTCATAAAATATAGAATTGTGATGCTTTGTTTAACAAAGAATTGTGTTGCGTATTTACTATCAGAGCAATGTGCAACCTTATATAGGAAAATGTCCATTTCCTTTATTTCCATACATTTTTTTTCAAATTTGTTTTTTTATTTAGTGCAGGGGTCTTCAAATTTTTTCGTTGTGGAACCCCCAAACTACACACACACATATACATACTTAACACTCAATATAACGATGCAACAATTAAAAAGACTTAAAAAGCCCCAAAATGATTGAAATATTTTTTACAAAACATGTTTGTTTTCCCGTCCTGCAATAACATAGAGCCCATTCAGTCTTTATCACTTCATTTAAAAACAAACGCTTACCTCTTTACATAGTCACCATCAGAAGGTCAGTTTTTAAACGATTTGTTTCAACACAGTTGTTTATATTTTCAGAAATACTTTAGTAAAAAGGATGTATTTTTACATAAAAGAAATACAAATAAAGCTGCATTTGAGCACATTTTATTTAGATTGTTAGTAGCTTTACACTTCAAAATCAGAATTTATCTTCTTATTGTTCAGTCGTTTTGTAAAAGAATCAGGAATGCGAGTTTGGTAACTATTAGCTGCACTCTTTGGTTTTCTTTCTGTAATTAAATAAGCACAGCCCATTTGTTTGTTCAAAGATCCCTTGCTCTTTTGCAACTGAAATAACATTTTTCTTGCCGTTTGGGAGCCAGTAAAATTAAATGCCACAATTCATGAACACATTTACACTGCTGTTTTTGTGTTTGATCTTCTGAGTGTTTGAAAACAGCCTACATGCTTACACGAAGAACAGATCAAGTCCTCAGCAGAAGAAGATAAAGGATCAATTTTAGGTACCAATGACTTTGTTGGTGTTTCTTAACTGTAGTCACCCATTTTCTCAGGTGTAAATGAAATCCAGATTGAAAATAAGAAATGAAAACCAGCTGGTGTTAAGGATCTGAGAAACACCTGAAGTGAGACCAGTTAGTATTAATCAGTGCAGACACAGATGCAGCTCAGAAACACACACATTTACTCATTTCATACTCGGTCACACTTTCATGTACCTTAAACTGCTTCTTTTGATAATATTGACCACAGTGGTCAATATCATGGTTGGAACACTGGGTTGGGATCAAAGGAGAAACATTGAATTGGTTTCATTCCTACCTATAAGTTTTTCTGTTAATGTTGGAAACTTTTTTTCCACTTAGTGCCTCTTTCCTGTGGGGTTCTGCAGGGCTTGATTCTTGGGCTGTTTCTGTTCTCACTTTATCTGCTTCTCACTGAAGAAACATGGTCTATCTTTTTATTGTTATACCGATGATTGTCAGATCTGCATACTCTTAAAACCTAACAATAGTTCATGCTCCATTCATTCTTATTAAGATGTCTTGATGACATTAAGTATGGACACAATTTTTTTAAGCTTTAATAAAAAAACTAAAAAAAAACTGACATTATTGTATTTAGCCTAGCTCTACTGCTGGCACTCTTCCAGTAAATCTTGGTTCTCACAGTTTATTTTGATTCTGGGGATGATTTTAGACTCTGATTTTAAGTTTAAAAAGCAGATCAACTCCATTTTGCAGAAAAGCTTTTTCCATTTAAGGCAGATAGCTAAACCTAAGCTAGTGTTGACCAGACCTGACCTTGAGAAAATAATACATGATTGTATTACAACCCTTCCAGAGTACTGTAATGCACTTTTTGTTGGGATCCGTCAGGTTTCCCTTTCATGTTTCCAGCATGTCCAGAATGTTGCAGCTCAACTCTTAACAGGAATTTGTAGGTTTGAGAATATTTCACCATCTTATCCCTTCACTGACTCCCTGTGTGCTACAGAATAGTTTGAAATTTTCCTGTTCACCTATAAATGCCAACATTGTTATGAATCACCCTGATCTCTGTTCTTTCTCCATGTCATGTCACCTCATTCACCTCATTGTTTCAGCCCTCCCGTCACAGAAATTCCAAATTGCATTATGTCACTCACCTGTGTTCTTTAGTATTTAAGCTCTCCTCCACCACTGCTCCAGCGCCTGATTATTGAATGGGTTTTCCAAGTACATGTCTAGCAATCTCATGTCTCGGCTGGTCTGCCTGGGTTCGACACTCCTTCTGGTTTTTGGTTCCTCGTCTCCTGCCTCACCCCTCCTAGGTACTTTATCAGACTCTGACCTCCTGGTTCTGACCCTCGCCCTTGTCGGACTCATCCAGCCATTTGCCTCCCGGTTCCAGACATCAGCCTCCATACCACGACCAGGAGTTAAGTCTGCTACTTTAAATCAAAGTCTGTCATTCACCTTCTTGTGTATGACCCTCGCCAGTTTTACGGAGTTTCCTGCGGTAAACAAACACCGCCACAGTCCGCAACCCGGAAGTGTTCGCCATCCTATCAGACTCCCCCCTCGCCTTGCTACGTCACTCAAGGGCTCTCCCCGGAATCCCTGTACGCTTAAAAGGTTTGTGGCCTTACTGAGTTCTTTGTTTGGTTCTCTTTCTGCCTCAGTCCCTCTCTGTTGTATAGAGCTCCTGTTTCCCATGATGTTAGGATCCAGAACCAGCTGCCTGTTTTTAAATAATAACCTTAAAACTGCTCTGGTGTTCGGCCATTCAGTGAACCTCATTTCTCCAGTCTTAACAAACATGGTCTTGCACCCTCGCATCTTTCTAACCTTCTTGAGCTCTTAGATCTTCTGACCAGCTGCTTTTGGTCATCCAGGTTGAAGCTCAGAGGCGATTGGGCTTTTTCAGTCATGGCTCCTAAGCTTTGGAACAATCTGCACTCCAACTTTAGACAGACCTCTTCATTTCCTGTTTTTAAATCTCTTTTAAAAACACATGTTCTCACTGATGTTTAATCAAGTGAGTTTTTTTTGTTTTTGTTTTTTTATTCGGTGTTCTTCATTTATTGTCTTCAATTTTTTTGTTTTTGTTCAAATTTTCACATTTTTATTTAGCATTTTAGTAACAACCTGTTTTTAAATGTACTTTGTAAATATATTTGTCTTGCGCTCAAAAAGAAAATAGATCTGTACAATAATAGGCAGCACACAACCATTTAAAATCTAGGGGGGAAAAAAAGACCATTTGTATTTAGAATGATATCAGAGACTCCACATGTTACAGATGTTGGTTTCTGGATTTGATGTCTGTATTTACCCAAAACATCAACCAGAAATCACACATGAATAAACCATCAACAGCTGTCAATCAAATCTCCTCAATGTGATGCAGAGAGGCAAACTGACGTCTTGCTGCCTGCAAAGGAAATGAAGTCATTATACCTCCAGACTGCCATTATTTATATCTCTAAATACCCAGCTCAGAGCTGAGAGTGTAGTTTTCACCATTTTAGATTTATGCATCAAGCGAAAGTAGCAATCTGTTTTTCAAGGTACTGGTTACTGTGGGTAGTTTCTGCAGCTCTGCTCTGGTAATACAAAGGCTGCCGTGTGATTTATAGAGGGATCCCATTGCTGTTAAAACTGTAAATGGAAGTGCACAGCGAGGCACAGGGATGTTGGGCTTATTAAAATCCTTGCAGCATTACTCATGAAGTCTTCAAGGAAGTTGTGGTGGTGCTCACACATGGTAAGTAACACAAACAGGTGCACAATTACGTGCATTTGCTGCTTTTTTTTTTGCATGAAAGAATACACGCGGGTCAGCACATTACTAGTTGCCAAATTAAAAGGGAGCTCTGAAGTGAATTAAGTCATAACACGTGCTGTACTTTCACACATAAAAAGGCACAGATTACCAAGAAATGGCTCACTATGCATGGTGGTTATGATTCTTTTACAAGCAGCAGATCATGATCAAATTAACTTAATTTCAGATTAATTATCCAACTTCACTTTTATTGACAACAGTTGTAAACTAAAGATAATGATGCAAGAAATTAAAAAAAAAACCTTGTGTTTCACTGCTCTCTATCAAATAGCAATTGAAATTGAAGCAATAGTATATTTTGTAGTCAGAATGCTTACACTTTCCTGATGGTTTCTCCTACATTAAACCCTAATCCTAACAATTACGCTAATTCAAAGTAGTAACTACTTGGATTGGGTTACCATAGACCAAGGCCAGGGTTGCGGATGAAATATCAACCCTGTGATTACAGGATGAGTGTTCAGCTGCCTAAACCACAATCTCCAAGTTTTTAAACTTCTAATTGTTGGTAATATGAAGTTATTGCTTGATAAATGGGGAAAAATTGGGAAAGGCTTTAAAATCTGTTCCACTAAATACTGTGTTTCTCTTTTCCCTTTCTATGTATGATTGGGAGTCCTAAAACTTAGTGGCTTATTATGAATGTTGCATCAATGTGTACCACCTTAGAACAATTAGGGATGTGTCAGTGCATTTCATTTGAATGTGTGGTACAGAGACAAAGGCAGCAATAGATAGATAACAAACTTAAAATGTCCTTCAAATTCATCTCCAGCAGCTCTTATCACAGGTGTGGCGCAACACAAATCTAAAGCGTCTCAATGAGGAGCTGAATGTCGATGTGTTGCAGGCACATTTATTTACAGAAATGATGGAACTTTCTTGTACTCTTAATAAATGGAAAATGACTAGAAAGAGCACCAACATGAGTATGAAATGTAAAGTCTTTAAAATGAGTTTACTGTCTTGGCTATGAGCTGGGGATAAAACCCCCAATCATCCAGTTGGAAGAATAGCATTCTACCACTAAACCACATCCACCACTGGCGAGTCGAAACAGTCTAAACTGTCAAAAATCTTCGCTTGACATTAGAAACTTTGAAGGGTTTTCTAACAGTTTTAAGGTGGTCTGGTGATTTTGATGTATTACCTACAATTTCCTACCAATTCAACACCTACATGCACATCAGAAAAGACATACATAATTAGAGGAAATCTAATGTCATAGTTTTCTCTGTCTGTACTTAGATCACATTTTCAAACAAATCCAATGACTCATAAAGTCTTACAAATTCTTGTGCTGTTGATTGGTTTGAGCTTCTGTATTCTCTCAGTTTCATCAGCACTCTCTTTAATTTGTTGTTTAGATGGGTCAAAGGAACAGTTTGTTTGGATATTATAGCAACAGTACCAGTAAGTATCAGGGGGTGGACTGTCCACCAGTCTCTAATCAGGCTCTTTGTTTTTTCCATTACTTTAATTTTCGTTCCTCTGCAGTTTTTATATGAAGTAGTTGTTCTGCAATAGGGATATTTCAGCAAACACTGGTGTATGAGTTGATACAGGGTTTACATGCTGTCTCAAATGAGTTTGACTCATTTAGGAGATACAGTATTATAGTTCTTATTCTAAAATTTAAATGAATTTGCCCAACTTTTTACTGTCTTTTTTTAGCATTTATTTGTGCTTTGATAAATGCATTAAAAAAATAGACTCATAAAGCAAACCAAAAAAAGATGTTTAGTGAATAAGAAACTATAGAGTGCAGAGCTAAACTTGACAGAAGATATACAACATGTACTAAATTAGACAAAAACACATTTGACTAATTATTCAACAATGTATTGACACAAAAGCTTAAAAAAATAGGAGAAAAAAATTCTGACTTAAAACTACTCAATCAGAGAACTGGGCACAGAGAAGCAGTGGCAACAAGCAAAGATTCTTTAAGAGGATTATGTCTAAAAAGACAGACACAAAGAAACGGGCCTTGGTCAAGAAGTGGCTGCAGTCAACACACACAGAGGAGGCAGAGTTGGAGTTCATGAAAGTGTTCCCTCAAGTGTAAATTAGAATAGAAGGGCTATTAAACATGGGCCATTAACTCTGCTGTCAAGATTCAGGAAAAACACCTTGTATAAGGTCCTAGACACTGTAAAACATGAATATTTACTAGGTGAACACTTACAGTACATCAGAACATAGAATTGTCAACAAAAAAAAGTCACACACGACAATGTAATAGTTTTGAACAAAATCCTACTAATCAATAAACTCCTGACTTGGAGGTACTCTCCCTCTCCTGCTGCCCGCCATGCATCACACCCAACCTTGACTATCCTCCCCACAGGTGGTGCGTCCACGTGTAAGTGGCTTCCTGTTATTCTTTTGGGCTTGACTTGGCCGAACCCCAGGAGCCAAGGCCTCCCCTAGGCCTGGCTACAAGGAGGTGCCCCAGTTTCTCTTTTCCAGGCCAGGTTTCTTGATGTATAGGTGGTTTCATTAATCAAGGGTTGCAAATCGCTCTTAGTCTGACTACTCCCCCAAGACCTGTTTGCCATGTGAGACCCTACTCTGAGCTAATGCCATAGACAACATACCCTCAGGATCAGGAGTACTCAAACCCCTCTAAAATGGTGATTCTATGGTGGAATGCCCCCTTTGAGTCAGGAAGGCATCCTTGCTACAAGTGTAGTTAAAGTATCTGGCTGTCTTGTTCATAAGTAATGGAAATATGGCTTGGGGCCTGATCCTCAGTAATGAGGGGATACTGTGTTCAGTCGTGGTGAAGAAACAGCTGAGTTGAAAGGCAAAGCTCTCGATTTATTGATCTGTCTATGTTCCATCCTCAGCTGTGATCATGAGGCGTGGATCATGACTGAAAGAACAAGATCCCAGATACAAGCAGTCAAAATGAGCATCCTTTGTTGGGTGGCTGAGCTCAGCCTTAGAGATAGGGTGAGGAGCTCTCTCATCCAGGGAGAGCTTGGAGTAGAGCCACTGCTCCTTCACATCGAACGTGTCAGTTGAAGTGGTTCAGGTTAGATGATTTAGATGCCTCCTGACGCTATCCTTTAGAGGTGTTGTCCCACTGACAGAAGACCCAGAGTAGTTAGGCATCACCTCTGGCCTGTGAATGCCTCAGGGTCTCACAGGACAAGTTGGAGAGTGTTACTTTGGGATGTTTGGGTTTCTGTCCTGTATCTGTTGTCTCTGTGACCCGATAATGGATAGGCAGCAGAAGATTGACATGGGAAGGTTGTGGGTATGTGAGTGTATACTTTGGTTCTCAGATGTAAATGGACAACAATCAATAATTTTATTATGTGAACATAAGGGGTTTGAAGTCACAGCCTCGTGCTTGTGTCTCAGTCAAAAGTCAAGAGAGGAAAAACCTGTCCCGGACAAAGGCACATACAATAACATAATACATGCTTTACCTTCACCAAAACAATATTGACAATTTCATATCACCTACAACAAACTAGTCTGTGAAAATCTGAGAAAGTTTGTAGTTTTACTTAAAATGTCTTGTTGAAGTCACTACAGTATCTTTCCATGTTGACCAAATCCACGAGGCAATTAGTGGTGAAAAAGCCTTAAGATTGGGAAAAAATAAAACTAATTATATTTCGTTTCTCACTGTTCTCATGTTTTAGTAAAGTCCACAGAAAATGGGAAACTAAGCATCTGCAACTATCGGAACAGAAAGATTTGAGCAACTCTTTCATGTTTTACAGTCTACTATCTTTCCAGACTCTAAATTAGGCGTCAACTGACCTCTTATTTTGTCTGGACTAATGGAATTGTTTGTTGGGTCGGCTCTTTGCTTCTAAAGCACCGCACAATTTACTGTCTGGATCCTCTACAAACAAACAGACAAACTAAGCCTCCCACATGTCCTCAAGAGTTTTCTTTCACTCAAGCACACATGGAGGAGAACCACAAACCTACACACGATCAAACACACACACGCCACTGTTCTTAGATGAAACAATTTGTCTTTCAATTCCCAAATTTCATATTTTAGAGAAGTCTGAAAGAAATATTTCTTAGAAAAAACAGACAAATTTGTGAAGAAACCCTTCTAATCCCTAGAAGAAGTGGGGTTTTTGCTACCCTGAGGAAACAAACTTGTGTGTGTGTGTGTGTGTGTGTGTGTGTGTGTGTAGGTGTGTGTGTGTGTGTGTGTGAAAATAAGCATTTTTTAGGACTTTCTGCTTGTTAGCAAATGTGAGCACAACAAATTGTCCATGTGATAAAATGTGAGGTTAAAGACCCACATGGAGACAGATGGTGGAGAATTTGTTCCTTTTTTTTTAATGAAAAATTGACCACAGTGTAAAAATCTGGAAGAAGAGAATGATGAACTAAAATTGTCTGTGACCTGAAATGAGCACAAGAAACAATGGAAAAAAATGAATAAAACCTCGGACTTTACATAGTGTGAGATTGAAGAACAAACATAGGATAGGTGCAATAATTACTATAATCATGTGAGTGGAAAAAACTAAATGCGAAAAGAACTGAAATTATGAAAGGCATTTAAACTTGGCACAAAAAAGTAGGAAATTTGTGTTTAGTAGATTATTTCTTTGTTGTAACAATGCTTTTTGGCAATAAATCTTATACAGTTGGAAAGTCTGTTAATTTTCCTTTTAAATGGTGCCACATTTGTAAGGAACATGCATTTGTGGGATGAGCAGTAGAGCTGAGTTGTGCACATCATGAAAAATTTGCCAGTTTATTTTGTTGTTGACTCTTGTTTTGAGCGTGTAGTACCTCCAAGTGCTGCCAATCAGTTGCCTGGTGTAAAATGCTAATAAACATTGTTACATCAACAAAATCTACCAAACACTAATCTCCTTACTTTCTGTGTTAATCTGTTAGAATATGGACCAGTTAGGTCCAAAATCAGTATCTGCCTCTAACAGGGATGTCAGCTAAAGATAAAAAATCAGTCTGAAGTTACTCCAATCTCCATAGTTTTGATGTTGCTGATTATAAATTGTGTTTGATAATAGTTTAAACTTGCAGCCAAGAGGGTTTTTTTTTTCATAATTATTACCCTCAATAAACGTTATTAGCTAATCTCATTCATGTAAATATATTTATTTGTTTGCCATATTTTACACAGAAGGAGCTTGTCGTGTGAAGGTTGTAGAGAAACCTGAGCAGTTTGGTACCTTTGCATATATTTATCGATGTTATGTTTATCTATTTGAGGGGGGAACAAACAAACAGGCATTCACACATAAACCCTGTCTGTGTGGGTTATGAATAATGGCAGAACAGAAGAAACTGAATCAACACATGAAACAGTGAGCTTGACCTCACACACAGCCGACACGTTTGCCTCCAGCTTGCAGAAATTAATGAAAAAGCTGACAAAGACATGAGGGAGGTTAAATCTGTCAGCATGTGGTCACTGACTGAGCTGCCTTTGGCCTCAACATCTTGTCAGATGAGGGGGATGAAAGAACGGAGAAGTGGGAAGAGTCAGTCTCAGTAGTAATTAGACGTTTTTTGACAAATTGGAGTCAGACGTAGAATAAATTTGATCACGTTTCAGGTTTATCACATTTAAACTCGATACTAAAAAGAAAAAAGAATGGACTTGATGGTGGGTGTAGATGAAAAACAGAGATATTTAAGTTATAATTACTCATTTCATAAACATACTGGCCAAATTTTAGGGCAATGATGTTTATGGAAGCTGAAGGTGGCCTTCAGATCTGAAATAAAAAAATAAAAAAAGCTACTGCAGGAGTGCAAAGCTACTTCCACAGGCTGAAAATGTTGCTTTGTTGAGATCCTGTTCAGCACTGAGGTTCACTCTGAGATCTGTTCCATTGATGGACAATTTGGAATGTTTACTCCTGGAGAAACTGCAACGTCCTCAAAAGGAAGCTGGAGAATTGCTTCAAAATCACAGGTCTTATAACTCAAATTCAGCACTAAGGTCTGCAATATCAGGGCATACAAAAAATCATCTGGTCATGATCACAGTCCAGCTTTATAGTAAAACATTTTACGTCAACCTTGTCAAAAAGGTTGTTTTGGGAGAATAATCTGACATATTGTAGGAATACTTTACCGGGAACAGGCTATTCCAACTTCTACCATTTTTGGTATGTAGGTTGAATGTTTAAGATAAGTTTATTTGATGTTATTCCTTCTGTCATTGAGATACTTAAACCTCAATAAAACATTCTGGTTATTTGCTAAAGCCAAAGTATTTCTTAGGTTACTGTCTCCCAACATAAGAAACTATATCTATAAGGACAGTAAAGAGATAGTGCCCTTATTTTACATTCAACAAACGGACACACACACATAAATATTAATATTTACCTAGAAAGAATAAACCTCTGACTCTGTGTAATGCCATTTGATCTTGCTGACACTGTTGTCAGAAGCCTCCTCTCCCTCTGCAGCCCATCCCAGCGCTGCCTTTGAACTCGGCTGCCAAGAAAGTGTAACACCGCGTGCCTCTTCCTTTGACTTTCAGGAATGATTGGGAACATTTTAATGATAAAATTGTCAAGAGGTGAAGAGACGAGTGGGAGCAGAGGGCCTTGACAGAAAGCAAATCAGAGGCTGGAGTGCTATCAGCGTGGTAATAAAGCGGCAGGAGAAAGCTGAGGTGTGTGAGTGAGTAAATTCCTGAGTGGGAAGGTTTGTGTGGGCACAAATATGAATTCCTCTGTTAGGGTATGTGTGTTAGCAAAGGTGATGTCAGGCTGTAGAACAGCCTTTTGTTGGGTTGAGTGACAGGATTATTGGCTGACAGGAGAATTTTTAAAATAAAAAACTCTTTCATCGGTGTGGGGCCAAGGCCCACGTGTTTGATGTTAGACTGAAGGAATCACAAATGAGAGACGATTGGGTGGCAGTAGGTTAGACAATGGGGTCATTACAGATCAACAAGTGAATGCAAAAAGGGTGAGCTTGCATTTCAACAGTCCCCATTTAACAGACCTTTGTGGACCATTTTCAGCATGGCATTAGGCACATTTAGTGCTCTTGAACATTGTGAAGGCTGCAGAGTAATACTTTTGAAATGGGTCCAAATGAAGCTGCATGCATGAATTAGGAAACAAGTAGTGAGGAAGTTTAAAATGAAACGTCCATTTTTAGAACCCTTAAATGTTACACAGAACAATTTGCTAAAATATTTTGCACTTGTTTTGATGTTTCTTAACCCTCTACAGAAGGGTGTCAAACTCAATTTTGCTGAGGGACACGAGTATGATGTTTCATGTTTAGCTTTGACTAAATACGAAGCGTCACGTTCCTCGTCTCATTGCTATAGCTGAGCACTGCTAACAAAACAACTGAGCTCTATGTGGTATTTCCTACAGAGAAACAGCATTTTAACATGCAAAATACATAATACAGAAATATTATTAAAAGTATAAGAAAGTTTCACTTACTGTTGTTTAGTTGTGGTGAGTAGCTGCCATCTTGAATTCTAAACTCTTCCACTTTCTGACAAGGAATTCCCATTGGAGGGGTATTTTAGTTTAAATGTACAACAGGTAAAACAGTGTCACAGCAAAAGTAGCCGGCAAAAATGCAGTGAAAAGGAGATTTTACACAGCACTACCTGCTACTTTTGAACCCTGTGCACCTCCACCTAGTGGTTAGATGTCATTATTTTGTGGGTAAAATAATCGACATGCATTATGGGAGATGTAGTTTATGGTTAATGCTGGCTTTCAAGCTGCATACACTTATTTTAACGAGAGTAATACATCTTTAAAGCTCTTGTGGGTCACATAAAACAATGTGGCGGGCCACATTTGGCCTGTGGGCCTTGAGTTTGACACATACTCTACAGGTGAATTTTCTGAGAACAACTCAACTGTTAAACACAGAGAATTTATTGTAGTTTGAGCTTATCTTGAAAACAAACACAGGAGCTAATTTACTGATAAGAATGTATTCAATTTAAAAGTGAAAAAAAGTACAAAAGAACTTGAAAGAAATCTTTGCTTTTAAGACAAAACAAAATCAGCAATTTCTTCCTCATGAGCTTCAAGTTAAAGTTTCTTTAGTGTCACTCAGTCCAATCAATAAACTACCTCATGATAGCAGTGTATGCAAAATGGATCAGGAATTTCACAGAAACAAAAGCTCTTCATGGGAAAAGTGGGTTAATAAATAAAGAACTTAAAGACTCTGCAGTTGAAGATTTTGTAGGGTGTACGCTCGCAGGGTAATTGGGCTCGTCGTAAAGGTAAAACCTTGCGATAAAGTGCTTTTTTATAACTTTTTGTTACATTCCTTCGCCATCGAATGACCTTTGGCTGTTCCTTCACCCCCACTGTTAGGTCACTTCCTTGGGAACCACAGTGTGCTGGACATCCTGAGACAGGAGGGCTACAAGATCGTTCATGTGCCCTCTGACCATCAAGAACAAACCACTGAGTAAGTAAATAGTGCAAAAATTATTATTTAAGGGACTATTTTAATAAGAGTTATTTACAATTATTGTTTGACCTAAGTTTGACCAAGGTTGCACTTTGTCACCAATTCTGTTCATAACCTTTATGGACAGAATTTCTAGGTGCAACCAAGGTGTTGAGGGGATCCGTTGGTGACAATAGGATTGCATCCCTGTTTTTTGTGAATCATGTGGTCCTATTGGCTTCATCAGATCATGATGTCCAGCTTTTACTGGAGCGGTTCGCAGCCGAGTGTGAAGCGGCCGGAATGAATATCAGTGCCTCCAAATCCGAGACCATGGTCTTGAGCTAGAAAAGGCTAGCGGGCCTCCACCAGGTTGGGGAAGAAGGCCCGCCCCAAGTGGAGGAGTTTAAGTAACCTGGGTCTTGTTCACGAATGAGGGAAGAATGGAGTGGGAGATCAATAGGAGGATTGGTGTTGTGTCTGCAGTGAAGCAGGCGCTGTACCGATCTGTCCTGGTAAATCGAGAGTTTCGCCTTCTGGCTCAGCTCTTGATTTACAGTCGGCCTACTTTCCTACCCTCATCTATGGTCACAAGCTTTGGGTAGTGACCAAAAGAACAAGATCGCAGATATAAGCGGCCAAAATGAGTTTCCTCTGCAGGGTGTCTGGGCTCTCCCTTAGAGATAGGGTGAGAAGCTCAGTCATCCGGGAGGGACTCAGAGTAGAGCCACTGCTCCTCCACGTTGAGAGGAGCCAGTTGAGGTGGCTCGGGCATCTGGTTAGGATGCCTCCTGGACGCCTCCCTGATGATGTGTTCCAGGCACGTCCCACTGGAGGGGGCCCAGAGGAAGACCTCCACTTAATTAAATAAAATAACTGATTAGGGATGCAAGTTATCGATTAATGGATTAATCTAAAGTTGATTGATCTTATCGATGAACGGCTTTCTGCTCAGTTTAACAGGGCCAGGGCAGAGTAGCAGTGCCCTCTGCTGGATGAAGGCAAAACTACACTGAAATAAGGTTTAAACGGATGTTTTCAATTAATCGAATGGAAGGAATTTTAATCTAATAAACCCTTACTTGACAATTAATCATAAGTCCATTAATTGTTAGCATCCCAATAACTGATTTTATTCTCCTAATATTAGTGCAACTAATGAAACCTAATTTACCCAATTTCCCACTGGGATCAATAAAGTACTTTTGAATTTGAATTGAATTGAATTAAACTAAACAAGGAAACAGGTAAGTTGCATATCCACTTGTATTTTGATATGCTCACTCCATCTATGCCTCCCCCACAACGCAGCCTGCCCACTGCTGTCTAATCTTTCATAATTAAGCCTTTCAGCCTCAGCAGATTTATCATACCTCATTGCAGACATGAACCAAATTGGGCTTGGTAATAAATAAACACACACAGACACACACACACACACACACACACACACACACACACACACACACACACTCACACACTTTCTTTACATGTTGCCAAAGCAAACTGCCAATAGTGGATCTGCCAGCTCTCCCCACAACACAAAAGCACGTGCCCACACATGTGCATGTGAGGATGTAACAATGTACGATTCTAGGGAACCTGAGCAGGGGGGGGGGGGACGACACACACTAAAACTTATATATGCAAAAACAATTTTAAAAAAGTAAGTAGCCTGAGTGTTTTTTTTTTCGTTTTTTTTTAACAAAATCCTTTCAACATGCGTGTGTATCAATTGTATTCCTTTGGTTAATAATGATAAAAACATCCCTGTTAGGGTTTCTACAAATTTATCACTGCAAATTACAGCTGTAAAAGTATCACTGCCTCCCTCCACCCCTCTTGTCCAGTTGCCAGCAGTGGTTCATGGTTTAAAAGCTGACAAGTGGACTGACGTGCTGTGGTCACAAAATACTAGTCCGTACAGCACACACACACACACACACACGCGTGCATACGCTTTTAGTCCAAGGTGATGTGACAAGCGTTGAAAAAGACCACATTATGGCTGCATGAGAGGTGTTTATGAAAGCTGTAAGCCTCAGACCAGGAGTGTGTCAAACTGATTGGCAAAATGTTCAGAAAGAGCAATAAGTGATGAAAATGACAGACGGCACAGAGCAGGGTCGGGTTTGGCTGAACAGAAGCTGAACCACAGACCAGAAGCTATCATCACACTGACCGAACCATCGAGGCCTGAAGTAGAAACCATCAAAATTAAAATAACTTGTGAGATAAAACGAAACATCAGTGAGATGTCTTAGTGGAAGTCATGACTAAACACAAAATCCTTATTATTTATAACACACACACACACACAAAAAAGCCCCATTATTCCATATATTGCTAAGAAAAGTACCTAAAAAGAAAGTCTGATTAATGGCTGAAAGGGAGACGTGAGGTTCTGGGTGGTCTTCTTTGGTCAAATATTATTCTTGCTAGATGACGTACGGAGACCACGAGTGGTCCACTTTCTCCTAATGTTGCCTGCTGGGTATGTCAGCCACTTGGGGCAGAATTAACAAGGCAAAGCTTCCTTTTTTGACTGTAGTTATGGGTTGGAAGTGGAAAGCAATTGAGTGTTCAGAAACCACAAAAATAACATTCACTAGCAGCAGGCTAGAAATTCTAGGGAAAAGTACAACAATAACATTAACAGTTCTTATTTCCCTTTGGCTGTGTAAGTAAATTGTTTTAGTGGAGCCTCAGCTGAGATTTTGGTAATTACTTATTTTTTTTATTAATCGACTCCATGTATTATTTTCCCTGTTCTTGTTCTATTCCAGTTATAAAGGATCTCCAGAGCAGCTTGCTACAGGTTCAAACTGGGACAGCAGCACAGCGACTCCCACCAGCTCACCCTCCAGCCTGCTGATGGAGTTGGATGACGCCACAGGCCCTGAAGGTGACGACCTGCCACACATGCCTCTCCCCGACACGCTGAGTCAGCTCGAAGAGTTCGGGCGACACAAACGACCACGAAAGGCTCAACGTGGCCATGGGAGGCCACGCCTCTTTAGCGACCTGTGGGTCCGCATGGGGGATAGGTAAGAAGTCCTGCACTGGCACTTCCATAAATTAAGTCACTCAAGAAATGTATCTAAAGTTCAAACTAATTGTTACAGTTTTTTTCTGCCTCTTTACACATTTTCTGTCCACTCCTTGCTGCTTACAAGAAATACGCAAAGTAGACACGTGAAGGAAAAACAGACTTAAAAACAATCTACAAATAATGAACAGACTCTAAAAGTTTGTTTAAAATGTTTTTTAAATGGAAAGATATAAAACAAAGACCTGACACAGAACCTGAAAGCTTTTTGGGATTTGACTTGCTGTTCGTCCGTCCGTCCGTTTTCTGCTGCTTATCCGGGGACAGCAGTATAAGCAGAGAGACCCAAACTTCCCTCTCTCCAGCCACTTGGGTCAGCTCATCCGGGGGAATCCCAAGGTGTTCCCAGGCCAGCCGAGAAACATAGTCCCTCCAGCGTGTCCTGGGTCTTC